>JAVDPK010001702.1:27755-69809 GCA_034780415.1 Cichlasoma orientale | reverse complement strand
CCCCCCCCCCCCCCCCCCCCCCCCCCCCCCCCCCCCCCGGCACAATATAAAGCACCTTGAAATGACTGTTGTTGAGACTTGTTGCTATATAAATAAAATCGAGTTGAACTGAATTACATTTTTCCTTCAGGTGTAATAATGGTGGTTGGGGCTTTCCCACTTTGAACAGGGTGTGTAAAAGAGGCTATCGACAGCGGAAGTCTCACAGAATGCGACGGGACAGATGTTGCATTAGACAGTGATAATATTTATAACTATATGTCTGCACAGCATGGGTGTTTTTGAGTTTGTGCGTATGTGTGCAGCCAGGAAGCTGTCAGTCAGGGTTGGAATGTTATTGGACAGATTAAAGCTGATTCTGGCTATTAGCGGTGCAGGCGTCAATACTGGATGAACACCAACCGAGCCTAGACAAGCCAAGCAGGCAGAGGACAGATGAAACCATACTTTGCAGGTCTAATCCACAGCAACAACAACAACAATGACGACACCCCCTCATTATTCTTGAGTTGGCAGGAACTTAAACATGAGTCCTCCGGCTGTGAGGGGAGTCTACTGGGCCTCACTGGCATCATTAGAGGCTGGACAGGCTGTCAGAAACACTCACTTGTTTCCTTCCATAACACAAATCTCTGCTCTTTGATTTAATGCCAGAGTGTTGAGTAAGCAATACCTTTCTTCCCCCACAACTTCTTAAGCTGTGGCTTTCTCTTCCAGACTGTCTTCCTATATCAAATTTCAACAAATAGTTTTGCATTACCACTCAAAGGTAAGAGGAGCTGGGGGCAGCAAATCAAACAGATGAGTGGCAAAGGAAGTAAAGGAATAGGGAGTGCAGAGAAAATGAAAAAAGATTTAGCTAGAAAGCATAAGCGCAGTAGTAGGAGGCACAAATCTCCAAGGCAAAAAGCAAACAACACAAGAGCCTCTCTTTGCTTTGTCTCTCAAAACACCCTCTTCTATTTCAGAGTTCTCCCTTTCCCTCCTCCTCTCCCTGTTTTCCTGGAGTGCCGCGTCTCATTTATTTGTGTGTGTACAAGAGGTTCCAGGGCAAACTGCTGACACACAAAATTATGCGAGTGGCTTCCCCCTTCCTCCCGAGGCGCCGTATTAATATCAGCGGCGTTTAAGGTTAGCTCAGACTAATCAAACACGGTGAGCCAAGCACTGAGCTCAGCCATCAACTCGCTTCCCACGATGCAAAAGCAAACTGCCATAGTGCAACCGTGGCAGCGTAAGCCACAAGGGATGTAATAGTCTTTCTCTTGTGGGTGCAATCAAAGCAAACGCTGACCCACTGGTTACCACTCTGCCTGTGTACCTCTGCCTTATGTGTGGCAGTGACTGATGGCCAACACACCAAGCTGACCTGTTCTTTTTGGACACAGTGCAGACAAACATATTACTGCATGATTACAGTGACAGAGAAGAAACACAGAAGAAAGACGAGAAGGGCGGCTAAACCAAAAGCCTGGGGGGGGGGGGGGTCAGATTTCTGGTGGGATTTGAGTGAAATTTTGTACAGCGGGTGTAGTTTTTATGTGAATGTGCTGGTGAAACTGAACATAAGGGATTACTGTATGCCCCGAATTGTGAGTCACTGTGTCTGTGCTCAGTGTGTGGAATTTCATTTCAAATCAATAATAAATAAAACATTATTTTTTATCTTACAATATAGTTTGTTTACTGCGCCCAAACAAACTGTTGCTATGCGGCACTTCAATACCATTATGGATGTTGATTTTAGTCTAGAGTATTAATATTTAAAACCAGCAGTGGTCACAGGTGTATGTTTATGGGGTATTTTACGGCATCTATAAACAGGACACTTTTACGATACTGTCTTGTACCGGGAGTGTCATTTTGGCTACATATTGTACAGTAAGCATGCCTTTAAACTCCTCAGCTCTTTGTGTGTGGGTCTGCCTCTTTGACCTGATGTGTTTTTAATCACCCTGATCCGTGCCACTGCCTGGACACTCTGCTCGTTCTCTCTCAGTGAGCCCGAATACGCCTCCTTCTGGAAGAGTGGTGCGTTGTCGTTGACGTCCAATACGTTGACGCGGAGCCTCCCCGTAGTCTCCTCCCCGCCGCCGTCCCTCGCCAGCACGGTCAACGTGAAGCGACGCATTAACTCATAGTCAAGACCGGCCTTCAGAACCACCCAACCCGTCTCTTCGTCAATTGAAAACCTGCGAGAGGAAAAACAATTGGGGTTAGAGACCCATTCTTTTCAGTGTTTAACTTTATTTTGCAAGATTAATATGGTCAGCTCTGGCTGTGAGCACAGAAACCCCCACCACTATCCCACCCACTATCACAGGAAATTTACATCTTTGGGCTACAGCTCCAAAGGGTCCAATTGATTGTAGCAAGCACCCCCCCCCCCCCATGAAACTCAATGAAACTAGAGGTCCAGCGAGTAATTACAAAATGCCACAGCTCTGGGTGGGAGCCCAGAAGAGCCACGCAGCTGCTATGCAAATCGTTTGTTTGTGAAAGGCAGCCAATCAGAAGAAAAGTAGCTAAAACAGCATGAGCTGACGGGCTGCACCAAGACCCAGTATAAAACAAATAAAGATGATTTTGAACTGTCATGCAAAGCTACTCTATTGGAGTCCAAGAATAAACATATAGAGTTATAAGCATGAATCTCCTTTGACAGCAAAAATAATTTTGTTAAAGAAAAACATACAGCTACACTAACTGTTCTCTTTTGATACACTGGAGATAATTAATGAATGAATTATGTGAATGTTTGTTTTTCTAGGTGTGCAATTCGGCGCGTTTGCGGTCTGAAGAGAGCAGACGTTAAGATGAGCGCCAGACACTGTTGTAGCTCAGCTGTCTCTGGTGAAGCTATGTGCCAGAAACAGTGCGGTACAATTGTTAACAAGGGGCCAAATAAATGAAAAATTAATGCGCTTGTGTGTTTTTTGTGGACTGATTGACTGTGTGTGTGGGTGAATGTGTGTAGCTGTATCTTACTGGTCTGGCTCATCACTGAAGTAGTACCGCACAATCCCAAAAGTGCCGTCATCTCCGTCTGTGGCCTAGACAGAAAAAAAAAGCACATTTAAAATTATGCCTAATTGTTTATTTACTTCCCAGTAAAGTTTTCCACTATGTTCAGTTTCTGTTTGCAACCTTTTGATTTTCATCCCGACTTTTCTTTTTCTTTCTTTTTCTTTGCTTTTCATCTACTTTAACTTTTGAGTCACTTTCAATTTCAAGCATCATTTGGCTAAACTATTTTCATGTGAAAAAAACAACAACTTTTGATCAAGTTTTGTGTCGTCTGTCTGTGTACCTTGACATTCCGCTTTGCAGCCTTTTCCAAGGCTACAGCAAAAAAAAACCAACAACAAACAGATATTCCTGACCACGGCATATTCATCCTTCAGCTTTAAGGACGGTATTTTTGTTCCCGTTCATGATAATGTATCTGTTATGTTATCCCTCCTCATACATTTGCGCCTGCCTGTGCTAAAGTGTGTAGCTGCATGAGATCACGTGTCATGACTGCGCTTTGCTCCTTTTCCTAAATTTCTCACTCTAACAGCTGTCTATGACTGTATGATAAAACATGAAAGCCATGCTTCACGCTCCGAAGGTGTTGATTGGATTAAGTCTGATGGGAGGAGTGATACATTTTCCTCCCCCTCATGGACCCCCCCCCCCCCCCGTTGCCTTAAAAGCAGCAACAATTGCTGTCATAAGTTTTGCAGATAAAAGGGGTGTCAAAAGAAATACCATATAAAGAGCAACACTTTTAGAAATGTTGTACTTAATGAAATGCTACATTAAAACAATCTGTCTTTACAAACACATACACAGACGCTTGTGTACACATGAACCGGCGTGTACACAGGGTGTTGCGTTGGTGCTGATGGATCACGGCTGGAGAGGGTGTTGTAATAGAGTTTCACTTGAGTGCCTCTGCAGTCAGTTGAAGGGCCAGACTCAAACGTGTCTGCAGCCTCCTCTGTCAACCACAGTGCTGGTCTCTGTGATTCAGTGATGCCCTGATACCGACCTTATTATGTGGACCTCTGTGCACATGTGTGTGTCCAGAGTAGAGGCTCTTTTTTTTTTTTTTTTTTTTTTTTTTTTAAACGCAGCTATGACATGTCCTTGTGACTGCAGATAGAACAATAGCTGCATCTCTCAGAATGTTTTTCACTTCCTTCTAAAAATTACCCTACGCCGTTTAGCTCAAGCTTGTAATTTCACAGAGCTTCGAGTACATTGTCCTGGATGGCAAATCGATGTTTCTTTTTAATGTCCAAATGGCCCTTTCTCAGTTGTCAAGTGTAATGGAGCACATCCTGCTGAACAAGTAGAGAGTGGGATGCTAAATACGTATGAAGTGTTTGGAAACCCAGTCAGGTTCAAATATTAACCTTTGGGTTTCATCTATCGAGTCTCAATGACCTCATCATATAATGCCGCTCAGCTGGTCCCCCCCCCCCCCAAATCTTTGCATTCCAACCCATCCTTTTTCCTCCACTATCTTCCCTATTTCCTCCTGTCTTTTCCTCACTTTCCTCTCTGCATCCCAGCGCCTCTCGTGCCTCCACGTTCTCCCCTCTCCTCCACGTATCTCCCTTAGCACACCCTTGCCCCTCAGTGCCTCCCTCCCCTCTTTGCTCCCAGGTGAGTGACAGGCCCATAAGTGCTCCAATGATAGCGGCAGGGGTGTTAGCGTGACAGCTATCGAGGCAGTGACAGGAGCCGAGCCCAGCCCGGGAGCTAATGTCGCTTCTGCCTCTGCAGCCGAACCGCTCTCGCTACGACAGACAGACAGGGACGGCGCGAGAGACAGGCAGAGAGAGAGGCAGACAACATCCACTCCCCTCCAATCATTCACCAGCATGCTTCCTTTCTTCAGCCAAACAATCACCATGGCCCAGTCACTTTGCCAACTGTGTGTCAAAGACTTTCAACTTTAGACACAGAAGGCCCTCAGCAGATGGACGGTAGAGACTGGCTGGCGCAGGGATTTGCAGTCACTTAACATCTTGGGAATCCGAATCATTGACACCAGGGTATTATGCATTTGCCCCTCGTTGCCATGGCAGCTTAAACTTCTTTTTTAGTCAGGGAGTTGGAGGTGATGGAAAAGTTGAGGTGGGGCGCACAGGGAGAGAGTGAGTGTAGGATTTAATGAGGAAAGAAATGACATGGAAATAAAGCTGGGCAATGTGCCTTACTAATGTGACTAAAATCCTAGCAGACAATTACAACCACCATTTAAAGTGCAGTGATGGCTCACATGGATAAATAGTTTTCATGCTAATGGATTCATGAAACATGACTTTTTAGGGACCTAAAGTGGAAAAAAAAAAAAAAAAAGACAAAACAACCAAAAAATCTCCAAACGTATGAGGGAGGCATTCTGGTAAGTAACTGCTATGAACCAGAAGATAACACAAAACAGCACAGGTTCGTATTAGTGTCAGGATACAGACCATACGGCAGATGCGCTGATGAATATCGGGCCCAGACTGTAATAGTGCTAAGGAGCAGGGCACTGTGGTATCAGAGTCAGCATCCTGATCAGAGGCCAAACTAAATTGTTAAGAAGTTTCTGCACAAAGAGTCACAGTGCTGCTGATTGCCACTATAAACTCTGCAAACCCTAGGGTCCTCAGGCAGTAACTACAAAGGAGAAATTAGTTCTCAGTTGACCAGTTTGGTTAAATGATGTGTTTCTTCACATCAGAGAGGCAAAGCCACTAGGCAAACACAGTCCTGTGTGTGTGTGTGTGTGTGTGTGTGTGTGTGTGTGTGTGTGAATGTGTGTGCGAGCACATACCTGTGTACTTACCTTTGTATAGTGTACTGGATAGTGTGTGTGTGTGTGTGCATATGTTTGTGAACATGTGAAAAGGATACACATGGACAGAGATTCATAGGTTCATTCAGTTTTGAGGTAAAAATGCACCTGAACCATTTACAGTATAAACAGCTATTATTACACTCAATTGCTTTCAAGAGAAAACGGAAATGAGAGCTTCCCCTCAAGGATGGCAGAGCGACAAGGGTAGTCTGCGTGCGTATGTGTGTAAGCTGGGGCTGGGATTGAGGGGGGGTGCAGGACCATTTTCCTTAGCGAGGAGGTTAAAGCTGCCCAGGCTTCTCTATCTTGAGTGAGCTAAAATTTGAATTGATTGGCTACCAAAATTGCTTTTTCTGCAGGAGCTTTGGAGGCATGGAAAAGGAAACCAATTACTGCCTGTCAAAGCATGCTGTCAAAATAGAGATGACCCCCAGTCCCAACACAGACAACCTCCTCTGTCTCAGTGTTGCACACCTAAACACAATCATGAAGGAGCGATAGCAAACGCGGACCCACATATGCACATAAACAGTAAAAGTGTCCAGTTTGTGACAGTCGCTATGGGGGAGACAATGATAAAGTCAGCTTGGGTTCTTCTGCTCAGGTTAGGGTTCCTTATGTGGGTTCCTTTACTGACCATGGAAAAATCATAGATCAACATTCATAAGTGCAGCAGAAGTAAGGTAGAGGGAACAATTATATTAATCAAACACCCCATCATTATTTCGAATACACAAATCAGCCTCACATACAGTACATAAGCTTGTGTAAACATCTGTATATTTTTTAAGCAGTAAAAATAAATGACACTCAGCACCCCAAATAGTTTGTGCCAAAACTACGCTTCAGCTGTCATACTCCAACATAAATTACACAAAGGATAGAAATGTATTTTATTAGCTTTTAAAAACTGTCAAGTATGATTTTATATTTTTATTAAAAAATGAGATCCGCATGAACAGATAATGGCGTATATAGCCTGGATATATTTTACTCAGTTTACGTACCCTAATGACATCATCAAAAAACCCAAAACTAAATGAAAAAGCAAACGTTTGCCGAGATATGAATTGTATATCTGTATGCGATTTTTGTGTAGAGTTTGTAGTTCATTTTCACTGAGCAACAGTCATGAACTGGTAGACCACGTAAAATCACAGCGCGGGGTCAGCAGATGCTGAGGTGTATAGTGCACAGAGGTCACCAACTTTCTGTAGAGTCAATCACTACAGACCTCCAAACATCATGTGGCCTTCAGATCAGCTCAAGAACAGTGCGTAGAGGGCTTCATGGAATGGGTTTCCATGGCAGAGCAGCTGCATCCAAGCCTTACATCACCAAGCACAATGCAAAGCGTCGGCTGCAGTGGTGTAAAGCACGCTGCCACTGGAGGGCCAGGCCTTCTCGTCCAACATCAGTGTCTGACCTCACAAATGTGCTTCTGTAAGAATGGTCAAAATTCCCATAAACCTCGTGGAAAGCCTTCCCAGAAGAGCTGAAGCTATAGCTGCGGGATTCAACTCTATGGATTAAGAATGGGATGCCACTCAAGTTCATATGCGTGTGAAGGCAGACAAGCAAATATTTATGGAACCACAGTGTATATGCCTCAAAATATACTATCCTATTAAATTATTTCCGGCACGACAGCTCTGCTTGCTAATCATCATCAATGATAAATTTACAAACCAGCAGGACAATACTGTACAAGACAATACTTTCAAATACTGTATACATGACACATGCTCATATCTATGATATATATTTTTTGTTGTTGCTGATAAAGTTCTTCCACACTGGCAGTGAGGAGATCTCTTGCTAAAGTCATTCCAGTTTAGGAAATCCATAGTCCACATTATGCCAATCTAAGCTTTACCTAAAGCTAATAGGTTAATACAGGCTTTAATAATCTGAGTTAATCAGATCAAATTGATATTTTATGGGGTTTTTTTTTAAAGAACCTTTTTGTTTCCTTAGACAGTGTTTCCTGTGTTGTGCTTTGGTGGAGTGATGTAAGCGAATTTACATTAAAAACTTAGGGGAACACCAAATTGATTTGTTCAGCTTGGAATGGAATTCTGAGCCTTATAATAGCTTTCTGGAACTGGTGGATGCATTGAGTATGCACTGTAAATTTTGTCTCTACAATTTGAATTGCGCTTTAACGATACTGCAGACAGGAGAACCAATTACATCAAACTAAAACTGTTTCAACGCGCGTATGGATGCATAATTATTTTTTAATTAAAATTGTTTTACAATACATACAAATGTAAACCCATCCTTTAAGAATCCTCTGAAGAATGAGGATTTAAATAATGGAGGATTTGAGTTTGTAAATTAGCATCAACATGTCTGACAGGGGACACGTCATCAAGTCGGAGTACAACTGAAGATATGTGAAAAAGCAAATTAAATACTTTAAAACTTTTTTTTTTTATGGTGCTGACTTTTGCTCAAGTCTCTGTCTCTATGCCCAGAAACTAACATGGGACCGTATAGAGCCTGTTTGTGTCTCTGAGCAGTTCTGCAGAGTAAGACTCAGCAGAGCAGCAGCCTGGAAAAACCACAGAAACTCTGATACCACGTTGGGGCTATTCAGACATGTGTCCAATTAATGATCACATATCCTGAACATCTACTGACTCAACACTCCTGTGACTGAGCTAATGAGTGAATTTTATACATTCTCCTTCATTTTCATATCGGACACACGAAGCTGTGTGGTAAGACACAAAAACTCAAACCCCTACGGCAGCGCTGAAATGAAATATACCACCTCGGTTTGCACGAGGACCAACCGCTTCCCTCTCTCTCCAGCTGTGACCCGGAGCACCTGCTTGGGGTTGATGGGGGGGCTGCGTGCGTGTGTGTGTGTGTGTTTTTATGGCGGACACTTTAGCGCAATGAAGATGGTGAGTGTACATTTACGACTGCTTTATTTCTTCAAGCCATTAACAAGCAGGTGGGGGTGCTCAAAGCAACCGCCGCCTGCCGACAGGATTGAACTGCCTGTTTCTATTATCTCCTGACCACCCAGATAACAGCAAGACAACGGGAACGAGAAAGAGATAAAAATTTAACACTTTTCTAACAGCCACTCCGACAAAGAGGAGGGGATGTTTTCACAGCATCCCGTGACAGCTTGAAAGATAAATTCTGTCTTTGCATGAATACATAGCCACTTTATCATTTTCCACATGTGAACCTCTGGAAAAGAAGCCTCTGGTATTGAGAAGAAAAGTGCAAGACAGAGAAGGAGAGACGACTGTAGTGTGGGCATAAGCTATAGGCAGAGTTTGAGCTGCCAGTGAAGAGGCTTAATGCAGAGCTCTCAATGGCTGGCAGCTTGGTCTTGGTCCTCCCCTTCTCTGTCTCCCTATCTTCCTCTGGCCTCAATGATGAAGGAATGAGATTAGCAAAAGAACGGGGAGGACGTGGAGAACGATAAAGAGCAAAGAAAACTCTGCAAAGGCGCTGAACACAAAGGACAAAGCAAAAATGCGTGGACGCACGTGTTTGTGGTTACGTATTAACGCAGCAGGGCTGAGGTCAACAAATTATACAATGATAATGGCATCAGCAGAAAAATACAAAAAGGAAAAAAAAAGTAATGTTTTCAGTGTTTTATTTAAATGTAAACAGAGTATCACAGAATTTAAGACATATGAACTTTAGAAAACTATAATAAATACACCTCATTATTTTCACGTTTTATAGTATGGTTACTGATTAACTGTAATTATAACTGAAAAACTACATAATAAAAAACAAAAACGTCCTAATTTTAACACCTCTTTTAACCGTTCACTGAAATGTACATAAATGCTCCCAGAGTTTAAATAAATATGGTCTGGATAGAAATTAGCCAACATATAAATCAAATTAGACCAAGATGCTGACAGTGCACCAACTCTGGGAAAGATTCTGTCTGCTCGTCCTCGGCCGCACGCTCCCATTCACAGCCCATTTCACAATGTCAGAACACCCATGATGAGGGCCCCATTATTAACAGATACTCTGTATGAGCCAGCAGTAGCAGGCGAGAGTTGGGTTTCACCTCTTTTATTACAATAATGAATTATAATTGCTGTTGTGACTATTACCCTATAAACGGCTGTCTAAACAGTAGCGGTGGGTTCATCTGCCACTCTGTAATTTATAACCACCTACTTGAAGCATTTATCTTCGTGCCTTAGCTTTAAAATGCAGAGCATCTGCACAGAGCCTGTGAAACACACATCATGAGAAGGGTGCAAGATAGAAGAAGAAAGCTGGATTCGATACATTTTATAGTACCAATACAAACTGTAAGAGGAAAGAAGGGGAAGGTAAACTTCAGCATGCATAATATGCATATTTTCAGTGCTCGGTGGATAGAAGGCGCGAGCGCTAGAGAGTGTCATCCAAGCAGAAACAGGCAAAGAACCACAGAGCGAATCAGAGCAACACCTGAAAACCATTAGCAATCTAATGGTAAAACAGAGAAAGAGGAAAAACAACAAGAACTAAGGGCATACAATAAATAAGAAATGAAAGAAGGCGGATCTGCTGAAACCTAAGGAGAGAAAAAAAAAATCACAGTGATTCACTGATACGAGCAGCTGCTCGGTTTCCCCAGGGTACGGAACAGACAGAGGAAGAGAGTGAGAGGAAAAAAAAGACCCAGACAAAAGAGTAAATCACAATAAATATTTATAATGATAAGTAATGCTGCAGACCATAAATATTAAAGAGCCACTGCTTTTGCGCATGTGTGTGTGTGCGCGCGACTATGTTTGTGTATCAGTGCGTGCTGGTATGTTAAGCACAAGTGTCCACAGGGATGCAGGAGCGGACACTGAGTAATGCATTTACTAACATTGTACATAAGCTGTGATCAGATGAGCTATGAATATTAACCCAAAAAAGCATTTCAATTGCATTATCAGATTGCCTGTTTGGCACTTTTTTTTTTTTTTTTTTTTTAAAACAACTGGGAACCAACATGCATAATTTCAATTAGCATAGGCATAAAGCATTACCCACCCTCTTTACATACAAGCCACTTTCACCACAGTATTAATGTAATACTCAACGGCAGAAGAATTCTCTTGCTTAGTAAAAAACAGCAGTGCACCAAGCTCTTGAAAATATCTTTTTTTCAATATGGGAGAAACTACTATCAGTCTCTAATAACATCTAATCTGTGATAAAATGGCAGGGGGTAAATCTTAATTGGATCATCCTCTCTGTTATTGTTGTTACTACACTGCGGATCCAGATTGCAGCATGAGAAACCTCTCATTTTATCGAAACATCAAAAATGGTCTGAAATCAAATTTGCCTTTTTTGTTTTTTAACCAATCAAAAAGCAAATTCACCCGTGATACTAATCCAGACGTCACAGCTGAGCTCTCAAAAATACTTTTTTCTGTATAATGATATTACCTTATTGTTATCATCAACAATGAGCGAATAAACCTTATGGCTTTACTGTTTGAAGCCATAAGGTGCTAGAATATCCATGCGTGCACATATTCAGGTAGACTGAGATACAAAGATCGTGTAGCTCAGTGAATTTTTGGGAAATGTGCTTTTTTTTATGCCCTTCCTTAGAATTATGTAATTTAAAGGGTTGATCACTCAGCCTGATCAGTTATAAGGTACACCTACAGTCATGTGAATACAAAAAACTACACCAGCTTTCACTTCTAGGTTTTCATGTATCCGGGTATAAAAAAAAATCATCTGGCCCTCCTCAGATGAACAAAAACACGACATATTACATCGTGTCATTAATAATTTAAAAACATCGAAGCCAAAATACAAAAGCAGTTTGTGAAAAACTAAGTACACCCTTACTGCTTCCACAGGAATTCAGAAGGCATGTAGCAGCCAGGTGCTGCTAGTCAAATACACTCAACTAACGGATCATCGGCAACTGTGAGCGCCTCTATAAAAGCAGAGGTTTGGGCATTTTCTGGTCTGGAGCATTCAGGTGCATGTTAACACAATACTGAGGAGAAAAGACCTCAGCAATGATCTTGGAGAAGCAATCTTTGCTGCCCTTCAGTCTGGGAAGGGTTATAAGGCCATTTCCAAACAATATGAAGTCCATCATTCTGCACAAATGCAAAACGTTCAAGACGGTTGAGAAACCAACCCAGCAGTGGTGGTGGTGGTGGTGGTGGAGGAGGAGGATGATTTGGGCTTGTTTCGCAGCCACAGGACCCCGGCACCTTGCAATCACTGAGTTAACCACAAACTCCTGTATACCAAAGTTCTAGAGTCAAATGTGAGGTCATCTGTCCAACAGCTGGCACAAATTGTGCCATTCATGGAGTCCAAGCACAGCAGCAAATCTACAACAGAATGGCTGAAAAAGAAAAGAATCAAGGTGCTGCAATGGCCCAATCAAAGTCTGCTAACTTAAGAGAGCTGTGCATAAATGAATGCCTTCCAAAACTCGATGAACTGAAGCAACGTTGCAAAGACGAGCGGGTCACAATTCCTCCACAGCAATGTGCAATTCTGATAAAGTCATAAAGAAAACGATTACTTCAAGTTGCTGCTGCTACGAGGGTGTAATTAGTTTTTCACGCGCTGCTTCTGCATTTTGGCTTCATTTTTGTTAAATAAATAACGACACGGTTTAATATGTCATGTGTTGTTGTTCATCTGAGGCTATATTTAAGTATTTTTAGAATGTGGTAATGACCAGATGAGTTTTTTTTTTTTATTAGAATTGAAAGAGGATGCATTTTCTAATACAGTACGTGATTAGCTCACCTTATCTTAAAGTTGGGAAGCAGGGAGAAATCATTTGCTTGGTTCTGGCAAAGGTAGAAATAATACAAACCAACAATGCAATAAAGAATCTGACATTTATTTACACGTATACACTAATAGATAAAAACTAGATGTATGCTTTGTTTCGGCGGTTTCTAGCACAGTGCGTGTGGGTCTGTGTGTGTGACTCACCAGGGCTCACCAGGCTACACCAATTAAGAATGAAAGAGTTATCCTTCTGTTTGGTACCAAAACATAATTTTACCACCATCTGTTGTATTTTACAGCCACCTGACAGAGAGCACTGTGAGCGGAGTCCAGTGTGGTTACAGTGTAATACCAGGGGTACACCTCCTGCAGACAGTCTGAACTGCTGCAAAACACTTAAGCGAGACAAGTATGCAGAGTATCAGAAAAAATGACAATGAGACTGCCATAAAAGCAAATCAAGTAACAATTAGCAGCACAGTTACAAAGCGCTATAAAATAAAATTGTTAAGCCGACTTAAGTAGACATGTAATAATGGAAACACTTGCGGAGGTCTTTAAACATTAATTTATTCACAACTAATGTTCCATCTCAGCATGACTTTCTGTGCCTTGGAAATCAAGATAATTTGACCTTAAGAGTCAGGTGATGGACAAGGTAGGTTATTATTTTACCTGGTGCAGGCTGACTTGAGTAGATTTTGAAGTGTTCTAGCATAAGATATATAGCCAAGGCTACTTTTGAATTCCTGTACTTTAAAATTTATGGTCTTATGATCCATTACATTTACAAAAGGAACATCAGCTCATTTATTCTTTCTCCACTTTATTTTCTCTTTCAACATTCTGAACCCGAAACAGCACTCTGATACATTTAACACCTTCTTGTGCTTCACTTTGGACTTCATTGTGTGTTTTATACAATACATGCACCGCTAGATCCAAAATAAACACACTGTTATTCACACAAACACACGTGACAAAGGCAAAGATTGTTCAATCAGACTGCAGCAAAAAATAAATAAAAAATAAACGCTGTTATTTTTACTGGATTATGACCATCGTAACTTACTGTCTAAATTACTAATTAACTAAATTATGACAAACCCACATAGGTAAACAAGTCTACACAAACATAGCAAATGTTAATCTAATGGGGGAACAAACAAACAATAATTAATGACTTTGGTTTTCGGCATCATATTTTGGAGAGTGGTGTGTGTATATTCCATAAATACCCTGACTAGCCACAAAATTACAGGACAAAAGCACCAACAGGTGAGGGGAATAATCTCTTGGGGAAACCTTAATTCCTGAGGTCCATTTTACTTTGATACATATCATCCACCTAACATAATGTTGCAGACCAAGTAAACGCAGCGGGACTCCCCAGCCTCCCTTATGCTGGACAAAGCACTGTGCCGCACTATAGAACTGCTTAGGGAAGTCTTGCAGAACACAACAAGCATCCAAGCCACTGACCTGAGTGCCTTGAGTTGGTCCGGGTCCAAATTCACATGATGCAGAGCAAACGCACCTGATCAGTGGAGCCCCACTGCACAACCCACAAGACCCAAAGGGTCAAGCTCCGAACCTTCAATACATGGAAGCAGGACCTCTGCAAGTGATGCCATGATATGTCTGGCACAAGGAAAGTGGCAGGAGATTCTTTGGGTTCTGTGGGCTGCAGGGCAGGCCCTCTGTGGATCTGGATCTTTCTTGAAGCTGCTGCTTTGTTTGGCTCAAAAATCCTTTCCATGTAAACCAGGAAAGGATCAATAAATCTGAGGATTACTGCATTTTTTTCCAAACATAACTTATTATGACAATAGGCTATAACCTTTTGTCATATGAAGTTATGTTATGACTATCACAGAATCTATTATGAAGTTATAACATAACCTCATAGCTCAGATTATATTTTCAGTTAGTTGTGAAAACCAATCCGCAGCTGGGGGCAGTTTGCTGAAGGCCAATCAGCAGCTGCAAATGTGGACCTACAGGTGGGACAGCTGATTAATGCCTGCTGATATTACACTTAGCCTAACAGAGAGGAGCCTGGGGGCTCCCAGAGCAAGACGCCAGAGCTGAGCTGCCACAGACGCCTATTGGACACTGCTGACCAAAAAGAGACCTAACACTAGTTGTTATGGCCAAGTTTAGTGTTTGGTGTTTACTGCAGCCTCGCCCAGCTCTGAGTAACCTGTTCCATGTCTCTGTGAAGCAGCTATACTAGTATTGGGGTAGAACTGTTTGCAGCAGCCTTGTTTTAGCAAAAGTACTGCCAAGTCTTGTGTTCTGCCTAGAGCTGCTGGGAGAGTGGATCAGCAGGAGGTGCAGTTCAAGATGAACCTCATCTTGAACTGCCAGATTTGGGGGGCGTCCAAAGCTCGGGTTCCTAGAAGATTCAATAATGGTTTGTGGTTGGTTTCCAGTTCAAAATGCTGCCCAGTGAGGAAGTTCTAAATTGCTCACAGGTCCAGACTCTCTTTCACCACCTGAACATCACCTGAGCGTTCAACTGGTGAGAGAACGTGTGAAGGCTTGTAAGTAAGTAGTAGGCCTAGATAGGCGACAGGCCTCTATTCTTCGTTCCATTTCTGCAGCGGAACTCGACCTAAACCAAAAGAGGGCGCATCTGCTGACACTTGGTTTCCTTCTGTTTTTTGGATCATAGAGGGCCGAGACAGGCATGTGTGACACTTCCTCTCTCAGATCACAGAAGGTTTGTCTTGACTTGTACCCCAGAACCACTGGTTCTTCTTTGAAGGTTCTTCTTAGGGTTTTATCGTTCTCAACGAGCTGCAGGATAAACTTTGCCGGTTGGTTCATGCGTTTTCGTTAGTTCAGGCATTTCTCTGCCTGCTGCTATCTTGCCTGGGTCTGGCATGACCTTTGACACCTTTGAACATTATTGAATACATAGTCAGGAATGACAGTCAGATTAATACCAGTGACCATTTTAAATGTGAAGGTTGTGTCCTTTAGCTTTAGATCCACAGTCCATGGATCTTCTTTTCGTAGAAAATTGGTACATGGACCCGTTTGCTGGACATTCCACTTTGGGGTGTGAAGGACCTTTCCCACATTTGTAGCATTCAGTCTGCTTGGTCTCAACACATCCTTGGTTGGGCTTATTTCCATTATTTATTTTCTTCTTTTTGTTTCTGGTCGTAACTCTATCTACTGAGCATGTCTCTCTTTTTCCCACAGTATCCCCACGCAAGCCGCTCTGCTGTTGTTTCCCTGCTTCAGTCTGTCTTGCCATCTGGATTATTCTGGTTGGTGTGAGAGCCTTATTCAACGGCATGCGCTCCGACAGGCGTACATCTGCGAGTCCTATAACCAGCCTGTCTCTGCTTAGTTCATTGTGAAGCGCGCCATAATTGCAATGTTCTGCTGATGTATATAAAGCAGTAACAATAGGTCCACAGATTCATTTTCCCCTGTTCTCTCATGTTAAAGGGTGCTCTTTCATACATCACATTTTTCTTGCCAATGAAAAAGCTCTTTTTTCCTCACCCAGGCCTTTCATGTTGTGTTACCATTTTAACTAATGGGAAATCAGACCCATTATCGTGGCAGAAGTACCCATGTCCACAACTACAGGCCCTACTCCAACACAGACAACATTACCCAGAATCCTCTGGGCCTCCTTACATTATTAACATAACCATTCCACCACAGAGGACTGCTCGCTGGCTCGATATGGGAGTGGGAAAGGATTGAGAATGAAAAAACGTTGGTCTGAAGTCTTTAACAGAGTAACAAAGACTGGAATGTGCGGTAAGCGCTTGCTCCTTGGACTGGAGTAGTTTATTTTATTTCATTGTATTAAGGTATCTGAGGACAGTGTTTTCTTAAATATTTTTTTACTTAGAAGTTCAGTTTGTTTCCCTTTGGAATTTTAATGCTCAATTGTTTTATTAGCTCTTAGTCATTTTCATCTATGTTACCTTTTCTTTAACAAAACAAAAAAAAAAACAGATTGTTCTTCTTATATTATTGCGAGGGAAAATAAAATAATTAATATTAATATTGATGCTCCTGTATCTGTCTTTGGGCCATGTTACACTACTCTCCCATGTGGAACCAAAACAAAAACTAATAACTTAAATAAAAAGTTTCTAGGCTCTTTTAAACCTAGTATTGTTAAAGTAATAAAGTAACCAGAAAATTGCCACTAAGCCCTGGCCACATGGGCGTTTTTAGGCAGAATATTCAGGTTGATGTGTTTTGCATGTTTAGTTTGTTGCTTGTAGAGTTTTTGGCATGGCTTTGGTTTTATTTGTTTTAGATATCTTGATTTCACCTGATGCGTATATAGTAGTTTTAATATTCTGCAGTGCGAAACCTGCTGGATTTAATGATAATTAACCTGACTGAGCGGTGTGACTGAGTTCTGCCAAAGCCTTCAGCTGGGGGCAGGTTACTGAGGGCTAATCAGCAGCTGTAATGTGGAGCTACAGGTGGGACAGGTGATTAATGCCTGGAGATATTATAAGTACCCTAACAGAGAGAAGCCTGGGGATCGCCAGAGCAAGGTGCCAGAGTAGTAGCTGTGCTGCCATGGCCGCCTTGCTGCTACTGCCAATTGGACCAAATAGAGACCCAACACTAGCTGCTATAACCTACTTCATCAATTACTGAGAAGAGCCTGGAGCCTGTGAGTAACCTGTTCTATTTCTTTGTGAAGCAGCTACACTAGTGTTGGAATAGGAACTCCAGAGTGGTGTTCAGGATTAGGAGCAACTGTGTCAGTGGCAGAGTTGTGTTATCATTTTAACTCATGGAAAATTAGACCCAGTATCGTGGCAGAAGTATCCATTATTGTCCACAACTGTAGGCCCTACTACAACACAAACAACATTACCCGGAATCCTCTGGGCCTCCTTGCATTACCAACATAACCATTACATCACAGAGGACTGCTCGCTGGCTGTGGCTCAGCTGTTTTAGATGGGGATGGGAAAGAACTGGGGCTTCATAAACAGCCTGTTGGTCTGAAATCAGAGTAACAAAGACTGGACTGTGCAGTAACTGCTTGCTCCTTGGATTAGTGTAGTTTATTTTATTTAATTATAATAATTTTTTTCCTCACAAGTTAATTTTGTTTTCCTTTGGATTTTAATGCTGCTTTATTGGTGCTTTGTCATTTTTACAATCTTTTTACAGATTTTTTTTTTTGTTATTGTGAGGAAATTAAAATACATTTTTTACTAACACATCCTTGATCAAGTCTCTGACCTTAGGCGAGGTTGCATCGCTCTCTAAGTTATTAGTTTTCAAAAAAAAAACAAATAACTCGCAAACAGAAATTAGAGAGGTGCCCCTTAGTCTTGGCCTCACAGAGCGGCAGAGCAGCAACTTCACTGTAGATCCAGAATTTGTAAGATGACAAAAACAAGACTGGCTGTCTAGTAGTAGTACCAGCCTCAGACTATGTGTAGAAATCTCTAAATATGAAGATGTCTAGCTCAGTAGAGATTTTAGATAAGTTGTGCAGTGGGGATATTCAAGTCTGCAGTTTGCCTTTTGCTGTAGTTGGACACCTGCACCAAATGGATTCCACCCGTGCCAAGGACAAGTACTCCTTACTTTCTGTAGACAGGCTACACCATCTGCATCTTTGTGGAGACAATTTCATACTGCAGCAAAAAACAAGCCAAACACAAAAACCTTTGCGAGCACCATCTGTAGACCAAAGAGGGTTAAGTCACCTGACATCAACCCCACTAAACATTTGTTCACATTTAACTTGGATTTAGATTAATACTCAACGTTTTAAACCCCACTGTATTAGTATTAAATATTGTATACTGCACACTTTAGGTGTGTGTGTATCTTTCTCAGTCACAAAACCAACCTAGACTTGTATTTGAAGGATCTCTTTAAAATATATGTGTTTCATCTCCTCTCAGAGGACTAATGTGTGTGTCAGTGCGTGTTAGTGCGTGCTTGAGAGCAGGTCAGACAATCAAAGCCTTCATCTAACAGGGTACACGAGTGCTATCAGCCATGGCAGTGTATATTCCTCACTGAAGCGGTCACATCTCATTCTGTTTACAGCCCATTCACTCTGTACAGCCAGATATCAGGATTCCACAGCAAACCCCACGCTCCAGCACAAGGCCAACCCCAGCTAGACTTACTGGGCATTAGACATCTCTGCAATCTCCATTTCATGAGCACCCAGTCTATAAACACTATTGATTTTCCACACTGTGTTTTTTGGCACTTGTATCTAGTGGATTGTGGGCATTCATCGCAGGAATGACTAGCACTGAATAATAATGCAGACTTATGAAAAGACAGCTAGAGATTTTCTTTCCTCATCTGGTTAAAGTGTTTGGACATTGGTGCAAAGTGGTGAGACCCTGAGACCAGGAGGTGGAGAGGCTACAAAGCCCTACTGTGAGAAACTAAAATACCAGCTGAGAGAGATGGAGGAAATAAATTTAAACTCAATTCTTAAATTGCTTTTTTTTTTTTTTTGTATGGAGCCATGTCATTATTATTGACATCTGTAATTTTAATATAATATGAAAAGCAATACACCTTAAGCTCCTCTGATAACAGCAATCCAATTTGAAGTGACATGTCTGCAATATATTTCAATTTGTTAAAAAGCAAATAAGATTGGTTTAATATGAAAGTGTAAATCTGACTGTAAGCAGCAGTCTGAGGGTAACCGCAGGGAAACTTTATCCTGCCAGAACAATCATCTGCATTTAAACACTCAGCAAGCAGCTGCACTACTGTACTTCCCCTAAATGACTGTACTGTAAGTCATTTGGTTACCTGTGACCCAGTACAATAGATGAGCAGGAAAGTGAGGTGAGTAAGTTTTTCATTTGTTTTTCTGCTTCAGGCTGCCTTGCTTGAGTCACCGTAAATCCTTACTCATATGGTGAAGTCTCAGGAGAGTACTGGGTCACATGGGCTAAACAAACACTTCCAAGATTTCATCCCCAATAAAGCAAGCCCTGTAAAAGTTACTAGTACAAGCCAGGTTTTATTGTAATCTGTTTGGAGTCGTGTTAAGTTTCTCTCCTGGAATAAAACCCCACTCTCTGAGTAATTTATCACGTTCTGAGCTGTGTAAACACCGCGCAGCGATTCGCTCAGGAACTCACCAGGATACGCAGCAGCGATGTACCAGGTGGTGTGTTTTCAGGAAGGCTGATGTTGTACAGGGGTCTGCTGAAGATGGGGCGGTTATCATTCTCATTGATTAGGTCAATAAAGACGCGGGCAAATCCCACATGCTCCGAAATGGACTCATTTGCGTAAAGCTGAGAGAGAACAAGGAATAGAAAGAATGAATGCAGACCGGCGTAAATGCTGCCTCAGATATTAAAAATGATTAAAGAAGAAACTATACATTTTCATGCATGGATGCTTTTCCTGGCCTTCTAAAAACTAAAATCAGAATTTGCTACTGAAATAATTTGTTTAGGATTTTGGATTATACTTATATTGCAGTACCCTCTGATTCTATAAATAACTCAGGGCTGAACCGAGGTGACAAAATACCAATTTCACTGTTCAAACAGCTGCTCTGTTTAGAAAGAGATATTACTCCAGTCTAACTGTGCCTTGTGTCCAAACAAATCAAAACAAGTTTCAAGAAACAGAATGAGCTAACATTCAGTTTTGTTTTCCAGAGCTCTGAAAAAACTGGCCTGGTCCACAGTTCATTTAAGGGCAGTGTTACAGTCTCAGTTTGATCATCAAAGGAATTATTACTGCTATTATTACACGTTGGATGTCTTTACCAACCCGATCTGTTGAACATTTTCATTGATTATAAATATCTTTAATATACTACGGCCCTTTTGAAATGCATATTAGCAACTATGCTCTGTTGAGGTGATGCAGGCTCACGTGTACCTATAGTGTTTCTCAGGTAAATCTACAGGGTACAGCTACTAAAAATAAGTTGAAAAACTCACTGAAAAGCTGTAGCTGCGAATATATTCGTAGTCCAGCGGCATGGCAACCCTCATTCTGATGTCGGCACGCCCTTGCACCGCTGTGGGGGAGATGGTGAAGTATTCTGAATTGTTTCCTGTCAGAAACACTTGGAACATGCTGTTCACCCCCTGCCACAGGAAGGATAAGAGAGAGGATAGAATAACAGCAAGAAAATTGGGTTTTTTAACAGAGTACAGTCAGGTGGCAATATATGGTGAGTCTAACCCACCAGTGGCAAATGCACACTATACAGTCTATTATTGTATATTTAGCAAGTCACAAAACTCACATTTAATTACGGGGATAAAAACACAGGCAAGACCGACAGGACACCGAACACACATATTTTCATGCATTTATGGCTGTCGAACCCAGAATGAGCTATGCCAAAAGCCTGTACAAGCCTGGTAGTGTAAAGTAATAACATGACACAGAAGTAATTGGACAAACATGGACAATGATGTCATAATTTTATGATATTAATAGTGGTTTCATTCAAATATTTTGCTCTTTGCTGTAAGATGAAGATGAAGATGGTAAAATTGTAGGTCTCCTAAACATTAATGCTCTCCTGAACGGACCTGAAGGGTGGGTGTGTGTGTGTGTGTGTGTGTGCGCGCGCGCGCGCGCGTGCGTGTGTGTTTCAGTTTAGATTTGATTATTTTAATTGTTCTTAATTATTATACATTACAGACTATTTGTCAGTGGTATATTTTTCAGAAGTTCAGAAAAGATATTGCGATACATTATGATCATACATATAATGTATCACCACATGTATCAATAAACAAATGCATCAAGGCCTCATCAGCCAGGCTGCGACATGAAAACTGATCAAATGAGCAAAGACTAAAACGAAAGATTTCTGATATTTTATTTGAGTTCTGTGAGTACAATATATACAATATTGTTTCAGTTAGTTCTATTTTTTTTGTCTAATGGCTAATTTTTTATTTGTATTAGTTTTAATTTCGAGTTTTGTTTAATTGACCATAATAACACTGCTTCATAACCAGCATCAGCAGGTTCGCAGCTCCTTGTTTATTATCAGTCTGTGAACAATGTTAAACACTCACAACGAAGAGACACAGAATAGTTTACTGATGAAGAAAAGCACAGAAAAAGAACAACGTGACAGGCCACAACATTAAAACCGATAACACTAAAAGATCTTCATCTGTAAAACCCGGGTCACAATGTTTGATACCACACAACTTAAGTGATACACAGACTTTATTCCCCATTCATTTTCCACAGAGCTGTATAAAGTAAGTCTGACTGGATGAATACCTAGCCAATGAAGAAAACCATGTGCGTTACGCACACTGTCTGCTTCATGTGAGAGAAAAAGAGGTTGACGTGATCCCTGATGACAACCATGACTATCTACCTCAATCCAGCTACATTCATCTGTGTTTGCTTTCTAGCTCAGTGCAGCACAAGTTGCCAAGACAATGTTTATGATTATGTAGATTATGTGAACATGAAGTCTGATTTAGAAATACTATGGATTGTGTCACTGCTGTTGAGTGTACTGAAAATGTAAATATGAAATTTGGAACAATGGAGGAAAAAAAAAACTCATCTTCCCCTTACTTCTTTTTCTGCAGATGCATTATGGGTAAATATAAACCAATGACATCCGATGTCTGAAATACTTGTGGCTCTCTTGAGCCGGGGAATAAAAGATCTCTAGATCCCTCCTGTCTTGATGTATAAAGCTTCAGGGCAGCCAATCATGTAGCCATTGTGGCAGACAGAGGAAGACGGGTGGGGTGGTCAATTGGCATTATGTTGCCAGTTGAAATAGCCCCCTTGTTTTTGTTTTTGTCTCGGGGAGAACCATTGTGGCTGATGACTCCTATTTAAAAGACCATCCAATATGCAGGGATGTCACCTCAAACTGCCCATAAACGTAATTGCCCGTCCATTTGCTTCTGCCTTTAGAAGCCCCCAATAAAAGCATCCTGTCAGATGCAACTGCCACAAAGTTTAGTGACAAGCTCGAGCAGCAAAAAGTTTTAAAGATGCTAGCCAAGAAGAAGAGGATATGAAGGCAGCGACAGGCAGAGAGGTAACTACCACTTGTGTCATAGTCTAAGAAAAGAAATGTCTGCCTATAATCCCTTACACATGGAAGGAGTGAGATTACAGAGCAGGTGTAGTGGAGTGTGAATGAGTTTGTGTGTGTCGGCAATGACATGCAGGTTTAAAAGATCAAAAAAGCAATAAAAAACTGCAAGACAAAAAACACCTCATGGGCTTTACTCCTTGCAATGGATGTACTTGTGGCTCTATCACAGCAGAGTAACAATGCAAGACTAGTAGAGGTTAAAATTCCTCCAAATACATTTTCTGCATTTTCTCTTTATATTGTTTCATGTAAGACTTTAGTTTTTTAGCTCTTTTTGATGCCTTTTGTTTTGTTGCATGACGGTGACTTAACAGGGATCTGTGGCTGCTAATGCACTGCTTCTGGTAAGTACTTTTGAATGCAGCATCTATGGTGAAGCTAGTAAATTAAAACTGCCTCAGCGCTATCCCCCCCATTTGCAATAAGCAATCTTAGCCTAGACATGTTAGGTGTCTGGAAGCCTCCCCTGAGTGAGTGCTGTTATGGGTAGTGGTAAAATGTTGGGTGCTAACCTACAGAGAGACCTCTTATCACATGCCAGGTGTCTGGGTCGTCACCCCACCTGCGTGCAGCAACACGCTTGCAGTGCTCTTTACTCTGCCTGCTGCTGGAACACCGGCAGAAGCAAACACACCATCCCTAGAATGGATAAACAGACCTGCTGCTAAATATTCCTGCTATCTCTCCTTTCAAGTGCCGTATTTCTCTCCTGACTGTTTTCTTCCTGCTCCACCAATTACTACGATTTAAGATTTTGCTCCAGCACTGACTACTTTCTGCTCAATCTTTTTTCTCCTCTCTCCTCTCCTCTCCTCTCCTCTCCTCTCCGTAAGTCTGTTTCTCTTTATTCTCTACCTTCTTTTCTATCCACTTGACTTGCAGTTATCTGTCAAATTCCACCCTGGCGGCTGCTGCGCCTGAATCAATCAGAGTTGACTAGCTTTCGGCTTATCTGCACCCTAGGTGATTGATTTTCCTCGTTAGGTATAATTTGATGCTCTATCCCATCTCTTCCAGAGCAAATTAAATTGTAGTCGAGTCCAATGCATTGGTGTGAACGAGCATGTGCGTATGTGAGAGAGGGAGAACGAAAACGAGTGAGGCAGAGTGGCAGAGCAAGCCTAAAATGTTTGACTTCTCTGTATGTTTTGGTGTCTGAGTGTATGTGACTGTGTGTCACCACAGTAGGCTGATAGATACAGTTAATGGAAAGTGGCGGGCAAACTAAAGGAGGCAGTAGTACACTCCTGCTGACAATACACACACAGACACAGACACAGACACAGACACAGACACAGACACAGACACACACACTGCTGCCCAGAAAATAGTTTTATTGAGTAGCTGATGTTCTTTTTTGGCTACCGTGTTCTAACACAAGCTCTTATCTAACCAAAATTAAATAGTAGGAAATCTGACTAATAACTTTATTTGAACTATCAATCCTTCGTGTTCCAATCATGTTTTTATTGATTTCAAAATTTTCAGTTTTTTACTTTTTCATGTTTCCCAAAATTTCAAAACTTCTAGATTAACATGCAAACAACAGATTTCATTTATCCATCTTTTTTTTTTATTTTGTCCCACTGTGCCCATTATTTAAATTATTGTGGTTTAGTACTGATAAATGTAGATAAATACTCACTTGTAGCATGTTTATAAATGATTACATTTGTGACAAAAACTCCACTAGGTTTATCAATTGGTCGATCAATCACAGCATTAACACGACAGGCAAAAAGCCACCAGCATCACTGATGGGGAAAACTTTGCTGGCTGACTGGCCACTCCTATCTGTGACAGCCTCCTGAGTGTGTGTGTGTGTGTGTGTGGGGGGGGGGGGGGCTTCCCCTCACAAGCCAGAGGTTTGCCGGACGAGGATTTGGAGGCAAAAAAAAGTGTGTTGATTATTTTAAGTTTGTGCATCAGAAATTATTCAATAAAGAAATAGCTCTGAGAGATATTAGCAGACACTGAAGTTATGATAAACACTGGAAATACTGGAAAGTCTGCATCTTTGGTTGGCTTTTGACATGCTGTGCCACATCAGTGTCAAATTTCACCAACACTGATCTGATCTGATGAAGTCTTGAGCTGAGGACAAAAACATGCTTTGTGACCATTAAGGTCAAATCAACTCATCACTGACAAAGAGAATATTTGAATATTTGAACCAGATTTAATGAAATTCACTTCAGATGTTCCTGACATTCATTCTTGAGTCTGATCTTCTTACTGACAGACAAGCCAAAAACACAATGCCTCCAGCTCCAGCTGCTGCTGCGGCATACAAATGTTGTGAATACTGCAGACCATTAAGATGTGATCTACCCACCTCGTCCTTGTCTTCTGCCTGGATGAAGAGGGGTAGGGCGAAGCCCACCTGTGCCAGTTCAGTGATGCGGACCCGATATTCAGAACTGTTGAACTTTGGGGCATTGTCATTCTTGTCAATTAACAGGATGGTGAAGGTGGTCCTCACTGATGCCATAGTTGGACTGCGATCGTCATTCAGCTCTGTGGCCTAACAGGGAGCAACAGCAGGAAGTGGCCATCACCGAAAGAAAGAGAGAGGGACGCAGAAAGAAAGAGAGAGAGATGCATTTGATTGGACTGAAAATGTCATTCTGGATGGAGGCGGTCAGCACGCAATCTCACTCGGTATTTACAGCTGTTCATTTATTGGATCAAAAGGTGGACAGACAGCCTAAAAGCAATCATAGAAATAGGCTCAAAGTGAGGCCAAGAGAAGGCCAGCACATGTACATCCACACATACACAGACATACGCATGAACACACAATGAGATTTGGGAGAAAGAAGTCCAATTGAGAAGACACAATTACACACACACTGTTTTTGCCTGCCTCAGTTATTGAGGATGGGTGCCCTCTGAAATGAAAAAAATAGGAGGGAAAGATAGAAACTGGGCAGCCAGTGTCTTTTATTTGTGGACGAGTGTCACAGGCAATGGGAGAAGAGGCAGAAACAACATGCTAGTCTCCGGGCAATCAGATCGTTTAGCCTCTTTCATAACAGTGCTCCAGGATAATTTGACCTGCACCTCCACGTGCTCAGCACTATCTAAGCTGCCTGAAGTTGAGAAATTAGTTGTATTACTGTGGCACACCCCAATCAATAGCAGCACCAGCTAAGAAAGCACAAGCAGAGGAGAGAAAATTTAGAGGGGAAAAAAAAATCCATATCTTATAAATACATTTTTGGGTGACATTTTTTCTTTTTCAGACTTTTTGCTCATTCTGGTTACTAATTATTGATTTCAATTAAAAAGACAGACTGAGTCTGGAATATATTAGCCAGAATCTCTTTTGTATTAAACCTCAGAGCCAGATGTATCTCAATGGTCTCTAATATAAAAATGTCACGCAATCTGCTTTTTATTAACAATGATTGCAGTTAAACCGGTAAATACGCGAGTGGTAAACAAGCTGTTTGCTATTTAAAGGCCATTTATCTCAAGGTGTAACAGATTTCACTTGACAAGCTATCAAGATCAAGAATGTAACACTGTAGTTACGCAGAAGAAAAAAAAAAGACGTCTTTGTTCACAAATCCTTTCACTTTCAGTAGCACTTGGAAATCCATTTCACGCACCCGCACACCCTGTGGGAACCACTTGGTGTACAATAGTGTAAAAGGAGAAATAATGACAACAAAAGTGGAAGAGTGGACAAGGTGGGAAGCGAGAGGGAAGGAGTGACGTGCTAAAAAGCCAAGCGAGATAGACTTTTGGCTCAGCGGAGGGACAGAGGGATTCAGAAATCGCACCTGCTTCAAACAAAAGAAAAAAAGGGGGAAAAATGGAGGAACAAAGAAGGCCTCAGCATCAAGGAGGACTCTAAATCCTCTTCCTCTTTCTTCTTCTCCCCTCCCCTTATTCTAATAGCTGCTCATTCAACACAATTCTCTAAAGGGGACATTATCGCAGAATAACAAGCATGAATATCTTCACTAATGAGCCCAATAAAAGTACTCGAGTTTGTTTGGGTCACATTTATGCATTTATTATGCATCAAGCATATATGTTACTACAGGATCTCGTATTTAGTCAGTCCTAAGTGGTCTCCTATATAGTGCAGCTACAGACTGTATATGCAGTCTGAGAGGTCTATAGCTAGCCAAGACACTGCAATGAAACAGCCTTTTGTTCCTTCGACAGTCCCTCCACCCCACAACTTCCCCCACGTTCAACAGCTCACCCCGACAGTCAGAGTGAATCCTGCCGAGTAGAGGGGGTTTTCTCTGTCCAGCTGGCCATTCACTGTCAGCGATCCACTGATGTAGTCCAGGGCAAAAACACTGTTTGTGTTTCCTAGATGGAGAGAGAGAGAGAGGCAGACCAAAGAAAGTCAGAGAGAAAACCAAAACTGGCATGGCTGATAATTCAACATGTCTCCTGGGATACAACAAGAATCCTCTGGAAGGGAAGGAGGTGGATGAGCTATGTGCAAGTCTGTATTTCATGTAATATGGATACTGCTTTCACTGTGCTGTCTTTTATCTCTGTGCCTCCCTCAGGCTGACCGACCTCCTCCAACCTGTCCACAAGCTGCTTCACCCGAACCCCTTTTGTTTCCGTCACCTCCCGTCCCTCGCCTCCCAACCCCTCTTCAGTACTTCACTACTTTATTGAGTTCAGCTGTAATTTATGTAGCGATAACACTGACAGTCACTGATGAAAGCACGGCAAAAACCCAAGAACCACATGCACCGTGGCTCATAACCGAAAGATCACTTTTTTGATCGCTGTTAGTGTCATAGAATAAAAAATACATACGTGACTGAACTTTTGTGTCAATTTGGTGTTAATAATCTTATAATTCTTGAAGACTTTCAAAAAAATACATTTAATATATAAAAAACACAAGAAAAACACACATATGGTGGAAGGGAGATGTACTTTAGAACATTACAGATTCATTAAAGCATGCACATTATAACTTTATATAACATTAGGCCATTGCTTCATGACCACATTCTTCTCAAGCTCACCGAAGCGCGGGGCGGGCGCCGTATATAAAGTGTGGGGAAATTACCAAAAATAGTCACTTGCCCTATAAAGGGTTAAACTGTAATATATTAGGCATCCAATACTGACTGACTTCAGTCACGAGTTGATAAATTGCATTAACTTTGTCATACTCTGTGCACTCCTTCAGAGAGGAGCATTTCAAATTATGAACGCCGCACTGTTCTCATTAACAAGTTCGAGTGCGCCCGGTGTTATCTATTCACTTCAATTAAACAGGTTAAAATATTAGACCGAGGCCCACTTGAGTCCTCTTCTAATATTTTCTTATTCCCTCTCTTCCTTTTCATATTACCATCCTTCTTGTTAACTTTCACACCTCTCTTACACTTTTCTGTGACACTTTCTGCCTCTCTCAGGCATCCTGCTAATTACACCCAGCAGATGGAGAACGCAAACAAAAATACACCCAGCGGCCCTCACCTCTTCACTCTTAATGTTCTTCTGCTCCAACCATGCACTGCCTGGTATCTCCCCTCTGATAAATCAGATGTTCGAGTCTCGCTCACAACAGCTAATGCCTTTACACTTTCAGTGTGATTCCTGGTGCCTGTGATGTGTTATGTGAGACGCGAATAGCCCTTTTGAAATCATTAGTAAGTAACACTTTAAACATGTGAATGTTATATCAGCAATCTGTTCATCTAAAGGCGAACAATGGAGGGAGGCCAGACTAAACGAGATCAATGAATGGGTGAGTGCGAGGCACACCTAGAACTAATTCAATTGCACCTGCTTAACACGGAGCGCTCCTAACAGTGGACGGCACAGCAAGTCATCTGTGCTGTCGCGCACTGTAGATTAAACAATTATAACGTCAGGATGAAAACTTCAAAACACACGAGAGGATGATCAAAAGCAATCCAATAATGCTGGAACAGATAAAGTATAATCCAACTGCAACACCTTCAAAAACATCTGAAAAAAGTTGGCAGTGCACAGTCGCGCACAGTAATGCTCCGTGCTGTAGCCCACACCATGAGCTGGGAAATGAAAAGAGTTGAAATTCTGAAGGAAAACAGAGCACTGCCGATGCCACTATTATCCCCTTTTAGCCCCCTTTTTTTTTGGCATTTTTGGATTTTATTTCAGAACGTCACCATCAGCACATTGTATATACCGTATAGCATTATCATATCAGTAATATTCTAAATGAGAACTCAATTAACTAAAACCATCACAAATGCTCGAACGCAAATTATTGTGAAAGCTCTTACTTCAGTTTTGATTTTCGAGGGCGCGTGAGCCACGAGGCACAGATCAAAATGAGTCAGGATGCTGCTAAACTAGAATCATCAAAGCAATAAACCTGTGACTGAAGGATTTACTAAAACTTGCTTCTGAACTCTTATAAAGGTCCAGAATGATAACACTGATGTATCACTTTCAACATGGCACACGTCTGAACTGCGTGCTGTCACATTAAAGACAGATACGCACAAGACCGTCCATGTCTCATGTTTCAAATTGAATATATTTGTTATCTCCAGCAGCGCTGACACTTGTTTAAGATGCACTTTTGCTTCTTCCACGCAGAAAACAGATCGCTCCGTCGCTGCACCTGTGTGGCTGGTCGGAAGCACCTGGTGCAGTGCGCACACTTAGAGGGACTCTGCTCTTGGTGGCAATGGCAGCGAGAACTAAACATTTACAGGTGTGGTTACACTTCACTAGAGTTGATACCGACAAGTCTTTTGCACATACGGCAGGGTGTTTTGTGGCACTCCACATCAGTGTTGTGGGTATGTATGAATGAAGCCCTGAGAAATATTCATGTAAAAGTAACCTATATCTAAAAGACACTGTTTGGGTCCTAGGCAAACATAACCCGAGCTTTGGCAGGTTGTTTTACATAGGCAGATTACAAACATACCGTTTACTAACAGAAAATGATTAATTTATTACTTAAAATTGCACACAATTCAGAAAAAATTAGACAGATCTGTCTGAAATAATCTAAATTTTGAGGGTCTATCTAGCAGTTCTTTTAGCTAATCCCCCGGCTTTGTCCTAATATTATAAGTCAGTCATGGTTTTTGTAGCTTACCAGCTGTTACTTCCATTTACTCTGTAAAAGCCTTTATTTAAAACAACATTTTAATGTGAATATAAAGTACTTTTGAGACATGAATTCTTTTCTTGAATTACTTGTTGATTAGCTTTTGTGTACTAATATAGTGTTTCCAACTTGCTCGCACATCTAACTTATCTTCACTATGTGAGATGACAAAAAACCCCAAAAACAAATGCAACGTGCCCCCAAATACACATTCTCTGGATTCATGTGTGTTTTCACAATACTTTTTTCTGAAATCCTACATTCACATATAAGGACACTATGAACCTTGAGCTACACTTTGACGGGATTAAGAAACATTCTCTTTCAGATAGGTTAGAGTAATAGCTGAGGTCTAGACTCCAGAGAAGCACGTTGAGATGGTAAGTCTATAGTGTACAACGGCTAGAGGTCAACAGATTAACCCACGCCTGTGTTCCCCACTCCCCAGTCGGCACTCTATTATTGCCCTGTATCTAGCCTGGAATGGAAGGGAGGGAAGCTAGAGAAAAACGAACATAGAGGGGGCACAGAGGAGAGGGGGCAGGCTAGCAAAGAGAGCAAAGCTCCTGGGTAATTGGCCTGGACTGAGGCCAAAAGGTGGAGAGTAGGACGTAGAAGGCACAAAAACGGCTGCTGATCATATCTAGCCCCCATAATGAATTTAGTTATGTGACTGATGACCAGTGATTCCAGAAATATGTATAATGCAACTTACTCACTCTACCTTAAAATATGAAGATGCTGACTAGCATCTTTATTAAGACCATCATTAAAAATATCCTTCAGCTTAGATACTGCATTATTAATGCATTGCAGAATGACTGGCCACCACATTTTTACCTGTAACTACCAAAATGCTTACAAATAACCTTTTTGCTGTTACGATTCAGTGAAATCGAATGAGCTGACCTAAACAACTTGGCTTGATTACCTCACTGTTAATATCACAATGAAATACCAACAAGAATTTAGAGGAAATCACCATAATGCTAGAAAGAAAAGAAAAGACCATCAGTACGAAACATACTGTTTGTTTTGCGGCTCTGTAATGTTATATTAGTTACTCCGTTACTCCTGATGGAAAAGATTAATAATTTCTATGGCCACAAAATTGATTTCCCACATGAATGTGAACAACAATTATTTTGGGGCATTTGCTAAAATGACAGATGCTCTCATTTTTCTTTGGGCGACAGTCGTAATAGGTGTGGAACACTGTAAATGAACACTATCAGAAGCAGGAAGACAATGAAACACGGGATCAATAACGTTGAATCTTCTCTTGCAAAAAGATGACCGCATGTAATCAATGTTATAATCCTGCAGTAACTGCTTGGGCCAAGTATCTTATTAGGAAAACTAGTGTTGTTGTTGTAAGAGTGTACATGGAAAAAAAAAACCCACTGCCAGTTTGTGTTACGCACTAGTGGCACCAGGCTGACACAACATTCATTGCAACATTTCTTCTTGCCTGATGGGAGAGTCAGGCAAGTTGATGTTGACAACAATTGTTAGAGGTGGTGGGAGGGCAACGTGCATCAGGGACTTAGACCCACTCAGTGCGGGCATCTTGCCTCTAAATTGCTTTGTCAGCTTCAGTGGCTTGACTAGAATGCCAATCTTCTCCAACAGCTGCCCCTTTGCCCGGACGACTGGGCGCTCACCTGGCCAAGCAGCTATCGTGCATACACAAACACACAAATCTACAAAAAGCACTAGAGTGCTGTGCTGTAATGTACATTTGCAAGATAACTGCAGGCTACTGGTTGTACTCTCTGCATGCATCCTTTAAGGGGCTTTGACTCATTGCTTCAGGTTCAATTGACGGGGCTTTACACCTCAGCGCTGTGGTGTTGTGCTTGACCAGAGAGACAGACTGAAATTACACATTGTGACTCAGAGGTCCCACCGAGAAAGAAAATATAATCATAATCTAATTGCTGATAGAAAGTGTTCTGCAGTGGTCTGCTAGGATACAGTGATTAGACCCCCAGTGCGTGAAAATTGCTGTACACAGATACACATACACCCAAATTAAGCACCAATAACAATAAAGTCTTTATCTGAATTTTGAAATTCAGATTTGTTGGTTGAATTTGTATTTCACGTGTGCGCTAATATTCAAGTGTTTCAGTTTAAGTGTGTGCGTGTATATAGATGTGTGTATGTGTGTGTGTGTGTGTGTGTGTGTGTCAGAGTGCATTTGGTACTAACCAGGAGAGTTTGACTCTATGATGTGAGACTCCAGGGGATTAGCCATGCTCTCACATTACCAACAGTACTGGACTGGAAAATGAGAAAGCATGGCATGATTTTGTCTAGAGTGGGCCTGCACACCCAAATTCATTCACTCACGCACACACACCTCAAGAAATGCCCACAGGCATTAAGACACACACACAAACTCTCATAAGCAGCTCTTATTTTCTAGGAATTTATAATGTGCTCAACAGCTTCAATAGCTAGCGCTACAATTACAAAATAAAAGCAATCCAAATAATTTGCCACTTTTGAAGAATCTCAGCATTAGCAAAGCATAGGGAAAAACACAAGTGTAGATTTCATATCATCTATTGACAAACACATTTACACTCTTGCATCATTAACAATGAAGTGAAGGCTTATTTCCTGAGAACAGTCTGGTTATTGAAATTCACTCAAAGGAGTGAGTCCAGACAGAAAGGGATAAACGGGCTGGCCAATCTCAGCGACTTAGTGTTCTAAGTTGCAAAAGTGAAAACATTACATGTGTAGTTATTATGGGAGGATTGCCCCGGAGAGCAAAAGAAATAAGGCATCTGATCTGATGAGTTCAATGGGGCGTGCGGCGAGTGGATGACAATGACTTTCTTCAAGAAACAAGCTTTTGAGGACAGCTGAAACACGAGTTCTCCGAGTGTAATCGCCATGACTAAGCTAGTGACAACTGTTTTCTCTAGTTTGTGACAACACCATGGGGGCGCTGGAACATTCTAGTAATGTGATATGGCAAGCAGCCAGCGCTCAGAGGCTTGGGGCTAAGATTTAGTGTACTTTGCTAAATGTACACAAATTAGTGTCACTTTTAAGGATTACGCCTACAGGCAAATCATGCTAATGATGAGGTTTTAGTTATTGTCTTCAAACTACACTCATTTCAAAATCTAAATGAACAGCTTCTCGCATACACTGATCTGCTCATGCACGTGCTCATCTGTGCGTTCGCACAAACCCTTTAGTGTGTGACAGCTACCAGGGCATATGTATGTGCTTCTGCGTGTGTGATGTGAAGTGATAATGCCATTGGCAGACACGCCGCATTTCATGAATACTAAATGAATTGGCGTCATCAAAAGTTTTTTCTTCAAAACCGAGTCAAGGACGAGTATCGTATGACAATGTGTGGCAGATGAAATCGACTTCTATTTGTCCCCAGAGATCACGCCGGTTGACACAGCTAGGAAGATGCATGTCAGCTGTCTTTGTGTTATACATTTAGGAGCTCCTATTGATCAGTGGCCCCCTCGACACCATCGCTGAGGCTCTATCAAGCTCTAAAGTGTTTAGTGGGATTAAATCTATGCTGTAGCTACACTGTAACTACAGCGTGAGTTACGCCGTAACCTGATGCGCACCTCCATAGAAATGTAACTACATGTCACACACTGTAATTTGCCCGCTCATTACCATTGCTTCCTCCTATTCCTCCTGTATTTCCAGCTACTTTTTCTATTCGACTGGAGGAGAGTGGATCACTGACATGGATCAAAGAGAGAAACTTCATTGCCAACATTGATTGACAGCGGCATTGCAGAGCAACCCAGTATATGTATAAATGCTGACAACGGCGTTGGCCACTTGAGGCTCTGTTGTAGGCTCTACACTGATTCAGGGCAGAAGCATAAATTAAGATTTCCTGTCAAGGCTACTGCACCTCTACCTTTAGACAAATCCTGTCTGCTTCTCCAATAACCAGTGGGAGGACTGCTGAGAAAAACAGCAGTTTTTTTCTAGTGGAGATCTTTGCCATAGCAGTACTTATCGACTTGATTTTACAGCAGGCACTTGCAACCACTTATCTTTAAAGAGACTGAGTTTAACTAAATGGATCCAATGAGATTTAAGAAAAAAAAAGCAAAGCAAAAGCAACTTTTTTTTTTGCTTCTACCAAAAGAACCAGGTCATGATCCCACACCTGCTTGGCACCCACCAACACGGCCAGTTCATGGCTACGTTCAGTGCAATATCAGACCAAGCTGGTGGCACTACTGCCTCCAATTTTTAGACAACTTCTCCTATCTTAGTGTTTTGGTGACAGCTAAGTAAAAACTAAGAAAAAAAAAAAAAAGAAATCCAACAAGAGAAGCACAGTTTACCTCAACCCAGCTGGCCAAGAACGACATTGATGGTTTGGCAAAGTTACAAATAATTGAAGACACATAGACCCCACAGCCATGACTGGAGGCGTGTGGGTGGAATGGGAGTCTGTCCAACTGCATTTTGGACAGAGCATAAATCCCACTTTATTACCTATTTATTAGGAGCAAACTGCATTAAAACCTTCCGTGTGCTTCCTCTAGTGACTTTAGCTGCAGATGCCACTGCCTAAACTAACCTTAAAGCAACACAATTCTCATCCCAGTCACAGATAAATGTATCAATCCACAATCTTCAGGTCTCATGAAAAATAATTAGGCTTACAGCTATTGATTCCTGGATTTGGTCTGTCAGCCCAACATGTCACAGTCTCTTTTCAACTGAGTATTGAACTGGCAGTGTGGTCTTATCTCTAGTGTGTGCATATGAAGTGTATTTGTAGCAGCATGTTTGTGAGAATTCTTGTCTCTGCCTCTAAGTGTAGACTGATTTACCCTATTATCTGATTTTTCTTCTTCTTTTTTTTTGCAGTGTTCTAGACAATACAAAGTCAGTTTTTGCACAGAGTACAAAACAGCAGCTGGTTGGAAGACAGCAGAAGAGGAAATTGAGTTTGACATCTGGAAATCCAATTGTTCACAAGGCAATAGCTTAGGATATCACTTCTTAAAGCCAGCAGTTTCCTCTTTATCGCAAGGATAAATGAACAGAACACCGACTAATAAACCTCCAATATACGCTGAAAATGTAACAATGCTAAAATACACCTTTTTTAATGATAGTAATGACCAGTAACTGAGATCAAGAGTAGAAAAGAGTTTGAACAGCTGTGCCGTTTCTGTGGTCTGGCGAGGTGGCTTGTTCTGCGGCGTGTTCTTGTCTACAGCCGCGTCCAGCTGGGCTGCACTTGTCAGAGTAACATCCACATGGATGTGAGGATCCGAGGTATCGCAGCAGAATTTGCATTGTAAGGAGATGATCGGTATTATTGAGTTCTCGTGTCAGTCATTTTAATGCTGTGGCTGATCACACCATAACAAAGTGAGACCTGGACTTGGTCGTGATTGCACTTGATTGCTTCACTCTACTAGACACCACTAGACTTCACTAGTCTTGGGATTGTGTCGCAATCAGCGTCCCGCAGACTATCTGCCTTCCCTGAGAGATTACATAGCATCGGGCTGTGGAGAGCCTCAGAGCGTCTAATTGAAAACCCAGAGAAATCCCTGTGATGCGGCAGTGACAATAAGAGCTCCCTATAGAATAGCAGGTATTAGGCTTGTCCATATTACAGCATGTCTGCTGATACAAGTTAGGCAGCAGTGGCATAGAATCAGAGCATCAGGGTGTAGCAGTACTGAGGGATAAAGATATGTGTGGAAAGACAGACAAGGGGAAATAATCGCCTTTACAACTTATCAGCCTGTCCAGGCAGGAAATGGCATGGCCGTACTTGTTTCACCTGTACGCTAAGGGCAGGGTAGAGGATGCCCCCCTAAGTCTCACTGGACCGGACAGTGGACTGGGGTTTCTGTCTCACTCCTGAGGAAGGGGCAGAACGGGTGAGCATATGGTGGGAGAAACAAACGTGGCCACACCGTGTCTGTGTCTGTGTAATAGGTGGTCTTACTCTTCATGCTTGGACAAACTTCAAAACACTGAATGAAGTCATGATCTTGTAGGAATGTACTTTAGCTGCTGCGAATTAAATAACATCTGTGCTGCAGTCTCTCAGCGCGGAGACGTTGCAGTGAGAAAGGAAGAATGGTCTAAAAGGAAAGAAAAGTGTAGAGATGGAAGGAGCTTAGAGTGGGATTAGTTGTGCTTGCATGTGACAAAAGAGATAGAACCAAGCACACAAAGATAAACAAGAGGCTGATATGAAAGGCTTGGGGGATGTCCTTCCGTTCTGTGAGACGCTAGGCTGACTTTTATTCTGCTTATTCTTACACTAACATTACAACGCAGAGGAGAGGCTACAGAAACTTTACACAAGCTTAACTCTTATCCTAAGAGACAGCAATATTTTTGGACAAGACTTGCTTGCCTCTAACTCTCTGTAATAGAAATCACAGACAGCACGATAGGAAGTTCTTTTTATAAGGTAAAGTGTGTTCAGTAGGTCAGTACTAGGTATTTTCATATTTTTTTAAGATTAACAGTCTGCTATAACTTCTTTTTCTTCATTATTTCTCTGCCCCTCTGTATCTGTCTGTAAGTGTGACGTGGGTGATCTGTTCATGCATATATGTGTGCAGAGAGCCACACGTGACGATGTATCGTGTAGACATTGTGTTAAAATTAGTCCATCCGGGCTTTGAGGTAGTAATGATTTAGATCATCGGCGGTGTTACTGAGACTGACCAGTGTTGTCTGTATTTCTGCCCTGGTCGTCCTCAGGGATTAGTTTCATTTGCAAACATGTAGGAACTGGGGTCAAAGTTGAGATCATGCTAGTGTTAGAGTAGAACTGTCATGGGAACAGGTAATCTGATATTCCAGAGAGCAACTGGAGTTGTAGCAACCAGTGAAACAAGACTGAGCAGACAGATATTTGATTCTCCAGACAGCCGATATCCATCCAACATCCATCCTGAGGTCAGGTGTGTTTGGGCAGAAACACCTGAAGTGCAAGTGACCAGAACTGGGTCCTTTTGACGCAGAGGAGCCGCATGTGGATCTACTCTTAGCCCTTACTGAATGATAAACTCTGAGCCAATTATTAGACCTTTTTTTTTCTTTAAAAAAAGAACAAGTGCATTTTAGTTTCAGTTTTCAGCAGGAGTGTATTTGAATTTTATTACATGCCAGATGTGTGATTAAATAAGTAGGGGGAGGTAGCTAGCTTAGCCACCTTCATTACAAGAGCATAACTTTTACGTGATCAATAAGGATTTGCTGCACAGTTTTCCCAAATAAAAAGCCTTGCAGAAATTACAAATAAAAATAATCACAAAAAGGCATGCTGGACTGATTTAATTTCAGTTCAGAATGCCTCTCAGCAATAAGGAGAATATTAACACGATTGCTACAACGTGAATGAACTATTGTTTTTTTAATCCTGTTTGGAGGGACATCACGTGGTCAATGCTACTTTTAAGCTGTTCTGATGATCATGCTGCACGTCCCATTTAAGTTATGCAGGAGTCAACATCATTAAGGAGTAAATGCATAAAATAAGGAAGAGAAACTTGTGTATTTGGAGCAATTCTAGCACCACTGACAATGATGAGCATTAAGTCATTTACTGAACATCACACCACAACACATTTTAACAATAAAATAGATGGATAGAAGGCAATAAGTTCTAACTGTAAGGAGCATACATGAATATGCTTGTTTGTTTAGGGCAACAGCCACTACGTGCATGTGATAAAGTCTTTATATTCATTTCCACTAACTGCAGAATTCTTTGCTGTTGGAGCATTTTGGATCAGAAAAAAACAGCGATGTTTAGAGCAGGAAAAATCCAATGGTTAGTTCAGTGGGTGGCTATTCCTAAAGTGATATATAATGACACCAGCGGGTCAGAGGTCCAACAAGAGGGATAAGGCTCACTCTGTGGACCAGGGATTTACCATCAGAACCCCTACCCCGAATCTCCTTCATCAAAGCATAAAATAACAACTGCAACATTGCGGGCAGAGTGCTGCTGTGATGCTATCTCATGTACACATTAAATCCCAGATACACGCTCTGATTGGAGGAGGGAGAGGAAATCCTCATCTTGAGTCCCACAATCATTAGCGTGAATCACAGCTGCAATTAAAACCTCGTTTATCTTAATTACTGAACTAATGAGACGAGTCCCGCCGGAGTGAGCCGCAGTCTCAGAGGACACTTGGGGTGAGGAGCGGGAAGGCAAGAGAGGAGTCATGCAGAGTCACACTTATGTCTGCAAACAAGCACGCCCTCACACTAATCTGAGCAGATAGACAGAGCATATGTGTACGTGTGCATGTACGAGCGCGCACATATAAAGAAATACAAACACATATGCATACAAAATGCATCCTCCGACAACCTTACCCTCCCACCTTTATCTTCTACCTCTATATCACCCTTCAACTTCCATTATCTATCAAACTTATAATGATTTTATCAAGCCTACAGACTCCATCTCCATAAGGGCTTAGTGCGGTGCTATAACTCTTGATTTTGCAGCGACCGGGAATACATCGCACCACCTAATTAATGTCTTTTTAATGCTTTTCTCCTCTAGAGCTTAACTCAGCCAAGCTCAACTTTGCAACAAGCACAACATACACAACAATACAACATGTGGCAGCAGACGGTAAGTAAGACTGAGTAGGTGTGTGCACTGAATGGGAGCAGAGGGTTTATGGTGAGCTCAATAAAGAAGTGGGCTGGGTAGTGGCCTCTCTGTCCTGAGCATACAGCAATCAAGCGCACACATAGATCAAAACGCACACACACACTCACAAATATTGCATGACCGCGCACATGCATGGACAAAGGGTCAAATTCCTTCGTTCAGCTGTGAGACTGTGCAGTGACTCAGCAGATGGTAGAAGAATGAATATCTTCATCACCACAAATTCCCATGGTGTGCCAAGCTTATCAAGCAGTGCCAGCCCTTATCAGCCAGCTGGCAATAGCGGAGGCACCGATGCCCCTCCATCCTGGCCATTCTGGGCTCAACAGGGGCCAAGCAGAGTTTAAAGGATACAGTCCACAGACGGTTGTAATCCTCCCAATGGGTGTTTATTTTCACCACGCAGATCAATGTTTCGGTCCTGAAGGATCTTCGAGCGATTATTCGTCCTTCAGGATTGAAAGACTGATTGCGGTTGAAATAAACACCCTGCGGGGGTATTAAAGAAGTGTTACAGCAGCGGATGGACAACAGAGTCGAAAAGTGTTTGTGCTTTTTATCTTAATAAAAATATGCAGTGCTTCATGTCTCTCCTGATTATTTGTTGACCAGAACAAACAGAAGGATCACAATGAAAACCATTTAGCTGGACAACAGGTACATTCTGTGATTATAACGCGCACAAACAGCACAACCGGTCCAATTACCCAGATCTGAGTCATAATTTAAATTGAATATTCCCCTCTCACAGAAGCTGTGTGATGGTCGAGAATAATTTATAACAAATGGTGCTGTCAAAATGATCGCATTCATTTTTGTGATTCATTTGTAATATTTGATACATTAGAAAGAAAAATTAACACAATTGGCACAGTTGGGTCTATAAACAAGTTATGCAGGGTTCTGCAAATTACACAGGTGCCTTACCCCCCCTGTGTCAAAACAGGTGTCAGTGTTAACGTGCTTCAATGAGAAAAAAAAAAAAACCCTGCTGAGGGTAAACTGCTGGAACAGTAATCAGGTAAACTTGTTTTCTGTCATCTCCAAATATGATGTCAGCAAATAACAGTAACATTAAGTTAATGTGCAGGCAGCTTTTGATTTATCTCTGTCTGGCTTGCATCCACTTCCATGGGTTGTGCTGTTCTGGGATTATAGTCCTGTGACTCTGTACCGCAGATTAGGCAACTATGTTGCACACGAAAATGCATCTGTTTGCATGTGCACAATATGTAACTTCCAGCAATAAACTCTACAGGCATTTGTCCAGGTGAAATATGGCCAGCGTGAGATCAAACTTATCATGGGCATGCATCATTTTAAAATAAGGAAATGAAGAGATGGATTCACACTGACTACTGATTTGGAGTTCAAACATGCATGGGAATAAAGCATATACGATACTCTAACAAACTTGAAAGTCGGTGTGTTTGTGATCACTGTCGTGCTGAAAAATAAAGCTGTTGCCAATCAGACTCTTTCCAGATTGTATTCAGTCAAAATCTGATGCTATTTTTCTGCATTCATAATTCCATCATTGGACAAGATCCCCAACACCACTGGCTGAAATGCAGCCGTAAACCACGACTGAGCCTCCAACATGTTTTACAGATGGCTGTAGACACTCACTGCTGCACCTCTCCTGTTTAATCTGGCATACATCAGCCTTCTTCCTGTTTCCCCTCTTTAGAAATGGCTTTTTGAGAGGAACCCTTCTATTGAGAGCATTTCTGATGAGGCTTCAGTGATGGATCAAATGAAGACCCAGATGCATCTCTCAGGTCCTGTGTCTGGTCTTTTTTGGACACGACTTTGAGATACTGTTCATCTGCTATAGACAGTTTTTTAGGCCTGCCACTTCTTTTGTCCTCCACGTGTCCAGTTTCCTCAGATTTTTTGAAGAACATGCTGCCCACCATGATGAGATATGCCAAGTTTTCGGATCGTAGCTCTTTGGGAATCAACTTTTTGGTGCAAAAATCCCATTTTATGCCTGTCAAACTGTGTTATCTTTGGCATTTTCATAGATTCAACTAAAGAATTTGGGACAAATTATGTGTTTTTGTTTCCTTTTCACTTTTTCCACTTAGGAGAAATTAAACAAATTCTATATTGATGCCATTATTTTTTCTTTCTTCTATTAGAATCCTCAATCTTAAAAAGAGAAGCAATTTATCGCAGTCAATCGCAGCAGATCTTTTAATATGTTTTCATTTAAACTGATTACAAGCTATAGTGATAAAATAACAGCACCTTAGAAAAGAGAGTGATTTACTACAGCGGGGGGGAAATTTAGGATATTGTCATCATTAGCTGTTCTGAGTTATGCTTGCTGCATTAGAAGCTAACCGTGAGATGAACTGGCACAGGTGTAAACATGACAGCTGAAACATTCTGAGTGTTGACTTAATCTAGTTATGTTCATAATACCGGGGTGCATTTAAAGTTTATCCTGTTACATAGTCAGTCGATATTACTCTTATTGTAGCTTCTCCCAGATATCCATCTACTCCTTTAAGTTTAAGACAAGCTTAGCAGTTTTACAGGATTACAAAGCAGAGCGAAGCGGTGCAGGGGTGCATAAAGATTTAACATTAAATTGAATTCCTGATAATATAGTTTATATAATAATAGAGTTTTCACATCATCACACATGTCAGTAACAGAATACCCGTCTATCTGAGTCAATCCTAGATGTGGATCACCACCAAAGTTTAACTTTGAGCAACCTTGCCCCAGGGTCAATCTGTCCACCAACTTTCATGAAGTCTGTTCAGTTTGTGAGATATCTTCCTGGCAGACAGACAGACAAAGTAACTGGCAGGCATAAACATCATATCCTTGGCAGAAGTAAGAAAACTGAGTATTTAATGCAGGATCACTGCTTCATCCTTATCAGCACCATACAAGCTGTACAACTCGAAAGTAAAACTCTTCGATATAGTAACAACAACACAAGTGAGGGATTTTTGAAGCATGCTTAATATGGTGGTCATTTGTTTTGGCACTTTATCGCAAATCTAAAAAAAAAAAAAAAAAAAAAGAGCAAAAGGAGACAGCAACAGAAAATCATGACATCCTTCTCTTCTGCCAAAGGTAAAATTTGTCACGCTGACAAATCATAATCCTGTTTTGATGGCACGAGCCAACTTGAGAATGATAACACAAAATGAAGGCTGACTTCTGCATAACTGAACCAAAACAGTGATTAATAAATGCTTACAGCCAAGCCTATTCTCCAATTCTGAGGCGCTCCCCTCTGCTGTTATTGACTGCTGTGCTTGATGAGACTCGTCTATTATTACTGCGGAATTATGATAAGAGCTGATCGATTCCCCCTCTCTGTGCCGCGGATGTCAGATTGATTATGTGACTCAGACCTGAGATGATGGTGTAGCCGATTCCTCTTGGTCGACCAAGATCCTGGTCAATGGCTGTTATCTTCCGCACTACGTATCCCTGCAGAGTCGCACACACACACACACACACACACACACACACACACACACACACACACACACACACACACACACACACACACA
>JAVDPK010001702.1:0-20244 GCA_034780415.1 Cichlasoma orientale | reverse complement strand
AAAACTTCGAGAGCATTTGATCAAATGATGCTACGGTCGGTGATTCTAAAGAATAAACAAAATGAGTAACATTTAGTTACATTAGAAAAATACCATCCCTCAATCCTTTCAGCTACCGGGGCTGGGCTGCTCAGCAAGAGGAGGCGCCAGACATGATGACGCTCGACATATGTGAGTGACAACCTGGAAATGCAGCAGATATTTGACAAAAATGGGCTGTAAGCTGTAAACATCTGTTTGTCACTTTAATTAGTTTGAGAGGTGTTTTTCGCTGCCGAATATACGTCCGCTGCAGCGAAGCTCTCATAAACCTGGAATCTAAGGAAGAAACAGCACCAAAAAAAGAGGCAAAATCTTACTTGTGGTTAAAACGTAGGTGATTAGAAACACTTACCCTATTATTATGTTACTTTTTATAGTGGACTGTGCATAAGACATCAAGAAGGAGGAGACTAGACAATATCTCTAAACCGCTTATCCAATTCAGGGTCGCACAGGGGCACACAGAGCCTATAGCTGATACCAGCCTATCACAGGGCTACTCTGTACGTGAGTTAAAATTAGATTTAACAGGGAATCAGGTAAGAGAAGTGAATATAGGATAAATATGATCTCTCTTTCTAATCTCTGTTAGTACTCTCACTGTGGCCTTTTGGATCTCCTTTCCTCTGTACCTCTCTATAATACATTTTTTTTTTCTTTAGAGCCTCTATCCTTACCATTTCAATAGTGACAGTGACAGCCAAAACAGATTTGCAAAAATTGGAAAGGTTATAAAAGGGAAGAAGGGGGGATCAGATGAGTAGGGAGGGAGGGGCATTTGGAAACACAAAAGACATAAATGGAGCCATGAAAAGGATGAAGGCTTGTACTTGTAGCTAAGCAAATATTTTCCACATGTTAATTTCTTCAGAGCGCTTTTCAGACACGGGATACATAACAGCAGCGCGGTAAAGTGACAGCATTCTGTGATTCAGACATACAGACGAGTGACAGAAAGAAAGAAAAAAACTTATGTGGCTGTTGTATGCTCTGGGGGACATTCCTCTGGCAGGGCTTCGGCTCACTTGTCCCCTTACAGGGAAGGTTTTTCCAGGGTGACAATCTTCCCAGCCGTGGGGTACAGGGATGAAAATGATGTAAATCATATGCTGTGGCCGCTGCAGTCCCGAGAACTCAAGCCTACTGAACACTTATGGGAGATTTTCTACATATATACATATTCATTTTTACAGACACACACACACGCACGTACACACAGACACACACACACAGAGTTTCAGAGAGGAGCAGTGAAGCTCGTGTGGCTGCACATGATGGCCAAACAAAGTCTGTAGGTGACTTTCACGGTAATCTGTCTCAGTTTCATTCACAGGCTTTGTCGTACGCGCAGGATTGGACGGTACGGCAATGATGTGATTGCATTACGTCAAAATTTTCTTACTGCATGATGGCCAAAAATCTATATTTCTGCATATTAGCGCGGCTCCGCCTACTCTCCAAAACAATCAAGTTTTTTTAGTAAGCTGAACAACTCAAATGTATGAAAGACAAACCGACAACAAACATCAGTCCTCACTGCGCACAAAAATGTCCCACTATACATCAGAATGACGTAATCTTGTGTGCCTATCCGTTAATATTGTGCTGAAAGTGATTGGTAAATATCATCAGGTCAGATCAGGTGGTGCTTAAGGAAAGGGTGCTCATTCATGCATGTAGCCTACACACACAGATGCTGTCATTTTAAAGCAAAGGAGTGCGTGTAGCCATGAGAGCTCGTACTCCAGCTTTCTCCGTCTCCTACACGCACATAAACATTAACACGAGCAGCCACAAAATGTGGAGGGACTGACAACATGCGCAACTGTTTTTTATGTTGGCAAAACTCGTCAGAATTCACAATTCTGCCAGCAGAGTGTTAGAGAGAAGGAGAGTGCCAAAGGCAGGGTGGGGGTGGGCACAGAGAGGTGGGAACCACAGACTTGAAAGAAAGGGAGAGAGGGAACGACAGGTTGATTTATTCAAAGAGTGAGGAGTGGGTGAATCAAACTTTAATGGCTTTTGGGAGTGCACACCGTTCTCTCTCTCCCTTCAATCTTGCCCCTTTCCAGGCTTTCCTCGTGTGCTCTCGCCTTACTTCCTTTACTTTCCTCTTTTTTCTCTCCCGCTGCCGAGCTCGGCCCTCTTTCTCTCTCCGATATACACTTTCCGATGGTCACTCGCATACGCGAGCCCTCCCCCCCCTTTTTTTTTTGACAGACAAATTCTCCACCCATCTCTGCGTCGCACACAAATCAAGGTGCTCTTCATGCTCAGCGGGATAAAGTAAATGACAGAAAGATAAAGAGAGGAAGAGGAGGCGATTTACCTTCACGAATGGCAGAGTACGTGATGCCCCGGCAGTATGTGTTGTGTTAACCCCTGGACTGGAAAGGATGCGGGGAAAAATTGTTGTACAAGCCCAACAATCTCTTTGACAACTCGCTTAAGCAGCTATTTGCCCAGAAAGGCTCACTGAAGTCTAAAAATTAATCATCAGTCAGAAAAGAAAAGGGACTTATTCGCCTCAGAATGAGCTCTCAGACATGAAGTTAAGCTGCACACAGCAACGTTTCTGAAAGTCGGCACATTGCAAACTGTGGGCTCACAGCAAGGGCGAGGACATCACATTTAGGATATCCAAAACAGAATTTCAAATTTTGAAAGATCTCAGTTTTCCACTCGCCATACCCAGCCACATAACTGACCTGTTGCCTATTAGCTTAATTGGTTATGAGATTTTCAAGCTGTCTTTGTACTATTCTCAGTCTCAGGCTTTAAGCAGTTGGAAATCATTTTCTGTTTTTATCTACGTTTAAAAAACAGCGTCCCAACTTTTTGGGAAATGGGGACGTACAACTTTCCCCCTCGGATTAGATTCTGAGCAGCAAAACTGTAGAAAGTGGAAAGTTATAAATGGTGCCTGAGGTGAGTAAAATATTGACTGCTTCCCATTTAACCTTCTCACTTTATCCATTTTTTTTCCCTCTTTCTTCATAAATCCCTCCATCCCTCCCTATGGGGCTCAGGGTCTTAGTGTCAAGCAGAATTCTCTTTGAGGCCTGCGCCTGTCAACCAGCCACCACTCAGCTCTGTAACCACTGGATTCAATTACACTATAGGAGAGACCAGGAGAGATGATACTAATATAATTATGGGCTAAATCCAATTTTTAGGAGGTAAGGAGAGAGCGGGGGGAGGAAGAGAGAGAGAATTAGTGATTGTATGTGTTGTTGTTCACATTGAAAGCGCATGTGTGTTTGTATATTTCAAAAGAAATGCATTCCACTACAAGCACGACTTTGGTTTTATGTTCCCAGACAACCTTGCAAATGCAAAGACATAAGTCATCCATATACTGTATTTGCTTTTGAGCTAAGATATTTTTTTCCCTGCCTGATAAACAAATTACCTTCAGATGCTGCAACCTGCTAAGATACAGGGCAAAAGGTGATAAAATAGTAGAGATTGAATTTCAGCTTTCAGAAGTGAACAAAGGCAGAGAAGAAAGGACTATAACAGATTTGTCTATGTTCTACCTGACAGTGACAGAGGGCACATCAAATAGCAGGTGCCTCTGCTTTGCTGCCAAAGCCTACATCAAGCACTAAACAGCTCATTCGCAGGCATAATGGGAGCTCTCAAACACCCTCTGCCAATATTATCTAAAATATGAGTGCATTTGCCTCTGTGTTTGTGTGTTTAGCATGTGAAATGCCATCACGCTATCCATTTCAAAACTGCTGGAGAAAGTAGTGGCCAACAACAATGCAGATTTGAATTCCTCACTACTGTAAAACTAAAGCAAAATTATCTAAAAGGTAAAAAAAAAAACAAAAAAACATTGATTAATCAAACAGATATTTGTCTCAGACAGAAAAATTTCTAACAATGAATCCTAATATGACATTTCTATACAAAGAAAAGGGAGGGGGGGGGGAGTCTTAGCAACTTCAGAGCAGAATGGAGGGCTTTTCTTTCTTCAGATGTCTGACTTTCACCTGAGGGGTTTCCACCTTGGGCTGTTCTGTTTTATATCATCAGCCATAGTTCATCAGAGATTACTGTAGGTTAGAGAGGGACACTGAGATATGGCTGATAGAAAATAGAGGCTGAGGAGGGATTTGCTCACTTGCCTGACATACCTGAGAGACAGTAAACAGATAAAGTTTGGGTATCTATCACTGGGAGCCTCTTGCCTGTCTGCCTGTTTGCCAATACATTTAATCCATCTATGCACCGCATTACAGCGCTGGTCAGAAGTCGGCTATACAATTTTGTGTGCATCATTGCTGTGTTACCCCAGACAGGATTCCACTGGACTGCGTATCTACCGTAGGGAGGGGCGAATGAGAGTATCGACAAGAGGGTGATAAAGATATGCTACCTGAATTCTGCAATGCTGTAAGCGGGCGGGCTCAACCAAAATCAAAAGTACATTTTAATATAGTTACACCTTGCAGAGGTCATTTATTTGTGTGAGGTGTACGTATGCATGTGTGTGCACGACCAAAAAAGTCCCTGAGATGGACAAAACTGCAGAAAATGAGGATCAGAAGAACATAAATTACTGCAAGAAGAAGGAAACTGTGTTTAGGAACCGGCGCAGTTTATGGAGCAGCGGGGGGAGGGGGGGGGGGCGCACACTGGGCACACTTAACAGAAGCTGTTTCTGGTGGTGTTTGATATTGTTACAGTGGCACTGACCGGCTCGCAGTGGGTGAGAGTAAGGGTCAGGCAGCTGGGGTGAAGAGTGAGTGTGTGTGTGTGTATTGGGAAGGTTGGTCTTTAAGTAACGGATGGGCTCCGAATTGCTCAATTGGCATGTACGTGCTGCACAGATGCACACTCAGCAAAGGGTTTTGAGTTTGTGAACAGAGGGCTTCCTTTATAGAGGACTACTCACATTCCCTAAACTTGTTGAGTTTAGGGAATGAGAAAAATACATCTCAGCGTGTTGCGCATTCACTCTGCCTTCTCATCCAATAATGGATTTACATTGTAGCCCATCTGCTGTTCTATAAAAACATTATTTTAGGTAATAGTCGTCGCTCTCTGTATCCGGTCTTTGCTGCTGGCTGCCTAACTGTGTGGATGCTGTAAATCTGGCGAGCTCATTAGCACTGACAGAGGGAATGCTAGCAGCCCACCTGCTCCCCTTCACCCTCTTTATGGCTCTACAAATTAAAATGACATTTACACACACACTCTCTGCTACTCTGCTTCCTGCACTGCTCACCTTGCCACTCACATTGCTTCATCTGGACAATGCTGTTGCGCCTCACTTCAGAATGCCTCCTATCCTAACTCCTCAAAAACCCACGAGAATCTTTGTGTTGCGTTTAAGAACCTTGTTCTTTTTGGCCTTTTCTTTCTGTCTTGCGTTCTCTGCCACTTGCGGTAAATCTCATCATTTGAAACCTTTGTTTGTCACTTCTGCTTCGTTACTTCTGCCACGCTTTCATCCTCCACATCCATCACCGTTTCCCATCTTCTTTTTTGATGTGCTCATGCCACTTTAACCCCCAGTCACTGTGGCATGTCCAGTGAGTGACAGCGTGATGAAGTGATGTTGCAGCATGTTTGCTTTGCCCGCTAAAGGTCGGCTAGGGTCGCAGAAGTAATGAGGCCATAAAAATGCAGGTAACTAAAGATGCTGAGAAATAAGATAAGGTGGGGAAAAGGGTAGAGGAAGGGGAACGAGGGTAAAATGAGAAAGAGACTAACTGGAAATGAATGAAAACAGTTCCCAAAACTGGCAAAAGATTTAAGTGGAAAAGAGAGAGGCTTAATAAAGAGCTCGGTGCGCACAGATTGGACTGCGTGCTGCATTGTGATTGCAACACAGTCGTGAAAATGTGAATTAAATTGCAGCGTCTCATTTTGTCAAGCAAAGTACACAATCGAGTTCACTGAGATGAGCGCTGAAACAGACTGCACTTGGATTAGTCTCACATCGCACTTACAAGCACACGCGCATTTTATTTTGAGTAAGTGATGGCTCACGGTTACAGGCTTACACTATTTCCAATGTAAAGAAATGCTGGTGAAAACTCTGATGTATGTACTGCCTGGGAGTACACAGGAGACTGATGTATTTCCACATTCTATAGCCTCAAACAAATAAGCTTAAATTTTTTTAATCAATAGGATGCCAGGATTGACAGCAGCAGTAATTTAGTAAGTGATGCAAGGGAACTAACGGTATGTGAGTGACTGAGGGTCAAACACAGCCCTGCTTAATGGCTTTCTCGGGGCTAAACTGAATCCTATTGTTTGTAGAGCTTGAAAAGTCTGCATGTGGACTATAAGTGAGTCCCACACAACTTAGCGGTGGTTCAATGCAATGGCCTGAGAGAATCTTCCCTGGTGGGTGATCTAAACAGCCTCGTCTAAACAGTCCTTATTTCTCCCATTTATTTGCCTGACTTTATGGATTGGGAGAGAAAAAGCCAGTGGCTTTGAAGATTTGGTGAAGACTCAGAAAGGGGTATGTGCTCAGTATAAACACAACAAGACATGTGGATGTGTATGTGTGTGTGTGGATTTCAGCCCCTGTTTGAAGTCCTCCACTCCACTCAGGCAATTACTTCATATCAAGGATTAGATGAGGGAGAGGGCATAGAGGAGACACAAAGATGGAAAGAAGTGAGAGCTGGGAAGGAAGGTAGATTCAGTGGGAGGACGGAGAAAGGAGAGGAGAATAGAAATTGAGGTTTGCGCTGGAGAAAGTATTTTTCTTCCCTATAAAGGAGGCTGTACACATTCTCTAAACATTAGCTGCAAGACAACTCCTGAAATCGTGGGAAGATCACAAGGTGCAGCGAAACACAGCTATTTCCAGCACGGCAAAGACCGGAATGCACCATGAATAGCAGATGATCACCATAAATCAGATGTAGCCACCATGCAGTTACAACTGTTGCACCAGTCGTGACAAAGGTCTGCTCTTGAATTTTAAGAAACGCGGAGAAAACATAAATAAAATTCACCTCAATGTTTTTCAAGTTTTCATCAGTTTGAAATATCAGTTTCTGAGGAAAGTGTTCTCTGGATTGTCACAAGTTTTTCTGTTTCTGTTTCTGTGATGAGTGTTATTTTCATATACTGTAAGTCTCAATTATAAGGCTAAAAACACAGTGTCACAGTAATAGATGCAAATAAACTTTTGGCATCCTTACCTCGGGGATGCTGACAGTATATGGCTGCCCGTGGAAGTTTGGGGCATTGTCGTTCACGTCTCCAATCTGGATGTTAACTGTGTTTTTGACCACCTAGAGAAAGAAACACCTTGGTCAAACAGCTCCAGAGCCACTGCCACGCATTTCTTGACAAAGAACTGAAGTCGATGTAAATGTGCCTTATGGCATAAAGCCGTGATTCAGAGTTAAAGAAAACAGGGCAAGTGCGTGATAGATTACCCGCTGGGGAGTGTAGGTTGAATGTCACTATGTTTCAGCAACTATATTGTGTTGAGTTGGACAGGTGTCATGTGAGAAAGAGAGAAATGAGGGTAGGTGTAAAAGTAAGAGACTGAAAAAGAGACAGATTGCACGGCCTGTGTGTGATATGAGGTCAGGCTATATCCAGGATGTCAGCGTGTGAAGAAATGTGTCACAACTATGAACACACTGCAAATCTGTCTCTCACCTCCTGATTGTCACTCACGTAGAATTCGACCTGCATCTCTGACTTGGTCTGGTGGAGACAGAGATACATATCAGCACAAAATTTGCATCGACATGTAATGCAAAGGAGCAGAGCAGAAAAGAGAAGGAAGATACACGAAACACTCTCAACTCAATATCCTTTGTGCTTTCCTCCTCACATTGTTTTGCACTTTTTGGGACTCTTTCATCATTTGATAATTTACGCTACGTATCCTATTTTCAAAATTGCTCTGCGTGCCATTTCTTGTACCCAGTGCATTTGCTTTGGTAATGTACGAGCGTGTGTGCAGCAGTTAGTTTCTGTGTGTGTGTGTGTGTGGGCGCGTTTGGTGTTTGTACCTCACGGTCGAGTTGCTGTCGAAGCCAGACCACACCAGTGTCTCTGTTCACAGAAAAATACCTCATGGCCTCTTCTCCCAAAACCCCATACACGAGGGGTTCCCTTTCATAATCATCTGCCTTCAGCTGGGTCACTGATGAGCCTGTCAGCGAGAGAGCCAAAGATCAGAAGTCCCGCAGAGTCAAAGAACAGGGTGTTAACAAATTTTGATTGACAGGGGCCTACATGAATGTTAGCATTGGATGGAAAAGGAAGTAAGGAAATAAGGAAGATATCAAATAGATAAAGACAAAAAAGCTAAGAAGGTATCCTGATTTTGACAGAAACTTTTACTTCTCACCAACTCTACAATCAAGGAAACTTACTGATAAAGAGAAAATCACAACAACTAAATGTTGCAAAGAATGACAATTTAACACTCCAAATGTCCCGTTAATGTAAAGGATAAAGATGACTTGAAAACATACAAATACATATCATATAGAAATGCAGTAGCGTGCAGGAGCAGAGGGCTTTTAAGTGGAGCTGCAGCAGCTCACGGGCTTCATTCATCACAAAGAGCAGAGCTCAGAAAGGTGGCTAATCAAAGCCAGAGGTGGCGTGCTATCAGCCAGGCTAATCCACCATGCAGGACAGATGTATCATGAAGGGTAAGCTTGTGGTAAAGAGCCGCACAGGAGACGGTATCAAGACCTCTGACCTGGTCGGCAAGGCTCATTACCCTCCAGGGTAAAACTGCGTGAGCACAGTATTGTAATGGGCTGAAGGTGAGGTTATGTTATCAGCAACACACACTGGATCGGCATGCGTAGAAATATACGCCACATTATTCACTGATTCCAACATAAACATGTGGGAAGGATTAGAAGCTTTCCACTTGCTGAACTGTGGTTTTGGGGAGCTCGAACAGCTAGCAGCAACTCCTTCATTCTCTCACTCTCCCTGCTTCCACTGATTGTCATCACACACCCAAATCTCAGAGACAACTTTTCCACACTGACTCCAAAACAAACTGTACATAAAATACTTTAAAGGAGACATATCATGCAAAATCCACTTTTTTAGCCCTTAAATACATTTCTTTGTATACTTTGAGTGTGTAGGAGTGCAGGAAAGTTAAATGTATTCTCTCCCGGTGTTGCGTAGATATCTTTATATTCTTTTTGGGCCATAATTTTCAGTCTGTTCAGTTTTCTCTGTTCCTGTTACGTTTTCTTATCTGTTACGTCACAGTATTTGCTGTGGAACTGCTAAACAAGGTCATGGACTTCCGGCTAACCAATTTCGTGAATCCTCAATTTTTTTTTTCTCGCAGCGATTTTGTAGTCCAGTTAAGTTATGCCTAAGTTACAAGTAGACAAGTCAAAATGTTCGGTTGTTGGGTGTATTAACCCACACGATTCCTTACATTGCCCCCCTGGCATCAGAGCCTCCTCGAAGTGCCTGGTTAAATTTTATTTTTCTCAGAAATGTACTCACATCAGTGGGCAAAGTCCTCTTTGTTTCTCTGCCGGTAGCTAATCGTATCGCTGCTATCAAACTACAAAAATGACCGAACATGGTGGAGTGGAACGCTCTGCGACCTGGAGGGGGGCGGGGCATGAAATGTCTCACTCACATTTAAAGAGACCGCACCAAAAACAGTTGCTCTAAGACGAGCCTCAGAAAAGGTGTAAAAGAGGGGTCTGTGGAGCTACAATAACGAGGAATTCAGACCAAAGCATTGCAGTTCTACTTTATATAGACCACAAGTGAATGATTCACATGTGAAAAGGAAGGATTTAAAAGCATGTCATGTGCCCTTTAAGATGCAAGGCACTGTCGCTTCAAAAGTTCCTGATTTGAACTTCCTGCCTTCCTTGCTTTCTGCCCTGTGCCTGCATGGTTTTCCTCTAGTTTCCTCCCATAGAATATGTAAGAGTTTGTCTGGTGATCTTTGCATGTCTCTGTTCCCTGACTCTCAACCTGTGGTAGGCTCCATCACCCCCACGACTAGTTGGATAAGTGCTTCAGAAAATGGATGGGTGGACTATAACAAGAAGAGCCCAGGGAAGCCAGTGCACTCCAAGTGATGGTCCCAAACCGAGATAAATGGGGGAAGGTTGTGTTAGGAGGGGCATCTGCATCAAAAAACGAGATCGCTCCAGTGCTACTGCTGGCCGAAAACAAAGGCAGAGGGTTGGTGCAACAAAGGAGGATACGAGGGATAGAATGAGATGGAGGCAGATGATCCACTGTGGTGACCACTAAAAGAGCCAGCCGAAAAAATAAAGACTATAGCAAGAAGGTTGAAGTCGTGGCCTTGTAACTGTGCTCGTGTTTTATACAGTAGGTTTGTTCAAGTTGCAAAAAAATAAGGCTCTTTGTAAATTTAAAAATTAGATAATTCATCTTAAATGTCCAGGTAGAATCACCTCACACAAACTCATTCAAATCAATTTAGAGCGTCATTTTATTTGACTGGCCTCAGGGGATATACGCTGAGGTAAGCATTCAGCTACTGTAAGAACAGGTTTTTGAAGATGAGTGCGTGGACACAAGAGAAAATAAACAGATCACGCAATAATTGCATGTATAGACACATGCACTTGTCCCCCCTCCCTCTCTGGAGGTACTTGGCAGGACAACAGAAGTGAAGCCAAACTAAATCAAACCTGTCACTTGTGCACCAAACTGCTTAATACAGTGACCAATTAGGCTTCACAATCACACACCCCTCTCGTTTTATTAATACACCCCATTTTCCTATGAAAGGGTGGCAAAAATGACTAATTAATATAACGATTTATGAACCCCTCTCATTGCAGTCTAATGAGATTTATGCAAATTCAGCTGCTTTCAATATGAGTTATAATTTGGTTGAAGACGGTGCAAATTAAGCATTTTACCCCATAGTCATCAATAATAACTGTTTTTTTTTCCTCCTCCTTTTGGCCCTCTCGACTGTGAACGAATTGTCTGCTCCATGTGGGGAGACATACACTTGAGTGAAGGATAACAAATGTTCATTTCAGACTATATATGAGAGACAGTCTTGTGGAAGATTAAGTCTTACCACTGAGAAGAAAGATGAGCTAAGACCAACTTACTGAGAGCATGAGCTAGATTCTCTGCTCGGATTAAAGCGAGTAAGAGCTGCACTGGATGCAAATATATTGTTTCACCGAGTACGTGTGTCGTATACTACTGCAGTAAATAAAGATTTACATAACGATTTAGTACATGATATAATAAAATTGCTTCAGAACGTCTTTGCAGGCTCCTCTGGGTCAGTTTTGCTTTATTAACAGATTTATTTTATTTTTTTTACCTTGCCTAAGGTTATAGACATTTACAGAGCAAAATGGGTATACTTAGGTAAAGCCAATAGGATCTCCATAATTTATTTTGTCCTCAAATCTGGAAACTTCTGAGGTATTAAATATATTTTCATGAAAGACAGTCAGCACAAATTAAGGTAGAAAAAAATATAAATAGACATTTCAATGCACTTATATGTTTTTTAAATCTCAGATTCTGCTGAGGTTCAGGCTCAGCTGCCCTCAGATGAATGGTTCATTTGAGCCTGTGTAATTTTTTGTTTAAAGTTAGATTCAGGTTGTGTTAAGGTAACATGAGGATTCATTTTTAGGATTGTGGGTAAAGACAAGGGTACAAACTGGTCAGAGCGCTCCTGTAAAATAATAATATGGTGTCTGTGTGGAGCTCGGGGGGTGTTATCACCTGTGCTGTGGGGACTTTACTTACAAAATCATATTCTGGAAACTTGTTTTTTGATGAGTTGGCCTAAAGCAAATTCTCATAAAGTAAAGCATTCAAATTTAAGGTAAAGGCATGTTTGAAGGTTAGATTTTGGTTGAAGTTAGGCTGGTAATAGTTATAGTTTAGGTTGGCGTGAGTCTCCAGAAAATGAATGTAAGTCAGTGTATTGTCCTCTAAAGCCACGGATACACAGCCGTGTTGGGGTGTGTGTGTGTCTGTGTGTCTGTGTGTGTGTAGTGTAGGTATCCCTCTAATGCTTATCTGTAACACTGTGACACCACGCCCTTTCCCCTGACAAATGATGCTATTTAGCAGCAAGTGATGCCAGTATTACTGTTATGAATGATACAGTGCGCATTAATATTACCCCTCCCCGCCCCTTCTAGCCTGCAACACTGAAAAAAGCAATGGGCTAGAGGAACCATCTCTCTGCTTCACCTTTCTGTCTTCAGTCGTCCTCTGAACCTCTTACTTTCTCAGCGAATCTCCACTTTTGCTTCACATTTGTAAAGTGAAACAAGAACAACCAAGTCAGAGCCCTTCCTCATTCTCAGGGGGAGCAAGAACTGCCACCCTGAACCCAATCGAGCAGTTCTATGTGCAAATCTGATTAAACGGCAAGTGAAAGCAAAGCAAAACAATGCAAAACACAGTTTCCAAGCGGGACATGAGCTGCAGTCTCCTGGCCATCTCTCTTGCCTCCATATGTGGATTTTGACACTCTTTCATACAGGACCCAGCATCCGACCCGTGCATCAAGACCGGTGTCTCTGAAGGGACACCTTGTGCATATCTCTGTGACACCAGCTGCTTCTGACAGCATAGGAAACACAGTAAAGGAAGGTAAGCACACAAAGACATCTGGGGGCTGAATCGAAACACTTAGTTACCACATTGTCTTGTTAGATCTGCAGATAAAGTATCTTGAGTCCTCCTATGGGTTTAATTAGCCTCTAAAGACCCCAGACCAGACTCAGATTACTCATTCAAGCTGTGGAGGCTCCAAAAAAATATATGCGAAAGAACACTTTAATAAAATGCTTTCCACCAGCTTACAGAATCACACAGGATACATACATGATCTAAGTGTCAAGCTACTTCAGGGGAAACTCAAAGAAAATAATGAAAGCATTAAGTTTAAATGTTTGGACTGGAGGAGTGTGTTTGCGCAGAATAAGGAAGTAGAGAAAAACGAAAGCAAATGCTGACAAAAGGGAGGACAAACACTGATATTTCTTAGAGGGAATAACAAATACACTCTATTAACGTAAACACAGTTCCAAAAGTATGAGTTCCTCATGAAGACAAAAGCATTTACGCTTCACTATGTCAGGACTGAAAATCACACTACCATTAAAACATACAAAGCCTGGAGAGGCAGAAGACTGAAACTCAGGAAGAGGAGGAGGGAAAAAAGCAGCAAGGAAGACTTGCTAACCTATAGAGAGCAACACCTGCATGTTTTACTGAGCCCCAACCTTTTAGAAAAGGCAAGGGGGCCCGTGGGGGGAGCTAAATCAGCCGCTGGAGGACATCAATCCCTGCTGGATCAATAAGAGTCGTGCGCGTTAGGCGGGGACTAGCCTCGGCCCTGCCCTGGGGCCTCAGGCTTGAGAAAGAGAAGGGGCTGTAGGCCAAAGCCCTGTTTATTATGTTGGTGACATCTCTAGACCTCTCGTTCATCTGAGTTCTGATTCACTGGGACAGGCACTGTCAGCACTGCAATTTCAGGCATACTGTGAATTATAGCTTTAAATTTTATGGAGCACAGAGGCTTAATGGATATATGGGCAATGTTCAGCTGTCTGCCAGCAGGGGCGAACAAAAAAACAAAAAAAAAGAAAAAGAGAAAAAAAGGATGAAGCCACCTCAAACTATGTGAGACTGACTGACTGTGCGGGATGGTGCCGGAGAGAATCTTGATCTTTACCTGCTCTTTATAAATACTTGATGGGGTGTCTCGAGGCAGGGCCAGTAAGCCTGAAGTCATGCAATCAGTTGGCTGATGAGTCAGTATGATGCCACTCATGTTACCGCACTGTCTATCCGCTGACAAAGAGAGCCTTCAAACACATCAGCAGCGCCAAGCTGAAGCCACGCTGCCTCACATCAATCACTCCCATCAAAGATTCACACAGGCAAACACTGTCATAAGATAACTGGCAGAATGAGCTAATTTCATACTGTGCACTTCTACTTTAAAGTAAAGCATTTGCCACTTTATAGACTACCGAGTGGAGAAAAAAAAAATATATATATATTTATTAATCACAAATTTCACATCTGCCAGAACAGAACGGTGTGATTATGAGAGTGTGACTCTAAGCTACAGTGCTGCACACCTTTCAGCATCACAGATAGCAGGCACACAGCTGAAACCACAAACAAATGCACAAAATCATATGTAAATTATATGCCATTATAGCACACTGCAAGAATACAAACACTTGTGTCATGAAAAGAGAGAGCGCGACCTGAAAAAAGCAGCAGGGGGGTCATATAATCTCGTTCCATATATTTCTATAGTAGCTTTACTATTCATTTTCTCTTCGATCCTAAAACAAGCCTATATTAGTTTTTGGCGATGTCGTGTATTTTTTCGCGACACTCACACAACAATCTGACGTGTGCACAGTCTGATTGTTTATGCTGTCAGACATGTTGGTGCTGACAAATTTATTAAACCTCCATCACCTAATGCAAGGTTTATGCCACTGCTGCCCTAAATTAACAGTACTGGTAATCACTAAAATCATTTATTATATTTCTGAGATGGTTAATCCACCAGTTTACGCAAGCTCTTTGACTGAAATTATATTTTTAATAATAAAATATAATTATTTTTGCTATGCATGAATTTTCAAATTTACCGTTTTACAAAAAAGCAGGTAAAAAAAACAAACAGAAAATCACATTATTATTTTTTGATTAAGATGTCAAATTACAGTCATTTACTTGCATTCCTGAACAGAAAATGTTGTTTTACTGGTTTTGCTTAATTTCTGGCTTTTCAGAGAAGTCCAGCGTCCCGGCTCAAATGACAAGTTTCTGACTGATTTCAGAAATATTTGTGTTGTCCTGTTTGTGCGACAGGCGTTTTAATAAATTTGTCGTATGGGTGCTGAATTTCTGTTTAATGCTTCTATGTGTTTGGAGCTTCTTCCTTATTCCATCAGACCGCAGCAGGATCTATACGGGCATTTCTGAAACAAGGAAGACGCAGATTATTAATTCGTTAGTTATAATAAATGATCAATACACGGGAAAAGAACTGCTCAGGATGAAACAAAATAACTTTGTGTACTTTTCTACACCTCGGACACGTGAACTGCAACGTGAGGACCTCACAACAGGTCCTGACAGTTGCATAAGAGAGACAGAAATGGACTCTCATCACCAAGCACAGAGCACTTCTAAGTCAAAACCCTCGGCAGTCGTAGCAATGTACAGCCTTAACTCTGTCAGTCAATTTGGCTCATATGAAACACTTTGAGAGTAATTTATGAGTCAGATTCCATCAGGGGATTTAAGCAGTTTCAGACTCATCCTTTTAAGAGAGGGGGCACATGCATTAACTTACACCCTTGCCACCAGCCAAAAACACAGCAAATGAATCTTTCTTCTCTTCCTTTAGAAATAAGATGGAAATGAGTTAAAATCAACTCATTGCTGCTTTCTATGCCCACAGTGTTGTGTGCTGTGTTAATGTCTACAGATACAGGCTGCCTCAGGGAAGCCAGTTGGACTTAGAAGTAAACTAAACAGATCTACCTGGAATGACAATGGTGTGCTGGCCCGAAAATAAGTGCTTGGACCTCCATTTCCATATAAAGAGAGAAGTATGTGTTCAGGAGGCATCTTTAATAGCTGAAAAGGATGCATGCTGTTAGCTTATATCCCTGTAGGATGAAAATAACCACGGAGACTGACAGTAAACACCCCGACCCCCCCAGGGTGGTCAGCGAAACAGCTAACAATAAAAAGATGGTGGGGGAAAAAAGAGGAAATGGCTCAGCAATAATGTTTCCGAGTCTTTATGTCTCAAATAAACAAATGCAACTCATTTGTAAATTGAAAACTGCAGAGGGCTACAATTTCCATGTTGAATGGTGGACACAAATCACAGCTGGATTCCTTTAAAGGATATTCTATTTGTCTCCTGCAAAAAAAAATAGAGTAAATTTATCACACAAAAAAGGTTTTTAGAAGTTCATTTGAGACGTTTGCCATATTCCATTTGATTTTCCTCTCATTCACCTTTTCTCTGTTTTCCTTTCTCCTGTGCGTTCGTGTGTTTACGTGCAAGTGTGCGCGCACGTGTCAGCGACATCAATAACTGTGATGTGGAATAACGCCAAAGACAAATAGTGCTTTGGTTCTGGCTTGAAGTGACTCCTGTGTTTCAACAACATACACCATAAGAGTCCTTGGGAGGCTGTGTATTAATCCAACAGATTTATGACTAAATCTGTCACGGATGAGAGGACACCCTCTGCCTTTTCCTCAGCCATTCCTGAGAGAAATACACACCTCCCAAACCGCACACTCGACATCTGCGTGCACAACTTTTGCACACAGACTGTACATACTCAGAAACAGAAGATAGATGTGTTTATGAGCTACGAAAATGTGGAAGTACTCGCGTTAACACACATTTCCTGAGGGTCCCCTGGTTTAAGTTATAAATGAAACGTGTCTTAGACAAAAGAAAAGAAACAGTTTTTATTAGTGTGAATGTGAGTGTGAGTACAGGGTAACATACAGTATGTACTGTGCAGGCTGTCTTCTGTAGAAAGCAGGCTATCACTGTTGTCACAAATGTACTGAAAACAAACGATTTAGGTACCCGTAGCTTAAAATAAAAATTCTTCCTTGCTACGCTGAAACTTTTAAAAAAAAAACAAAAAAAAAAAAAAAACAAAAACAAAGAAGAAGAAAAAGAAAGTCAAAGTGGTCTGTTTGCTTCCTGTTGAGATTCCAGAAAAGGAGGCATCAAGGTTTTTTTTTTTTTAAGAATCTGTGCAGTGATTTATGTCATAAGAAACTGAACTCTGAATACTTTCAGGTATATACTAAAGACAAAAGGAAACAACACCATTAGAAGCTTTTTCAAATCTTTTTTGAAGTTGACTTTTCTAACCAGATAGCAATTATTCGTTGCCTTGCATATAAGATAAGAGCGACCGCGAGCCGCTGATGGTGAACTGAGGAAGACGAGGCATACGATTGGCTGTCCAGCCCAGGATTGGCTTTCTAATACACCCAAATGCTGAAGTGATGAAAACACTGACTGACAAGGCTGTGACTAACCAATCACACTGAGAAAGTTGGAGGACAGCGAAGGACATTAGTGGACAGTCATCCCACGCATTGGTGAAGGGGGACAGACCTGTCACTGCAAATTCACACGCAGCTCCATTCAGGCTCCGATCACACAGCAAAGCTCTTTGCTCTTGATATTTTCTGTTCCATCCCATCACAGTCTCGCCGTTCCCCCCACTCTCTCTCTCGCTTTCGTTTTTGTCATCCTCTCGTCACGCTTCGTCCTGCTTGTGGAGGCCAGACAGAGGGACACAGGCAGTGCTGATAGGAGTGGACAGGTGGCTGTGTGCTGCTAAGGCTACTGGAGTGACGGCTCAACCAGCCTGGCCTGTCGTTGTCACAAAAGCAAATGCCTGGCCAAAACACACACGTCCACCCCAAACCGCACAGCTCCCTCCAACGTGCCAAAATGTCCATCAACAGTGGCACTTTGTGAAGAATGCCCAATTCTTTCCTTTTCCTTCTGTCTTCACGTCCTGCTCTTTTCATCCAGTTTTGCTGCTAAGCTCGATTTTGAATCCAGTTCTTTTTCTGTTATTCACCTCTCTCTTCTCTCCCTACATGCCCTCACTCCCACACTGGCCCTCTGCTGACCCCACCAGGACTGACTATTACCACAGAGTAAGCTAAATCATGGTCGGGTAATGGAACATGCCACTTTCACCGTGAAGCCGCGCACACATAAACACATTCACACTAAAACTAAAGCTTCTCCCTTTTGACCTTTTCTCTTTTCTCTCCCCTTTACATGTTTATCATTTGTCCCCTGTACTGCTGAAATATAAGGCTGATGTTGTTTCTGTCAGCCCTACAACTGTGGATGGAGATGTTGCGGAAAGGCAGGAGCCAGGGTCAAGAATGAGGCTGTGGTAACTGAGAGATGACCTAAAGCTCTTGTTTTCACTGTTATAGAACAATTTCAAACACTCAACAAAAAAAAAAAAAAACAACTCCTTTTTCTTTAAAAAAAAAAAAAATCTATATATCTATGTACACTATATCTATATATACAGTATAGATGTATCTATGAACAACCACCATGTCATTACTTATTTAACCAAACTGTGTGAAAAACTAAGTATACCCCATCATTCAGAAGCTTCTAGAAGCACCTTTAGCAACAGCAACTTGTAGTAATTCTTGTCTCTGTTACTTTAACGCTCTCGAATCATTGTGGAGGAATTTTGACCTGCTCGTCTTTACAAAGTTGTTTGAGTTCAGGGAAGCTTGCAGACATTCGTTTCCACATGCACAGCTCTCTTAAGTACAGCAGCAGCATTTCAATCAGTTTGTGGTCTGGAGTTTGACTGGGCCTTGGTTCTTTTCTTTTTTTGGTCATTCTGTTGCATGACCTTTCAACCTTTCAACCAAGCTTTAGCTGTTAGATTGTACATTTTAAAATACTTTGATATACAGAGGAGTTCATGGTGGACTCAGTGACTGCAGGGTGTTTGGGCCCTGTGGCTGCAAAACAGGCCCAAAGCTCCACCCCTACACCACTGTGCTTCACAGTTTGTGTGACGATACGCTGTGTTTGGTTTTCTCCCATCGTACTGCTGTGCATTATGGCCAAACATCTCCACTTTGTTCTCATCTGTCCAAAGGACATTGTTCCACAAGTTTTGTGGTTTGTTTAGAGGCCACTTTGCATGCCTAAGTTGTGTTGCTGTGTTTTGTTTCTTTTTTTTAAGAGAGGCTTTTTCCCGGCAACCCTTCAAAACAGACCATACTTATTCAGCCTTTTTCAAACTGTACTGTCATGAACTTTAACATTTAACATGAGGCAACATTCAACTGAGCTACATCTCAGACTCTACAGGCCTTTTTGCAATTTCTCTGTGTATTGCATGGTCTGACCTTAGAATTTCCTAGGGTGTCCACTCGTGGGGAGATTTGCAGCTGTCTTGCACTCCACTTGTGAATAATCGTTTTACTGTAGAATGATGGACTCCAAATTGTTTGGAAATTGACATATCACTTTCCAGATTGATGGGCAGCAACAATTGCTTCTTTAAGATAATTGCTGATGTCTTTCCTCCTTGGGATTGTGTTAACACACACGTGAATGCTCCAAACCAGCACGCTATCAAAGCTTCTGGTCCTGCTGAGGCGCTCACACCTGCTGGTGATCAATTAATCAAACAAATTTGATGAGCAGTACCTGGCTGCTACTTACCTCCACATTCACTAATGCAAAAGTCAGAATAGGTGTGCAGAATGACAAAATCCTCGACAGTGATTGGACCATATGCAGTGTATGTAGCCATCGGTGATGACTGTTGACTACCATTAGGTGGCGTTATCGTCGTAATGGGCCGCTCTGCATTATGTGTGACTGAGCACTGTGAATGGCTTAATACCATTTCACCAATATATGTGCTACATTGTGTTCAATGTGTGTTTGAGATTTTAGGCTACCCCTGTTTTTTTATGTATTGTGTGAAACTGAAGCAAGGAACTGCATCAATTTTAAAGGGGATTTCAGTGGTGTAAGACCATCTTGTAGACTTGGGTGGGTTTCACTGAAAAAGATACAACTGCCTGGAAAGCTTTCAAAATGCGCTCGCTTTAAACATTTATAAAATACTTCTCAAGCTACTCGAGCACCTCAAGTAATTTGTGAATATAGTGCAACTATTAACAGAACAATTTTTACTGATAATGCTAAAGCTGCCAATCAATAAATACTTGTCACCCTCTCTTATGTGGCATGATTTTGAAGAGAGGACCCACATGTGGGACACAGTGTGGAGAGGTAATAAGAAAGTGACTTATCAGAGAAACAGTCCTAAAGATTTTAAATAGAATCGGAATCCAGATGATGAGAAACACTGTGTGTCCAAAGACAAGACTTTATACAAAAGAGTGATTACACAAAACAGTGATGAAGAAAAGGTAACATCCTATGTTACCTATGTTAGAGTATTAACACTACATGCCTTTATTCAATGCAATTTAATTTCAACTCAATTTTATTTATATAGCACCAAATCACAACAATCACCTCTCTAATCTTAAAAATAGAGAGGGTGTGTGTCTCCTGAATCCAAACTGGGAGCTGGTTCCACAGAAGAGGGGCCTGAAAGCTGAAGGCTCTGCCTCCCATTC
>JAVDPK010001701.1:60341-72138 GCA_034780415.1 Cichlasoma orientale | reverse complement strand
ACACACACACACACACACACACACACACACACACACACACACACACACACACACACACACACACACACACACTTCACGTGTGCCAGCAGTGGCGCCATGCTGCACCCGTCGAGCTTCAAAGCCTACGGGGGAGCGCGACCGCAGCCAAGCCCGTGAGTCTCAGGTGTGGTTGGTCTTAGCCAGACGGCAGATGTATAGAGAGCTCCCAGAGCACTGATCCCTATTAGATCTCCACAATTACCCCACCCGAGCTCCTCCAACTGCAAACTCTGCTTCAAATTAGCATCTGGCTCCCCGGGGCGACTTGGGCCTCCTGTTAGTTCAGACTGGGGTTAATGTCAGGTAAGCAGTCTGACTGGTGATCGCCGCCGTCCTCTGTGATAATTACGTTTTGACCGTTTGACCCGAGTCATTTAGCACTGGGGGGGCTGGGGTGGGGTGGAGGAAACCGCGACTTCCTTTCTTCGCCACAACACTCGGCCCTCGTCACCACGACCACACACAAACACACACACACACACACGCTCTCTTTACATTCTCGGATCTCCATTATGATGAGAGGAGCCACTTATGTCCTCTTGTTAAGCACACCAATGACAAGCAGGGAGGGAAAGAAAGAGAAATTCTCTTTGACGAGATATTCTCACATCCCCTCCTTTAAACTGCTGCTGTTTTGTTTTGAATATTGGCAATTAGAGGAGCCCGAGAATCATCTTTTCAGCCCAGGAACAAATCCACACACTGCCATTTTCTCCCATTTCCTAACTAAAGTGATCCAGGCTTATTTCTTCCACTGGGTATGACTCTGCTAATAGACCCTGGTGCATCCGGTGTCAGGTCTAGATCTGAATAATCTCTGTGTAAAGTAATGTCCTCTGTTTACAAGCCATTATCTGTTCAGAGTCCCTCTCTTGTCTCTCTCTTTGTTACTCTCCTCTCTCAGTGGTAGCCTAATTGCGTTATCCAATATGCACTCCCCTCTTTGATCACTTAGCGCCACTTAAGGTGTCTGCTAGAGTTGCTGGAAATTGTTGGAAAAAACCAAAAAAAAAAAAAAAAAAAAAAAAATAGAGAGGGGGGAAGAAAAATAAAGGAGGGGAGCTGTCGGCGGTGAAAAAATGCCTCTCTAATTGCGGGGGAGCCTTTGTTTTGTTGAGGAGATAGGTGCCACGGGCGGCCCTGACGTGGTTTATGTGAATGCTTGACAGTGCTATTCTCTCAAATTCAAAACATGGGAGACAGATGTCGCAGAGAAGCTCCACAATGAGGCTTGAGAGCCCTTTCAAGACCAGAAAGGGGAAGGGCAATGAGGAGGTAATTAACACACTGATAGTTGACAGGTAAAATGTATAGATTCTGACTTTTCTGCAGAGGAACATCGTTGATATTTAAGCCATGTTTGTCACAAAATCTGAGCAAAGGACACGTCAGAAACAGAGTTGGGCAGGTGAGATTTGCAGGTGTGAAAGTGTTGCATTTTTGCATTAACATGGACCTATTCTGCTCTTCCTAATTGTCATATAGCATCAAGTTAATTAAACTTCTGGCATATTGATCTGGTCAGTAAGTAGCAGAGGGGGTTGTTAATCAGTTTCAGCTGCTTTGGTGTTAATGAAATTAACAGCAGGTGCACTAGAGGGGCAACAATGAGAAAAAAACAAAACAGGAATGGTTTTACAGGTGAAGGCCACTGAAATATTTCCCTCCTCATCTTTTCTGACTGTTTTTCACTAGTTTTGCATTTGGCTAGGGTCAGTGTCACTACTAGAGGTTGCACAGGTAGTCCAACTCCTCCAGGATGGCACATCAATAAGTGTCATTGCCAGAAGGTTTGCTGTGTCTCCCAGCATCGTCTCAAGAGCATGGAGGAGATTCCAGGAGACATGCAGCTAGGACAGCTAGACAGGGCCGTAAAAGGTCCTTAACCCATCAGCAGGCCCGGTATCTGCTCCTTTATACAAGGAGGAACAGGATGAGCACTGCCAGAGCTACAAAATATTTCCAGCAGGCCGCTGGTGTGAATGTCTCTGATCAAACAATCAGAAACAGAATATGTGAGGGTGGCCCGAGGGCCCGACGTCCTCCAGTGGGCCCTGTACTCACCGCCTGGCACCGTGGAGCCTGATTGGAATTTGCCATAGAATTATCAGAATTGGCAGGTCCACCACTGGCGCCCTGTGCTTTTCACAGACGGGAGCAGTTTGGTGGTGGGTCTATGGAGAAATATCCATGGAGGGACGCACAGACCGCTAAAGGCTAGGCATGAGCACGCTTATCGCGATTAGGCATTGGGATGAAATCTTTGGACCCACTGTCAGACCCTACGCTGGTGCAGTGTGTCCTGGGTTCCTCCTGGTGCATGGCAATGCCCAGCATCATGTGACAAGAGTATGCAGGCAGTTCCTGGAGAATGAAGGAATGATTCCCCTGACTGGCCCCCAAGATCACCTGACCTAAATCCTATAGAACACCAATGGGACATTATGTTTTGGTCCTTCCAACACCACCAGGCTCCACCTCAGACTGTCCAGGAGCTCAGTGATGTCCTGGTCCAGATCAGGGAGGAGATCCCCGAGGACACCATCTGTCGTCTCGTAAAGATGTTGTCAGGCATGCACACATTCACATGAGGGCCATAAAAAACTGCTGCGTACCATTTTCAGGTGCTGCAATGAAATTTTGGTAAAATGGACTAGCCTGGCACATAATTTTTTCACTTTGTTTGTAGGGGTGTCTTTGAATTCAGCACTCTGTAGGTTGATCCTTTTTATTTCCATCAAACGATGTGGCTTTCTTTGGTTCCTAACACATGACCCAGTCCATATCAGTGTAGATATCCAGCATGATTTTCCCCCCAATGAGAGCTGATGTATTTTAAAGTGTTCCTTTAATTTTTTTGAGCAGTGTACACACTGTTCAAAACGGTTGGAAGCTCATATTAAACATGACCAAAGTTTTAAATGATGAGGTCAGTATCTGTAAAAGTAATGCCGCAAGATTCCCACAATTCCTTTTCTTACTCTTGGCTCTTAATGATGTCACAGAGGCAGGATATCTCTAACATGGTCGTCTTGGGCACAGAAGCTCCACCCACCTGCCATTCAAATCGTTTATCTGTGAGGGTCAGCCAATCAAAAAAACAAACAAAACCTGTCTTAAAGGGGGAGGGGTTAAATAGATTATTTTAGAGGGAGGGGTTAAATTGATTATTTTAGCCCCTCCCCCTTTAGACAAGGATTCGATGAGCCATAGACAAGGATTATTCTGAGGTGTGAATCATGCAACACTGTTCTAGTTGAGTACAAGAATAAAAACTTGAGTATAATAGGTCCCTTTTAACAGTATATAAATATATAAAGCAACCATAATTAAAATTTAAGACATTTTAGTAATATTTTTGCATAGTAAAGTAGGAAATATTACTAGTTTTCCAGTCATGGAGTAGATCAGACAGTGTAGGTGATGGCTGAAGGGATCTGGGAGAAAACTCAGAATTTACTATTCTAGGAATTGGCTGCAGAACACGTTGTACCGTACAGGTTGAACCAACAAACTGGTGAGGAGTGGGCGTGAAGCCAGGGTCGATATACTGCAGAGGTTGATTAGCAGATGGGCATCAGGTGTGGAGGTTGATTGGCACCAGGAGCGGGAAAGGAGGGCTGCGCCCAGACACACATCCTTGCAGAAGGACAGACAGGGGACCTGCAAAAGCACAGGAAAGGGGGCGAAAACAAGGGGCGCTTTTCATTATACTCACGCGTGTCCTCCATCCCCCTCTTCCTTCTCTGTGAGGATGAGAGCCAAACCTGTTTCCTCGATCCAAGCTCATTCAGAAGCTTCTTCTCGCCTCCCTCATCTCCTCCAGGTGCAATTAAGAAACTGGAAGAGAAAAAATGAAAAGCACCCAAGGAATGAGGGAGAAGTGCTTTCGAAACATGACCAGAACAATGTTTTTCATGACAGCCGCAGCAGATATTGTAGGAAAACAAGTGGAATTTATTGACGATCTGCACCACTCTCATGTCTGTAATATTACATGCAAAGCTACTATAATAATTTAATTATTTTAGCTTTTTGCAAAGGCTCAAAATAAGGCCAAATATCTTCATCTGTCTATGGCTAAAAATAAAGTGCCTTAAACCTGCATTCTTTTAAACGGCCACCAGTGAGTGACACCTGTGGATACTGCACATTTTAATGCTTTAGAGTCTATTCACTCATTTCCATATCAATGAGCCAATTAGTCTTTAAAACACCTTTGTCTAGTTCTAATAATTATTTTGAACAAATAATGAAAAAAAAAATGATACAACCTGTGGACATGAACTGCACCCATAATTACTGTCTTGACCACAGACACAAGTGAGGCAAAACTTTGCTTTGCGTCTGGCCTGAACGTGAAAGTTATGCTGTATTCAGGTTTGTAGCCGCTAATGCCACTGAAACACTAGTGGAACAAAAACATTTTAATGCTAGAGGAAAATATAAGTACTACATTAACTAAAAACATGCTAAATTAACCCTCACACACTTTTTTTTTTACTGCACCCTGGAGGGGGTATGCTTGTCTGTTTGTTAACAATATTGCAGCAATATTTGCACAAAAGACGGCCAGTGACCCCTATATTACCAATTTTTGACATAATTGGGTCAGAGGTCAAGTTTTTCTGAAAATCTCGAGAACGTGATAACTCGAGAACGATGTGAGGTGAGTTACAGTCACTTCTGGCACCCAAAAATTTAACATGTCAACATTGAGGCTTTGGGATTGGACGCCACATTGACTTTGCCCATCATTTAGTCACAGCTAGATAACGGGTAACCCTCCTACCTGTAGCACCTACTTAATTGAGCTATTAACACATGTAATCATGTTTTTATATATAAACCAAAGTGTAAAACGTAAATACAGTTTAAACATTAGTTTGAAAGGGGCTGGTTCCCTCTCTGATTTATCCAAGCAAAATATTCCTCGTCCTCTGGATTCCACTGCTACCATTTTTATAAATAAGAAAAAGAAATCATTTACACAGGAGGAAAACATAGAAATAGGGGAATTCATATCAGGATAAACAAAAACAGTGTAATGCTACTTGAGTGATTAGGCAGATTTGATGGGCTCCCCTGCGATTCCTTCAGTTTTTACAAACCACTGAACATCCCCAGGTAGTATTATCCCTGCGTAAATAAGGCTTTACCCTGTAATGTCCTGCTCTGCTGACACTCCTTTGCCACCTCGGTCTCCGTCTACCTCATTTCCATTCCAGCTAAGTCTATAATTGCACTGCGCCTCCACTTTTCCTCTCTGTTTCTTCCCCCTCTCGCTCTCTCTCGCTCTTTCTCGCTCTCGCTCTCTCTGTTGACACTGTGTTGCAAAATAAACGCCGACAAACACACTGTACATACGTGCAGCACCGGCTGTAAAAGAAACCAACAACTGAAAGGTAAATACCACTTTATCTGGCCTGTCACAGCAACAAGCAGCCGAGCACTTTGTTTACCTCGGCGCTGAGTGAAAGTGGCTCAGGCCCTGCTGCTGCTGTGATATGGCCTCTAATTAGTTTCCAGGCAGCCTTTACCTGCCTCTCCCTCGGTGTAAACCCGTCAACTCCCTTGTGTTTTTTAATGTCTGTAAAATAAATAAATAAAAAGAAGCACTTCGTTCCTTTGCGACTCCGTCTTTTCTTCTTCTGTTCTCTTTACCAAAGCCCGCCGCTTCCCCCCTCTTCACTTCCTCCTGAATGTTCTCTCTCCATTGTTTTGCGGGCGATTCGGCTCGCATGTCGCCGCCTGGCATTTTCATGTAAACACAAAGGCTGTTTGTTAATGTAAATGCTGATTACACAACAGCCATACTCGTGAAAGCTTTTACAGCTGCTCTCCTGAACTTTTTTGTGTCAGATGGAGGGAAAAATGTTCCTCTGTGAAACTGGAGCAACGTGCTGAAGATGCAAAGGAGGCAGCATGTGGTTAAAATATTATCTGTTTACTGTGCGACAAGTGGAACTGCAAGAATTTAAACATAATCTTGTGGCCGGTGCCACCCAGTGCCCTCCGTTTAGACAAGCCCCTGCTCAAGGGTCAAAACCACGTAGAGATCCGGACATACAAAGTGAGAAATACCAGTCAGATTATTATAATGAAGAAATTAAAGGCATCTTTATTTGTTTATTTATTTTTTATTCAACAGCATCTGATTGAAAACCATTTAACTGATAACTAGGACCATTAACGTCAGTGAGGAAGTACAGGTGTTCATCTGAATGAGACTTGACTGGAGGACCAGCAGTAATACTGTGTACAAGATGAGCAGACGCTACTGTCTGAGGAAGCTCAAATCCTTCAACGTGTGCAGCAAGATGTTGGAGATCTTCTACCAGTCTGTGCCATTTACTTTGCTGTTGTCTGCCGCGGGGAAGGGAGCAGCATCGGTGTCAGAGATGCCAGCAGGATCAACAAAGTACTCCACAAGGCTGGAACCGTCATTGGTCAGAATCTGGAGGCGTTTGAGTCAGCGAGGGACAAGAGGTCACTGAACAAACTGCACTCTACTACAGAGGCAGCAAAGCCCCTTCTCCGTCAGACTCATTCAACCCTGCTGCCATAAAGAACTGTTCAGGAAATCATTCCTGCCGTTCTCTATAAAACTCTCCTTTTTGTAACAGGTGATCACGCGTGTCAGGACAGAAGATTCCACAAACCTTCCGGTACATCTTATTTATTAATGCCATTTGACCCACTGATTGCTACAATTCTCTTTTGCACGATCAGTCTCATTGTTTTATTTTTCTTCCTTTATTAACTTATTTTATCACTGTTGTATAAAAAAACAACTTTGCACTACCTCACATCATAAGCCCTTCAGCGTGGGTCTGTGGTACCTTTAACAATGTAGTTTTATTACATATTATAGTATCTCTTTTTTTGCTGTAACTCAGTCATTTTCCTTGCAGGATTAATAAAATATCTATCTACGTAATTAACAGATCTTTATCACATGTTTTCTGTATTTCATGTTGTTCATCATCATCATCATCATGTTCCCTTCATGGAGTGTCCACCCTAGGGTGCTCCTGTCTTGATAGGAAAAATCCTATTGAGCAGTTGCAAGAAGCCTGATGTATCCATCATTGTACATCTTATTTGTTCCACATCTAATCCCAAGAGTTTTTCAACTTTTGCACACCAGAAGATCTTTTGTTGTTGGGAGTTCATCATGTGGTTTATGTGTGCAATGTATCTTAATTGCTGCTTATGGCAAAACGGTTTAATAGGAAGGGTCTTTGTTTTCTTCCATAGTTCCATATTTGATGTTTCAAAGCTCCAATCTATCTCTCCCTCTATATTTTTACCTTGATTATTCGTATAAGGTGTGTTCTTACATTTAAATCTACCTTTTATCATTTTACAGAGGCGACCGTGCCACATCAATTTTATTATCTGCCACACCTGTGCACTATACAATTGGATGCACGCTGTGAGGAACTTTACCCTAGTTGATAGATGGATGCAATGGTCTGGCACATTGTCTTCACATTTTATGCACGTTTGGTGCAGGAAGAAATAGTAAAAATGGGATATTCGCTAGCTTGCAAGCAAAATAAACAAAAAAGCTGCAGATGCAGCCAAAAAACCACCAAAGCCAGGCTTTAATGTAAACAGTGTCTCCAAGTGTACAACAGGAGGACTGACACACCTGGACGTCTCAGTCCTGTGACGGGCCCCTCGGTCTTGTGGCGGACAGGAACTGTTTTTTGGATTGGCACAAAAAAATTCTGTGGCATCTTATTGTGATGTTTGGTCTGTTTTCTAATATTTCACTGGAGAACATATCAAAAAGTGCATTTTGGGTAAATATTTAAGGGTCATATCACCAAGCAGGATAGGTGGCTGGTCAAAGCAAGTTAAAGGTCTCATTAAAGGTCTCTTTTTTTTACCTACATTTTGATACCAGGCTCATCTTCTAGCCGTGATTCCTTCTGTGCCAAAATCATTCATATGCAACAACACAATGATCAACTTCTCCTTTGTTTTAATGGGAAATGGCAAACTGCGCAAGCAGCCAGCTCACAGCGTGAGCTTTGCCTTTAATAAGAACCGGCCACCTTGGAGCAAAAAGTAGATGGAAAGTTGTGCCTTGCTAAAAGGCAACTAATCAGCAATTGTTTAAAGAGGACTATCATTTCCCCGGCAGGGACAGGGAAACAAACCAGCAACCTTTAAGTCTGCCTCTAAGAAAAAAAAAAAAAAAATCAGCTAAACCTTTAATCTTCTTCTTCACCTCCTCCTCCTCTACCTCCTTCCCTGCTGCTGCTGTGGTTAGCCGCCACGCTCCACTGAGCCGCTCCCGCTCCCCCAGGAGAAAATTTGTGCATGCATACTGTACATGAACTTTGGATAAATAAATAAACACAGAAAGAGCTGCTAGATAATTGAGCACGAGTGAGAAACAGAGAAACTGAGAGAGAGAAAGGGAGAGAGAGGCAGGCAGGCGAAACTATTTCTCCAGGGATGTCGGCAAAGCGACGGCGAGACAGGTATGATTAAAACCACGGTGATTTATGGGAAGGTGTGCCGCCCTCTGTCACGCTCGCTGCGTGTATTAACGTTTTTGTTTTGCATAGAAGTCATCTGGAGACATGTGACCCCCACATCTCACCCACACATGAACACACACACACACACACTTACTTTCATTTATCTCATTAATGCAAACCCAGCTGGAACTCTAGAGGTTAGATTCACTGTTTCCTCAACACTAAAACCTGACTGGCCTTTGACTCTGATGCATGAACCTTAGATAAGGATGCAAAGTGCTGTGAGAATGAAGTGCAGTGCATCTGTGATGACTCAGTCATTTTATTTGTTTATTTATTGCCATTTTGATACATTAATAATTAACTGCAAATGCTGGCTTTGAATATAAGCAGAGTTAATTTTGTTTATTATCCTTTCTGAAATTCTCTTTGTGTCTGTGGCAACTGTAAGGCAAATAAAACACACCAGACAGACAGGACAATTACAGAATTTATACACATTTACACATTTAAAGACTAAGTGGCCAAGACGACCCGCTGACGTTTAAACTGAGCATCAGAATGAGGAAAAAAAAAGGTGATTTAAGGCACTTTGAATGTGGCGTGGTTGCTGGTGCCAGATGGGCTGCTCTGAGTATTTGAGAAACTGCTGATCTACAGCGATTTTCCCACATAAGCATCGCTAGGGTTTACAGGGAAGGGTCTGAAAAAGAGAAAATATCCAGTGAACAGCTCTCTACGTAGAAGTCCCTTGTTCCTGCCAGGGGTCAGAGGAGGATGGTCAGACTGCTTCAAGCTGATAAGAAGGAAACAGTAACTTAAACAACCACTTGTTACAACCAAGGTGTGCAGAAGACCAGCTCAAGAGCAGCAGAAGACCACACTCCTGTCAGCTAAAAACAGGAAACTGAGGCTAACGTTCACACAGGCTCACCGAAATTGGACAACAGAAGAAAAACGTTGCCTGGTCTGATGAGTCTTGATTTCTGCAGCAACATTCAGATGGTAGGGTCAGAATTTAGTGTTAGCAACATGGTGGGTCTAGTGGATCCCCTGCGCTCATTGCCTGGCACTCGGAGCCTGATTGGCATTTGGCATAGAATACCAGAATTCTATGCCACTGGTGCCCTGTGCTTTCCACAGATGAGAGCAGGTTCACCCTGAGCACATGTGACAGACGTGAAAGGGTCTGGAGAAGCCGGGGAGAACGTTATTTTCCTGTAACACCACTCAGCAGGGCTGGTTGATGGTGAGTCAGTGATGGTCTGGGGAGACATATTCATGAAAGGATGTACAGACCTCTACAGGCTAGGCACCAGCACCCTGACTGTCATTAGGTATTAGGATAATCCCCTTTTATTTTTTTAGGGGTTCCTGTTATTTTGCTTCTTCTTCCTCTTTCATTTTTACTGTTTTGCAGTGCTGAAATGAATAGTAGTGGTTCTATTTTGTGTGTTGAATTTACTTTGACTCAACTCTAAAGGCCTGGATTTGGCATTAATTTGGAAAACATCAATTAAAAAGCTGGAAAAGTAAATTACTGGCTTTGAGAAAAAAGTTGTGGTTAGATAAAAGGCTGGTAATCTTGGATAATAAAAAAAAACATGAATGGGTAAATATTAATATGATTATTAGTAATAAGCAGTAGGTTGCTAACATAATGTCATCTTTAGACAAATAGCTCTCATAGGAATCTTCTTCCAAAACGGTCTCTGGATTTTAAGAAATTATCCCTTAATTTAAATGTTACAATCCCGTTCTGATCGGTAATATAAGTCTCCAGAGGCCGCTGCTACAGGAGCGTCTTTTTAATGACTGTGAGTTTGGGGGTGATTCACCAGTTTCTGTGATATTGATGTCCATCTCTGCAAAAAGCAGCCATGCAAATAATTAAAGTGGAGATACAGTGTATTTTTTCGAACAGAAATCAATATAGATGAGAATATTGGTCAATATCCATTGGTACTCATTCCAAAAGACAGACTCAGCTCATCGCGCTGAGAAAACTGACCGAAGAGCCATCATTTCCAAAGGAGCAAAGCATTTAATTTAAAGCAGCTACAGACTGGCCTCTATTTATCACTTTTTACCACCAAACAGGTTTCCTTGGTGTCCTTGTATACTTCAAACCCTATCAACCACCCTATCCCTATCAATAACATGTATACATGTATCACTTCCTGTGGGCAATTATTGTGTACATGACTTAGCTGAGTTGAGTTTAAGGCAATGGCAGTATGTTAGAGGGTATTACCCCTAAAGGTACAAGATGTACCTAAGGTTCTTTATTTTCTGATAGGATATACTGCAAAAACAGAACCTGACCCAGTACAAACAAAGAACGTTTAAATGGCTCGAATGAGAGCAACAGCCCCAATGGTGAGTTCACAGCATTTATTCCCATCATGCAGCACAAGTTCCTATCAATTCGCCTTATTGCATAGAATTTTTTTAATGTAATTGTGCAGCACAAAAATTTGGCTTCGCGTTTAGCGTGAATGCATCCAGCCATTCTTATCCCCAGGGCGTCAGTTACTGCCACACTGTCAGAGCTGCTAGTGCAGTGAATTATTGCATAAGTGAGGGTGATTGGTCACTCTTACGTCATCATTTGTCAGCGAGCTGATTGTGTCCAAACCACAATCTTTGTCTAACCTGACCAAGCAGTTTCCAACACCTAAACCTAACCGAGGATGTTTAGTGCCTAAATCTTAACCACTGGAGACGCCGACTCCATATTAGCCAAGCATTTTGTAATTGGGTTACTAACAGTACACTGTCTTTATTGCTTGATTTTAATGGGGAAATACCAACTTTAGGTTCAGATCGACTGAGTTTTCTGCTCTTTCGCAGTCTGAAAGAATCTGCAGAGTTTAAAACCGCATTAGTTCAAAGAAAGCAGGATGCCATAAAGCACAACCACTATAAAAAATATACATTTGCAGAGTAAACTATGCATATCACTCTTGCTCACATTACATTTCCCTAAGAATTGTGCAAACATTCATATTCTATGCTGTGGAAAAGTAGATGCAGAAGTGTTATTTGAACTCTAATTGAAAATGTGTTGAGAGCCACTAATGACAAAAAACCTCAAGTAAAACCAGGAGCCTGCGTGTGTTATGACAATATCTCCATGCTGGTTCAATGATGATAAGGCTCAGGTGGCTCATATTAACCTGGGAAAATAGAGGCGGCATATTTCTTCCCATTTAAGCGATGGTGCACGCAAGCGATGGCGTCGGCAGCGGAGGGCTGGG
>JAVDPK010001701.1:27967-39696 GCA_034780415.1 Cichlasoma orientale | reverse complement strand
GTGTCACCAATGACCTGTTGGATGTTAAGAGGTTAATCCAATCGACTTTAGACCCATCTGTCCGTTTCTGACTTCACTTCCGTTACCGCTCGCTCTTTACTTTTCCTTGTTGCTTACTTTCGCTCTGTTAAGTTCAGACAGTAGAGTAGAGCGTCTGCATGGGACCGAGCGTCTGTTCACTGAGCTGACCTGAACCCTAACGCCCTTCAGAAAAATGCAGCACCAACTTCTGCAAGTTATAACTAATGAAAAAGGTTGTGTAAATGCAAAAGCCTGGCCCCATTCTTATGATATAAATCAACCCAGCAAGTGGAAAAGTGTATGAACTTTCCTGAACCTGCTTTCTCAAGCAAGACCTGCAAAAATTAATCCGCCAACACAGCCCTTCTAATTTACATATTGAAGAACAGTCACAATGCATGAAAAATCAAGCTAATGAGACTGCTTTAACCTCTTAACATCCACCAGGTCAGTGGTAACCCCTGAGTGGTGGAGATTGCATTTTAAAGCACGCTAAACAAGTATAATTTAAGAAACTAGAAGATGTTACCTTTAAAATCAAGTCTCCGTTGGGCTGTATAGTTCTTCTTTTATGAGTGAACGTGAAGTGGGTTATGTCAAAAAGTAAAAAGTCCACCTAACCCTACCCGCCAGTGACTAGGTGGATGTTAACCCTCTGACATCCAAGTCATCATCACTGACACCCACAAGGCTCAATCATGATCTTTTGTTTTTGTGGAGTTCCTTTCCCAAGTCTTTGAACAATAACAACCATTCTAATAGACCACTTTGTAAACTATTTCCATGTTTTCCAAAAAGTCTGTTTGGCCTTTTCCAAAATGCAGGGTTAGGGTCGGGGACATCACCAGGAAGGACTTGAGGGACGCCCACACAGGAAGTGATTTGCTCATCATGCATCGCTTTGTTGCCGATGTATTGGTCACCAGTGGCCATTCCAGGCTTTAGTCGCATGGGTGCCCCTCTAATGTATTTACCATGCTGTCATATATCAATTATTCTGGTCCTTTACTCTCATTGGCAGTTGTTTTAATCGCTTGTCTTGAAGTTGAGAAAAGTTGAACTTTTTGCTAGCGGTTATTTCACCTGTCGTCACTTCAAGTTGTTGAACGCTGCCGGTAGTCACTTCCTGCATTCTGATAAGTCTTTCCATTAATGTATCCTGTGTTTTACCATGACAATATTCAATATAATTATACTGTTACACCTACAAGAACAGCTTCAGCTGAAAAGCTGCAAACTTCCTCTATACCGGGCATGAAATGAGTAACTGGAGCGAGAAGGATATCAGGATGTGGATGACTCTGAGATAGTTCTGGAGTGACCCCACTGCATTAAATTAGCTCTATACCCTCCACCCAGAAATGTAACTACATGTCACAGTGATGCAGCCCTCAACAGCTGTAATGTCTGTTTGGCAGTAATATGTCATGTAAGTACAGTATGTTGTCTAGCACAAGAATACTACCTTTGCTAAACAAAATGATGTAGTACGTCTTCTGGAGACAGTAGAGTAGACAAGTTCTTTTTATTGTTTTCATAGCTCTGATAACACATGCATCCGTTTTCTCTCCTTCCTGCAAGTCCAGCACGAGCACTGCAGACACATCAGCACACAAGTGCATTAAATTAAGCTTAACTTGGACCAGTTATGGTAAAAAAAAAAAAAAAAAATGTTCATGCAAATTCATTCATAAATTTCTGAGTAATCCAGCAAACAAACAGCCAAACCATTCACCTGCTCAGCGGAGGTAAAAATGATTCAAACTTAGGTAAAAAGCAAAAATGGAGAGCAAACTGTTTTTTTATTGTTCAGAAAACATATTTCAAATATTAGATTAATATATTACTGTGTGTGTGATGCATAACAGCAAAAAAAAAAAAGAATTATAATCTGCAGCTGGTGAAGTGCACCAGTGCCTTGTGCAAGTACAAACACAAACCTATCCTCTGCCACACACTCACCCACAAACACAAACACATACGAGTGCTAGATAGTCGATAGTACTACCGCATGATAATCGATTGCCATTTGTAACAGCAGGGTGGGCAGAGGGGTCCGATCAGTGCAAATTATTGTCACCGCCTGCTGTCGTGCTGTGCAGTCAGCCGGCCGGCATAGCGGAGCAAGATAAATGACAAAAGAGTCGCGGGAGCAAGATAGCAGTTAGTCATACCTGGTAGCGCAGGGGACTCGACAGGGGGGCGCGCGTCAATACGACAGGGAAGGGCGGAGGGGTGGGAGGGAGAGGGGGGAAAAGGAGGGTGAAGGAAAGAGGCAGGGACAAATTAAAATACAGTAAACAGCAGATTTCATGACATTTGGAGCACGTTAGACACGGCTTCTGTGTGCGTGTGTGTGTGTGTGTGTGTGTGTGTGTCCTCTTTTCTCTACATGACTGAAGATTATGTGTGTCACTTCAGAGATTCCTTCTGAACTTTGTCTTTTCGTGGTTTTCAGCCACGCCACAGGTTTTACTAAAACTCCTGCAATATTAAAGAGTCAGTCTGATTAAGCGTTTGCTGCACCTGTTCCAAATGTCTGACATGCACACTCATTAATTTCTTGTCCCCTTGCTCCGCATTCTCCTCTGCAAATTGCCGGGGTCCCTGTTTCTGTATGTCACACTGCAAAAAGGGAGAGAAACATAATCAAAACCCAACTAACACTTTCTGCGCGGTCCAGCGATAAAGACGCCTCTCAAGAAGTCAGCAGTGTTGCATCAAGCAACCGCATTGATTTCAAAACGGGGAAATGGAAAGCTCTCATTGATTGGAGATGCTCGGGGTCTTATTAAACAACTGTAACTGTCCCTAAAGCAAACGTCGGGGACAGCTTACCTAACATCTGACTAGACTCCATTGATTTTTTTTTTTCCCTTCCTTACAGTAGGTTGTGTTTGCATGTCCTCACTGATGCCAAGGCACCATCGGAGCATTGCTGCGTCCACACGGCAGCTGTAATTTGTGATAGCCGATCAGACGGTCCTCCGGGTCAATACCGTATCTTGTGGGAAAGCTGGCTAATAGGAATAAACATTTCACCTTTGTCTAAACAATCGAGTTGGAAGAATTCCCCGTAGCACTGCAGGGTCAATGGGTGATGCAGCTGGGTAACGGGGCGCCTGTTTTAAATGGCTCTCATACAACCGAAGACCATTACAAATCAATACGCAGTCGTTTTTATTGGAGCGGTGGTGTCAGGTGAAGCAACTCAGGTGCTACTTTAATTGTTGCTGTTGGAATAGTCTTGTAACAAGAGCTTCAGAAATCTATGAGCCGTCTGTAATTGCAGCTCTGCTCAATGATGTGTTTGCTACAGCAGGAAGAAGTGAAAAAGTAAAGTAATGGCAGGGAAGCTGCTGCCTGCGACGGTATATACTACTGCCATGCAATAATGTGCAATATGCTTTAAAGACTGGGGAAACTTTTCTGTACAGTTTTCAAACTGAGCTCATGTTTCGTGTGTTCACAGGCCGCAGCAAAACAAACAGGTACCAGTACAGCAACTGCAGCTCCATTTATTGATATTTCAAGTGGACCTGGATCTTTATGCAGCTGCTCAGTTTACCAGTATTAGCTCGTTTCTCGTTAAGTGATATACACACTGCGGTCACTCCAACACCGTGTCCACCTGAATGAAGAATCCAGTTCAATAAAAAGCTGTTTGGACGTAAGTTGCTGCTTTTTGGCCTCTTTATTAGCTGCACCTTTCTAGTTCCTCAGAGATTTTGGTCCATGTTGACACAGTTGCTGCAGATTTGTCGGCTGCACATCCACGATGGCACGATGGATCCACGCTTTCATGTTGTTTACATCGCATTCTGACCCTACCACCTGAATGTCGCATCAGAAATCGAGACTCATCACACCAGGAAATGTTGTCCCAATCTTCTGTTGTCCGGTTTTGGTGAGCCTGTGTGAATTGTAGCCTCAGTTTCCTGTTCTTAGCTGAGAGGAGTGGCACCCGGTGTGGTCTTCTGCTGCTGCAGCCCATCTGACCCGTGCAATCAGAGATGCTCTTCTGCTACCTTTCTGTTGCCTTCCTATCAGCTCAAAGCAGTCTGGCCGTTCTCCTCTGACATGAACAAGGCATTTTCTTGCAGTCTTTTTTTCGTTTTTCAGTAGCAGCCTAACCAAAAATGTCACTTCATACTGAGCTCTGTTGGTCCTGAAAAAATGAAGTAGCTCCTGTTGTCTTCTGGTGATTCTTTGGGAAAGAGAAACACAATGCAAATCCTTTTTGCTGGCATATGCTCTTTCACTACTTGTACTATGGAGCTGAAGTTGCCATTAAATGTAAGAAGGGTAGTGTATTTTGTATGGGTGCATCCTTCCTAAGCTCCTGTTAAAATTCCATTTTTAAGGGAGCAATTTTTAAGGGAAATTCGATCAGTTTGACTGTTACTCAGACAAAGATTTAAACAAGCAAAACAAGAAAGAGGTCTCTCTGTGTGGAGAAACCCCCAGTTTTTCAATTTTCTTTGATTATCCCAAACACAGAGGAACCGCAGAACTTTTTCCGAGAGCGTGAGCGCTGCAGGGAAAGTGGTCTGGAAAGCAAAAGAGGAGCGAGCACATTTCATGTGAGGGCCAAAGAGTCAGCAGAGAGTGAAATGACTGTTTGACTCTATTCCATCCTTCCCTCTTAAGTCACACAAAGCGCACTGACTCCCAGCCAACTGTGAGGTATTGTATAATCGCCGTGTAGCTCTTAAGAGGCCGCGGAAGGAAATCGCTGTGGAAGGAAGTGCAGAGAGTGAGTGGACGTTCAGGGGCGCAGTGGGAGTCAAACTGAGCAAAGAGGGTGGACTGTGGCAAAAAAAAAGCAAAGAGGGCCCGTACAGAGGAACAAGCAAGTCTGCTTCTGGAGCTTATAAAGGTTAGTAGAGTGGGTTTTAATGTTATAAGAGGGGGAAAAAAAGAGAGATGGGGATTAATGAGCTGCTGATTTGAAAGCCAGCATTTCATAGTAAATGTGGCCCGTGCAGTTTATGACATATGGTCAGGAAACTTCATTATCTAAATTACTAACGGTTCCCAAGAGCTTTCCGAGTTGGCTATTTGTGTGCGTTTGAGCTTGTAACATTTTCCCCACCTGCATCAAACAGGCGCTTAAGAGGCAATTTCCATCTGCAGGTCCTCATCGTGAAGATGGGACTCATCCATCCTCCTGCAGAAAGCTCAGATAAATGCGGTGCAGTTCAGCTCCCGCTCTGGTTCACCACCTGTATCAAACCGGCCCCGGACAGTCATAGATATCAGCCGAGATAACTCGATCCATGTGTGAAATGCTGATTTAAAATAACCAGTGCCCGTGGGGGGGGGCTGTGATCAAAGGTCAGCCCAAAGGCTGTGTTTGATGTCCAGCTCGTGGTGTGTTAAGGTCTCGCGGCCACAAGTGATTCGTAAAACCGGGACCGACTCAAAGGGCAAAGCGAGCGCCATGAATACGTTTTATGAGCGAATGAGTGACAAATACATTTTAATCTCTGTTTTCACAGGAGCAAATGGCAACAACGACGCATCGGCAATTAGCAGATGAAAATTCATCAGCGGGGGCCCCTGCGCGGGACAACGGTCATGCTGCCGTGGCTCTCCAGTGGGCAGTGACCAGACTGAGGCAAAGCTCATGAGCAAAAATTTAAAAAAAGGAGCTGCCCTACGACAGCTCATTAGGCCCCGCTAATTTCTTATTTAATGAAATGTATAACTCATGAATCATAATATTTCAGACATTAACAAGTGTGGATTCAGCACACTTAACGACATTTAAAACCTATGAGCTTCCTTTAAGTTAAAGTTTGTTAAGGTGGAGCCATTCGTTTAATTGTTGCGGGACAATAGATGCAGGGAAAGGAGTTTAGAGTTTACCTGCATTCCTCCTAGACCGTACTGTGCAATATGTGGATTTTCTACACTCTACAATCAAATCTGATTTGAACAATAAATGCATTCGCCGTACATAAAGGATGGATGTGGCCACTGCTGGGCTGTGAAGTCCAGTTTTAAAGCCTCAGTGTTAGCGTTTCGACCCTCGTCATCTTGATATTGTAGCGCAGGGATCTCAAACTCATCTCACATCACGGGCCTGCTTTGATCTTAAGTGGGCCGGACCAGTGAAACTCCTCTTTCTGTCAGTGTAAAGAAGTTTAACTGCACATTTAATCCCCGAGATATCGTAATATAAGAAACAAGAGTGCAATTTCCACACGAAGCATCAGTTTTTCTACATGATGAAGTAATGCTGCTGTAGTTAATGAAAGAAATCTGTCAGTGCGACTCTTTGGGCTTAAGTTGTAAATAATAAATGTGTAAAATTACAGAAAAAGTTCTGATAGCTCATTGCCCAGAGTGTCCTATAATTATAAAGCTGAAAGTTTTTGTTAATTCACAGGAAATGTCCTATTTAATTTATTTATTTTACTGTGCGCTCATTGTGAAAAAGCAGGAATTTTGATAGTAAATAAACAGGAAAAACAGGAACTCTGCTGTCATTTAATTGTTTCTCTGTTACTTAATTACTTTGGTGTCATTTGGCTGTGTGTGTGTGGGGGGGGGGTCTTTATCAGTAAAAAAAAAAAAAGCTGTAAAATTTCTGAAAACATAGTTAAAAGTCCAAAATTTATGCCCTCCTTCACATTTTCGAAAGACGTCAAGTGGGCCGGATTGCCATCTTTTCTCGGCTGATTCTATACCCCAGGCCTTATGTTTGACACCCCTGTTTTAGACCCAGAAGTTACTATGTTTGGAGGGGAGGCTGGAGTGCAAAGGCAAGCTCTGCAGAAAGCCTGGAGAACTATTGTTTTAAAACCTTACAAGAAAGTTACAAGAACGTCTGGCTGCTTGGAAACAGAAGTTAAAGAAATGAGGGGAGGCTCAAGACATTTGCACAGTTCTGTGGATACGGTTATTTACATGAATAATTAAATTAATTTTTATTTCTCATAAGATCTGAACAATTGAACAAGTGTCACCCAAAGCTTTGAAACTGACGGCCGGTCTGATGTATTTACTGCCAGGTCATGTTTCAATCAACGGTATTCTTCAATCTCATTGGTAGTAGCTTCAATTGACAAAAGTTTACCTTGGGTCCCGCCCCCGTAGTTACTTGACCTGATTGGTCTCGCCATGCCGCTTCCAGTGTGTACACATTTTTACACGACTCAATCCTACAGGATAAACTGACAGCATGTCATAAAGGAAAGACTGAACAGAAAAGTTTGTGTTTTGAATATATTTGGCAATAGCTGCTCTATAGCATTATATTTTTTGGAAACTAAACTAAAACACAAGCGCGGGGAGGTGGCACATACAAAGAGGGAAATTACACAGCTCTTTACAATGTTATCATGTGCATTGCTGACACTCACATTATTAACTACACAGCACGCCATATTATTTGTCTGCATTGAAAATGTGCAAACACACAAACACAGTCGAGTTGTCCAGTCAGAATTATTAGGGGCCAAATGGCCACGCCCCGAATTATGCAAATTTTAAGCCTTAATGGAGTTTAAATGTTTAAATTTATCTCTTGTAGAGTTGTCATTAAGTCAGAAAAAAATCAGCCATGGCAGCCAAAAATCATTTTTGTATCAGGCTGTAAACATGTTTATTTCTGCTGTAAATTTGGACATTTTAACGTGGGAGTCTGTGGGGACTCAATTTTGGAGCCAGTCTCAAGTGGCCACTAGAGGAACTGCAGTTTTAAGCACAGCAGCATTGGCTTCATTTTTCAGCCCCGGAGGTTGCTGCTTGATTAAATGTACAGTTAATTTCTTATTTAGACATCAGGGGTGGGTAATTAAATTTCCCAAGTGGCTACAATTAGGGCCTAATTGTAACATCTACTCTTACCAGTTGCAGTTTATAAAGAGATAAAATTAATATTGAGCAGAGTTGGGTTCAGCTTATTGGTGCTGCCCTCCACAACAATCCCAGTTTCTCACGTGGCTCCGTGGGAAAATTACTTGCCCACCTCTGCTCTGTTTACAGCATTGTACACCAAATAGATGGAGTGCTGTTATTCAACGACCTTAAAGCATTCGCTTTAAGTCTTTGCACTCGGCCTCTTTTGGAAAACTTCACATTCCAGGTTACTGTCGTTCTATCATAATTTACTGCCCCGCTTCAAATCCCTACACTTAAGGAAAACAGCATTCTTCAGAAAGTTCATTCCCCCGCGATAACTCGGCCCATAAACTTTCACTGGCAGCCACACTTTGTGGATTACTGGACGACCGCATCATCCTTTCTTTTTTGAAGTGGATGTGCGCATTCTTGGCCAGGACGGAATTCGTGTTTAGAAAATTACAAAGTGTGGTTCAAGATAAAGTGATGGCAGGAACTAAATGACGGAATTATCTCACCCATCTATTTAGAGGAAATTAAGAAACGAGAATAAATCTTGAACACTTGAGGCAGGTGGTTTAATCCCTGCTGGACTCAAAAACCACAGTTATGGCTTTAATTTTTTTTAAAAATGTGCACCTTCAGCTAAACACAGACGTCTCCCTTGAAGTTGTTTGCCATGATTTAAACTCACTTCGAGGAGCGCGTCGGAACATAACGAGCAGATTCCCAAACTCCGCTGCATTTCCCGCGCAGCACCTGTGCCGAGCGCGCGGCAGATGACACCATATTGGATTGACGCGCATGACTTGCGCCGATGCGGCGAAAGGTACTGCGAGGACAAACAGTTAAACACACTGATTCATCTCCAGCCGAGCGCGCTGGCACACAGCTGTGCCGTCCGACGAGCTTCTGGCATCGTCATCATACTTCAATTATGAAAGGAAACATATTAGAAAATGTAGATTGTGTTAAATTGGAATGTCTTTTTTCCTTTTCGTAGGTTTGTTTTGGAGCTGTTTGGACTTTTACCTGTTAAAATTTGATTTTCACATCTGCTTTATGGCTGTTTAATCAGAATTTGTGTTTTAGTGTTATATCAGGAGAGGGTTACTTAATGTAACTTCTGTTTTTTTTTTTACTGAAGAGGATTAATTTTCCACACGGCTACAAATCTAGTTGTATCCATACTCATGTTTATGGTCTTTGTTGCTTGTTGGATTGAGTTATTTAAAGGAAAATACCAATTATCTGCTACACTCATGGGACACTTCATTAGGTACACCTTGCTTGTAGCTTCTTCATTCAGAGCTGGCGTAATTCTTTGTGGCAAAGATCAATGAGGTCATCTGAGTACGGTGAACTCTGTCCTGTTCAAGGAACCAGTCTGAGATGATTTGAGCTTTGTGACCCATCAGCAGATGGGTGCACTGCGGTCATAAAGAGATGGACATGGTCTGGATCCATGGTTTCATGCTGTTTACATTAAATTCTGACCCTTCTTTTGAAATGCTTCAAAGAAATCAAGACTCATCAGAGCAGGCAACAATGTTCCAATCTTCTGTCCAGTTTTGGTGAGCTGTGTGAACTGTAGCCTCAGTTTTCTGTTCCTAGGTGACAGGAGTGGCACCCTGTGTGATGATCTTCTTCATACCTTGGTTGTAACAAGTGGTTATTTGAGTGTACTGTTGCCTTCCTATCAGCTTGAAGCAGTCAGGCCATTCTCCTCTGACCTTTGACATCAACAAGGCGTTTTCACCCAGAGAACTGCAGCTCACTGGATATTTTCTCTTTGTCAGATCATTCACTGTAAACCCTAGAGATGGCTGTGTGGGAAAATCCCAGTAGATCAGCAGTTTCTGCAGTACTCAGACCAGCCCATCTTTCTTCTCCATTCTGATGCTCAGCAGCTCGTCTTGAGTTGCCACCATGTGATTGGCTGATTAGATATTTGTGTTAATGTGCAGCTGAAAATGTGTACCTGATAAAGTGGCTGGTGAGTGTATATTATGCATGTTATGTAGTGCAGAGCGTCTCTGTGTCCTTACCCCTGTTCAAATCTGCCAAGTAGAAATTCCACTTCACTTTATTTATTATATTTCACTTAGCCAGAGGTCACCATGAAGTATTCAGTCCTATGTGAATTGGCATCTATGAAATTTGGAGTCCTTTTTTAAAAGCAGGAAATTGTTTATTTTCTGCATTTTTTCTCTGTCTTTTAGGCCAAGAATTATTGCTACTTCTTCACTGGATACTATTCAATTTTAGGCACAAATTCAGGGCAGGAAGAGTGGACTGTCTTTCCAGTCTGGCTCAGCCCAGTCTTTGAATCTGGGCACCCACCATCACCCTCCACTACCACCACCACCACGTTTGGACGTCGCACACCCCAGAGGTAAGGTGAACGGAAAGACTTGGACTCCACACACGGCGCAGCAGGGCTTCATAAATCAAGTGCTTCTGTAGATTCTCATCCACGTATCGCTCCGTCTGGCTGCTCGCTACGAGCTGTAATTACACACCGGCTAGCTGTTGTATATGAAGCTGAGGAATGAGCTACAACATAATGCACAATAAAGCCTGTCATATAAAAAATGGTGTAAAATAACTGGATCAACACTGCGTTTTATGATCTCTCAGTAAAATGACACTCAAATGTGCAAAGAGGAGGAGTAAAAACACCGTTGTAAATGAATGGACAGGTTTTCCCCAAATCCCTGTTTTTATACGTGTTCTCTAACAGCATGTGTTCCCATCTATACTTTTCCTGCACGGACGCTTTATAAAGCTGCACGCAGTTATTTACAGGATGCAACAGGTTGGGAAATAAAGCTGAATATTGTACTAGAAAATTAAAACTTTTAGTCCTGACAGCAGGAAAGGTGCACATACTCACTGATATTGGTCCATATTTTTTTTTTATGTGCATGCTGTTACAACGGTGGATTTTCACATTAAGCATGACGAAAATTTAAATAAGATCAGAATATGTGCGACTAATTTCTGTGAGCCAAAGACTCAGGCTTCAGACTGCACCGTTTCGGAAGGTTTTTTCTACTCTTGGATCTTTACGACGTCAGAAAGAGTTGAAGACATATCAGAAGCCAAAACCCTGCAGAGGCCTTTGTTACACTATGGCAGTGGACTGTAAAGGGATATGAGCAGCAATCAGCTTCCTAATAGCATATACTTAAACAGCTTCTCCAGAAGGTTCTTACTGTCCACCAAGTTTATGGTTCATTAAAGAAGATCTGTAATCACTCATCTGCCTGCTTTCCTGGGTTTTCAGCTGCTATTCTTCTTTACATCACTTCCACTTTCCCACGCTGTGGAAATCAATGCTGACATCATTGCTCTAATCCAATCATCTTCCTGCCCTTCTCGATTTCTTTAAGCCAATCAGCCTCCATCCTGCATACTTTAAACGTCAGCCCTCTTCTGTACATCTCCCTCCCAACTCCACCTCACCTGAGTTGCTAAGAGCTCCATCCAAGCCTCCATCTTCATCTTTACCACCACCAGCATCTAGACGCCACAGAGTCCTGCCCCAATTCCTTCCACCGCTGGAATTCCATTTTTCGGTTTTGCTATGATCGGTCATCGGAGTCTTATCACCCGATAGGTTAATTGAATGATCTCTCCTTATTGAATTTAGTTTAATACAGTTTTATTCTGGTTTAGTTTAGTTTAGGTTTGAAGGATGGGGAGATGCCTCCATCTTTGTGTTTTTAGTAACCATGAGGTAGCCGGCATGCATTTTGATTTGAAATTATGGCTCAACTGTGGGAGTGCACTGGTGGTCCATGGATGGCCTGTCTGTTGTCAATGGAGGAAGTGTGCAAAGTATGTCCATGAGC
>JAVDPK010001701.1:0-27952 GCA_034780415.1 Cichlasoma orientale | reverse complement strand
TATATATATGCTTTTCCTGGCTAACTCTGCTGTTGCTCCCTCCACTCATCAACCACTCAGCATTTGACCGACACACAGGTCATCCGCGCCCAGCGCCATGCTGTTGGGATTTTAGCGTTCTACAGGGGAGCACGTTAGCCGTAGGTGAAAAGCCCTCTCTGTATGCTGTCCATATGGAAATCCATACACAAACAGATACAGTTGCAATAGCATGAATTACACATTAGATGCTGAAGCCATATCGGTTCAAAGGATCCTGGAGAAACATGAAATATGCAGCAGGTCAGTAATAGAACCAACTATGTCATGCAAAAGACGCCAGTGTCTCCCAATAGCTCATGAATTCAGAAAAACAGGACGTTTTTTTGTCAAGTGAATGCATCACACACACACACACCCCAAAAGAAAAAGATAAGATCTGTTATCAGAACTCTGACAATGATCTGGCATTAGCTTATCAAGAAAAGTTAAATAAGGTTAAAACAATAAAAAAAAAAAATACTATGAGTAAGAGCAGGGACTTGATTGGTAAAAAAAATAACCTTTTTTTTTTTTTTTAACCAAACTGTCAGCAACAGCTGACCCTGCAAAGTTTAAACATTGTCCAGCTGCGTACCGGAAAGCTACATCACAACTATGACAGTCCAAAACGTGCATTCCCACATTTGTTCCCCCCGTCATAATTTGCACAAATCTCTGAGCTCCATGGCCTTGAATTACATGTTACAGTTTTACTGCACGTTCACCTAAATCAAGTTCAACCTTTTAAAGCTATTTATTGCCAAAACAACCTGCGATATAAAGTTAATAAAAAGTGCTCAAAGAGCAGAGGAGTCTGAAAGCTGAGAGGCCGCAGAAGTGGGCTGTTTAGCCTACAAGCTGCAAACGGCAGGAAGCAGGGTTAAAGTCAGATCTCAACAGGGGCTCGTGGGGAAGCGGCACACTTAAACCTGACTGGGCACTTCCTGCTTTAGAAACAACAGAGGCCACACATGGTAATGCTAAACTCCTCTGGTGACACAGCTCTTAATGGACCAGGGGAAAGCCTGAAGAGAGCCGGGTCAGCGGGATCAATCAGTATCGTGGGAAGCTTTTAGAGACTAAAACTCGTTCTTGAGATTTAAAAATAGAGGCGGCCTTGCTTCTCACATAGCAGGGAGCGCTCCGTAGGATGCATCTGGCCTGATGCAGCAGCAAGCAGCAGTCCCATAGCTCAAAAAAAAAAATTCCATTCACTGATGTTCTTGCACCATTACATATAATCAAACTGTGGTGTTCGATGCACTCCTGGTGGGATTTCGTAAAAGCTCTGTAATTTACTTTTGTAATTAACTTTACTGGTGCATCCACTTTACTTCAACCTGCCTCATCTGCTTCTACTTCACTATAATTTCCTACATTTCGGGGCATGCGAACTTTTTCTCTCAGCTGTGGGCTTTTTATGGTGTTTGTAGGTGGAGAGAGCAAAGTGGATTATCCGGTAGCTTTTCTGCCGGCTTTGTTGCATTTATTGCTTCCTGGAACTCATTCAGAAAAACAAGATCGCAGCGTCTACACCTGAAGAGGCTGACGACATGGTTGATGGATAGTTTCCAGTGAGTTCCTTTGCATAAGGAAAAGCTTCAGTGACAGTCTGACTAATTGCACATGTGAAGTTTTGTTGCACAGTTGAGGATATTTTCCAACAACTTGCTCCGAGAATCCGGCAAAAAAAAAGAGAAGCAGTTAAATTAGAGACACTTTGCTTCCCCTTCTACGGTCGGTCGACTCAGTTTGAAAGATCTTTTGACAAGGAGAAGAAAGTCTGTTGTCAGACTGAACGGCCCTTCCCGGAGCCCCTCCTTTCCCTCTAAATACACAATGGGAATGTCAGAGTCTATGAAGCAGCGAGCCGGTACCTGAATAAATCACAGAGCACATGTGGAATTCGTTCTTCTTACCCATGTGTGAACACAGGCTGGTATAATAAGGGGGGAAAAAAAGTTGGACTGGCCTAAATTATGTCGTCTTGATCCGAAACATTCAGATGCTAAATATGAAAATCTTTCCTAAATGTTTGGAAGACCTGGAATTGCAATAAAATGCACATAACACAGCAAGGGAAAAAAAAGCATATAATGTAATATAAATTTGCTTGATTGCTAATCTGAATGAAAGCATTGTCTCCTTCTGGCTCCTTGCACATGTAACACCATATACTTGATTAAATATTGGACAACATTCACAGACGAGCCCTTTTACCCTTTGCCAGAGTTTATTTTTCCTTTTTTTTCCCTCTGCATCCACTTAAGCGTGATTGTGACTGTCAAGAGTGTTTTGCTACCAGTCGCTATGAGATTCATTGTGGCTCTTTCTCTGTCAGACAAAGGTACGCTTGTTCAGCTGCCTGCTCCAGCTCACCGCCCTCCTCTTGTTCTGGGCTTGGCCTATTATGTCTCAAAGCTTGGAAACGCGCTCCCTCGACAAAACGGGAGCAAATGAAGATATTTGTTTCCACTCAGGTAGCGCTGGCACGTGCCCACCGCTGCCTCAGCTCTCGGAGACAATTAGCCGACACCTGCTCACAGCAGATTGCTCTGGCAGATTTCTGCTGCTCCTGTCGCCTTCGACACCGCCATCTGGCCTGGGGAAGGTGTTGCACAGGTCGCCGTGCTGTGCGGCGAATCTGCCAACCAGGAGCCGCTTGGAGAAGGGAGAAAATAGACACAGAGAGGAAGCGAACACTCAGGAGTATTTTTTTAAAGCGTCATTATTTATTTTTATCTGAACATCTGATCTTTGTTCCTAGGTGAGAATTTGATCAATGTACAGGCAATAATGGTATTTTTAATAAGAACCAGACTCTAGCCACCTGCGACATGACTGAGGTTCCTCTCTTCCTTTAAATCAGGTATTCTGTTTTCATTATGAATTCTCTGCCAAATGCTGGAAGAAGAAAATCACTCTGGAGATCTGTCGGCATATTTTAAAGCAGTGGTTCCCAACCATTTCCATCTGATGTACCCCAAAGCCCCTCATCAAAGACACTTTATCATCAAATGTGTTAATTTGAATTAACTAGTCTCAGCTTACCGTTTACTCATAGTAATTTCATTAAGCTTACAATTAATTGCATTTATGTGTACAAGATTACGCCGCAGTCATTCGGGCTCTTTTTCTGTGATGCATGAGTTCAAAATTAACAAACAACAAAGAATTCAAAAGGTTTATCAAAGAAGACGTCACCAATCCAGCTTCCTTTCGCCACCATAAATTTCCTTACTTTTGTGCTAAATTCGGTTAGAAAACTCTCCGCCACTTCTGCTGAAGTCACACTGGGGAAAACTGTGGCTGGAGATAACGGTATAAACAACCGTGTGCAATGAACTTGGGACACAGCGTGTCTTTGAAGTTGTTGCTTTGAAGATGGGGACCGGATCTGCGACCGCTCGCAGTCGGTTGCTGCCGTCAAGATTACCTCAGTGCATCGAGACGGTGATAAAACGGCAACGGGACAGAATCTATCAGCCGTCATCAGGTTGCAACTGAATGGGCTCAAGTTGGCAATTAACTGATAAAAATCACAAATCTGTTGCCGTCTACATACAAAGAAATTCACATTAACTACTAGAGTCCAGCCAGAACCTCATAGAAACAGAAATTCAAAAATTCCTTATGAAATAGTGACATCGTTGCTACCGGATAGGAAATTAAGTGCAAAATAACATAGAGCAAAGGGGGCAGTGGTAAAGGGATGTATTGCAGACAAGTTGCGCTCATCTGACTCAGATTGATTGCTACATGTTGGCAATCTGTCTCAGTTTGTAAGCCAGAAGTTGACTATTTGCAAACCTTCACCTCTGAGAGTGATTGAAGCCAGTCTGAGTCAGACTGCAACTATTTGGAGACAGGTTGCCTCGCACCAGGTGATTCAATTCAATTCAGTTTTATTTATATAGCGCCAAATCACAAGGTGCTTTATATTGTAAGGTAAAGACCCTACAATAATTACACAGAAAACCCAACAGTCAAAACAACAAAGCAAGCACTCGGCGACAGTGGGAAGGAAAAACTCCCTTTTAACAGGAAGAAACCTCCAGCAGAACCAGGCTCAGGGAGGGGCAGTCATCTACCGGTGATGGTAGGATTATGTTATTTAGGATGAGTTAGAGAAAGAGAGAGGAAAAATGTATGCTCCTTTCATATTTTTCCATGTGCTGTATTTAATTTGTGCTTTTAGTCTTATACTAAAACTGTGAATGGTATATTAAATCAGTTATGGTTTCTTGAGTACTTGGAAAACTATTATTTCTAGATCTAATACATGCAAACAAGTACTGACCTCCAGGTATACATGCATTTATCAGAGCCAAACCCCTTGTACTGCATTTTCAGTGCATACCACGGTGACCATGAGTAACAGGAAATCAGGGTTCCACATCCAAGGAAGGCAGTTGGCACAAAAATCGTCCATATTATTATCTAACAGTGTCATTTATGTACAGCTGTTTTAGCTGGCTATTTTTCTCACTTTTTGACCGTAACTCATCTATCTATATATATACGGCTACCTCAGAAGTACCCCGGTTGAGTTTAGTGTGCCGGGCTAATGCAAGAATCTGTAAGCTTCAGATAAATATCAGACGATGGCAAGTCAAAAACAAATGAATTCATATCACTGAAAATATGCTGTTAATTACATTCTCTTCCTGCTTTCTTGTTTCTCGGTTTTCTCACTTAGTTTCTGGGAGAAAGAAGTGACTGGGAGCAGTTGGAGGCAGGAGGGAAACGTGGATACTCATGCTAATGAGTGCTGCATGCCAACACGCTCGCTGTCCTTCTTGGCCTCACTTTTCTCCTCTCCCTGTCTCTTCGCTTCACACCTACAACACTGACCCATCTGTGTGGTTGCAACTCACGTGTACACAAAGACAGAAAGTAAAGAAAACTCAGCGGGGCGCAGAGAAAATACATTCAGCCGATTCATGGCTGTAATATTAAAAACAAAGGGTTTAATAGAGTGTTTTTGTGGCTTTCATTCATATATTCATTCATCCCCTCGCAAATTTAAACATTCATTAGTTTTATTTGCAACACTTCTGATTTGATTTGCACAAAAAGGACAGATTCTGGCTTGTTCATAATAATGTTATTTGTCACTGGGGATCACTACAATTACACTTCAGGACAGACTGACATATTTGTTACTGATTGGCCCAGAGGGAGACTGCATCACTGGCCAGAAGATGCGTGGGGGTGGAGCACTGTTGCCTCTTTTTACTGTTACAATCACTGAGTCACTCTGGATGGAGAGCGTCACCTAAACGCCTCACACGTTCGAGTAAATACTCCTCATCTCGCCGTGCAACGCAAACCCAAAGTAACCGGCAGATCACTGGGGATTACCGGCATGACATATTTACCTCCTCACATGATCCTAATGTGCTTAATATTCATGTTTCAGACAGAGGAGACAAATCAGGCTGATTTATTTGATCATCTCACTTGTATACACTCCGCTTCCCTTTCCAAAGGGATTCAGGTTGCATGGAAGGAGGGAGTAGCTCCAGGCGCGGCACACCACCACCCTGCACACATACACACTATAGGCAAGCACATGTTTATAAAGAAATGCAGAGTGATTGAGAGAAGGAGACGTGGACCGAGGAGAGAAAGGGCACCAATGCAAGTGTTTCACTGAAATGTCCGCGTGGAGACGGACGGGATTCTCAGAAACACGAATACGTTAAAAGAAAGAAATGCATCTTTGAAGACGTCAGATTTTTTTCTAGTTAAAGTACATATTTATACAGCATACAGCATAGTCGAGTACCCTTTTCCAGCACACTTAATGATAATGCTAAACTGCTCAGTTGCAGCTCATAATAGGGTGTTACCTTCTTCTGGATGCACTGGATATAATACTCCAAATGTGACGGCGCTCTGAGGTTTAAGCGGTAAATTTCCTCATGAGGGTCACAGACAAAATTGTTCAAAGTGTTGAAAGTGTCTGTGAGGGCATTTATCGGGGAAAGGTGTGTGAGTCTGTTCTGTGTTGTGGTGGACTGTAACCGTGTTTTTAAGTATGATCATTCAGAGGAGACTAACAGGGACGAACCTAAGAGTTTTCAGGACGGATGAAGCTCTTTATCTGCTTCTGTTGTGCTCCTTTTATAAGCTTGTAGTTAACAAATACTAACAATGTTTTTGTACTGTTGTGATAGTTTGTGGCAGGTATTGGCTGATGACTGCTATGGTCATTTGACCACAATGCTTGGTGTGATTTAAAGGAAAAAAACATTATTTGGTATTTTTACTTATTTGTTACAACTTCCTAAATCATGCATTTATTAGATCATCAACAGGAGTAATGTATAAAGTACTTTAATACCTTCATCTTTTTTCTTTTTTCTTTTTTTTTTTGCATTTGGCAGGGTCTAAGTTTAGAGACGGGGTTGCTGCAGCACCCCTTACTTCCCACGGCCTTCAACACCATACAGATATCACCTAAATGGGTACAATGGTTCCTTTTTGTTGTTATTTTTATGCTTAGCTAGATTTACAGTCTTCTGAGCTGCTTTGATATGTGCAACAATGACAGCAACTACTTTATTTTTGAAGGGACCCTTAAAAGGAGGAGGAAGAACAATGTGCAGCTGCTGGGAGATTCAGTATGTGGTTTTGGTCAGGAAGCTGCTGCTTAAGGGGTTTATTAGCCCCTTTCAGACTAAAAGTATTCATATTTGTACTACAGGGTGGAGGGCTAAGTTATCAGCTAGCTGCATCAGGAAACTGCACCATGCAAGACATCGATATCTGCTAATTATCCATGTCTTGCTAAGCACAAACTTTTTTGGATGGCCTGAACTACACAGCAAACCATGTAATTTGCCAGATAATTCAATCAAAATGCTCCAAAAGGCACCAACACCACAGAGACGGAGGTGAACTGGAGGTGAGGCCTAGCGAACACCGATTGCTTACCTGTCAATTAAAGTGGTCCTTGAGATCTAAATGGATAAGCTATTTAAAAAAAGAAATCGTCTACTGTATAGTTTTCATGAAATTGGAAACTATTCATAGAGGCCAGAACTGCTGTGAAGTTGGTCTGTGGGGACTGACTTACTTTTGGAGCCAGCTTCAAATGGACAACGATTTTGGGGACTGCCCAACATGCTCGTCAATCAGTGGAGGCTCTGATGGACCAGATAGCTCTTCAGTGTTTTACTATCCCCGTATATGTCAGCCAGCGTCACTCCCACTGGAATTTGCTTAAGTCACTCGAGAGAAGTTTAACTCAGGCCCATCTACTTTACCTGTCATCACTACAAACCACTGAATTTCATTGACATGCTGTGGTTGCTACATTGAACTGATCTTTACGCCTGTACGACTAAGGCCTTGAATGGGAGTTCTTTCTCCCCACCATCACCATCTGCCTGGTAGGACATAGTCTGTCTCTCTGATATTGTAGGGTCTTCACCTTTTGATACAAAGTGCCTTGAGATCACTTTTGTGAATTGAACACTATATACAGCGATTTATATATGATTGTGCTAGAAGTACACACTGCGCAGGTTACTGATTTGGAGTTCAGCCATTTGTTTTAAGCTGCTGCAGTTCCAAGTAGCATCATATTGTAGAACCGGTGGCGACGAAGAACTTGAGTAAAGTTTTTGTTCTGTCACTGCTGGAAGAATCACAGAAGTAAAAACAACATAGAATCAACTAACACGACTACATGAAACCGCAAAGCCACACGCAAACACGTCTTCTCCGCTCGAGCCTCTGTGAAAGACTCCGACTCACAGAGATTCGCTTTAAACACACAAAGATGCTGCTCTCACAAATTCAAAAACACACACAGCGGCACACAGTGCAGGCCTCCTGATGCTCCTCTTTCATCCACAGCGCTGCACAGCTGCTCACCTTATTGCCAGCAGTGCTGACTTCAACCCCCAACCTTGCCTCCAAGGTACACAGAGGATGTGTGTGGGCTTTGTTTGCCTGTGTGTGCTTCTTGCGTGTATTTGCGTGCGCGTGAATATAGGTATCTAAATATGTTTGTGTGCGTTTCTATGGGTGCACAGCAGACGTCAGTGTGTGTGCGTGCGCTTGTGTGAGCCAGAGTCAGGCCTCAGAGGCCAGGCTCGCTGGCTGCTTTCCTGTGTGTTTTCATGTATGTGAGCTCGGCCTTTGCGACCTCACATGTACACACAGAAACAGGTAGCGGGGGCGCCATGTATTATTCATACGAGGGACGGGGTGGGGTCAGAGGAGTACGGCGTTCCTGTCGAATCATACACGTAGGTCTGGATGTAGGCAAGGTGGTCAATGTCGACTTTCATTTCCAGACAGTGGAGCTTGGGGAAGCGAAGTGCTTCAAGAGCGCTCACAGTGTGAGTTTAAAACTGAAAGTGCATCTTACAGTGAATTCCCCAGAGTGCTCTGAGACTCAAGTTATTGTAAGATATGCAGCTACAGAAACCAGTGTGCAGTAAAGAAAGATCTAAGTGCACCGAATCTACAGGATGTGTGCTGCCAGGCCAAAGGTGAGAGTCTCCATGGTTTTCAATGGGAGGTTTTCCTCAGCAATTCCACACATGAAAAATTAAAGCGGACCATTTCCAGCCCCACATTTTTGTCCTTGGACTCTAGAAGAGAAGCTTTGCATGATTCCAAGTTAAAAACTAATCCTTATTTTTCTTGTATGTATCCATACACGCCTTGAGGCGACTGTTTGTTGTGATTTGGTGCTATATAAATAAAAGTGAATTGAATTGAATCGTCTGTCTTAATGAGATTTAGCTCTTCTTAAGCTAACTTTTGTCTGATTTGCTACCCCCTTGTTAACAAAAAGTATGAACATTAAGTGGGTGGAGCTTCGTTGCCCAAGATGACCATATTAGGGAATGAAGATGGTAAGAATCAGCTGTTCCTTGATAAATATTGAGTTGGAGGTGAAAGGTGTGAATGAAGTGGGCTTTTACCATTTAACAAAATAAAAGCTGGGCGTTCTGGCAGCTGCATGGGTCATCTTGGGTTTTATTTTGTTTTTTGTCAGACGTCTTGTTTTTGTAGCAGACTTTCTTTATGACATATTTTTTAAAGGACCTATTTTTCTCGTTTCCAACTCTATGTTTTTCTTTTTGGACTGGACAAGACTATCTTTGCATGATTGGCAGCTCTAGATAATCATTATTTATCTCGTACTAGGTCTGGGTGCAGCCCCTCTAACTGAAACAAGTGGTTTTGGTCCCTCACCCTTTGAAATAACATTCTTTTGATTGGCTGCCCCTCTCAAAGAGAACAGGTAGTGGGTGGGGCTTATGTTCTCATAGCCAGATCTGTATTAGACATCTCACTGACAATCGATGATAAACTCATGAGTTCTTATGTATTTTATTGGTGCTTCCAAAACTTTGTTTGTCCGATTCTCTAATGTTGCAGGGTCTTTGGTACAGAATGCCTTGATTTCACTGTGGTGAGGGGCCTAAGTCGATTTGTGTTCATTGACTCAACTACTTTTTTTAAAGTCCAAAGGAGCACTACTACTACGTGCCATGCTTTGCAAATACATCATTCAAAGTCATCTCCACCTTGTTCTCATTTCTCAGATGGTGTAAGCGCACCAAGGTATCACACCTAATCTGACAATGAGACATTAATCATTACAAATGCCAGGCTCAATGTAGCACCTTTACTCTAGCAGTTAGACTCCATCCTTTCTGCAAAAGCAGGCCTGAGAGGAACAAAAAACAAGCAGTAGCATATCGCCCACACACCGTGTAATGGATGCCTGGATCACACAACCACTTTTCTTTTTCGAGCATGCCTGTATGGCCTAGGGGGGCGGAGAAGAAGTTAGGCACCTCTTAGCCTTACACCTGGCACAAGATACACAGAGGCAGCCAAAGTTCAGTTCCCTCTGTGTGTGTGTGTGTGTATGTGTGTGTGTATGTGTGTGTGTGTGTGTGTCTCGACGGGCAAAAATGCAATATGAGGTGCGAAGAGGCGGCAACAGACAGCACAGGAACAGACCTGCATAATGGAGCACAGATCCCCCGTTGGTTCCTTTTTAACACCTCACAGTAGTCTGAGAGGAGAGTGAGACAATGAGAGAGAGAGACGGAGAGGGCGACAGCCAGACACAGAGAAAGAAACAACAACTTGTAATTGAGCAGACAGCAGAAGACTGGATGTAACAACAACAACTCGAGACTTCTGTGAACACTTTTCAGAAGTTGTTGCGCTGTTGTTTGGCCTGGCTTGGAGAAAGTTGTCTGGCACAGAATCTGTGAAGACGAGGCCTTTGATTTAAGGTCTGGAGATACCTTGTCTTTGGCTGTACAAACACATTTTTCCAGGCTTAAGGGGGGGATTGTATCGATTCCAAGTCGGACACGACTATCAGAACTTCACACACCTACATGGGAGGGATTTCATGTGGTACCTTTGGTACCTTCAGAAGTTTCCGTCTCTCTCTCGCCCTTACCCGATGAGACAGGGGATCATAACTACAAAGAAGGAATGGCGCTTTGAAAGGAGAGAATTTCAAGCTTGCTTTGGGCAAACGGGGGGCTTTGAAGCATCCACTCTTCTATTAAAAGGAGAGTTGGGGTGGAGGGGGAGAGAAAAATCAATGTTGACACAAAAAAGCGTGCTATCTATTGCTGGAAATCCACATGGATGTAAGATTGTAACTCAGAGCATAGAAATAACTTTCTGAACTTGGTCTTTGTTGTTAGGGAATGGGGACCTGAGGTTTTCACTCTGCCACTTCTGTTACTGAGTTTAATTATCTGGTCACCTTTGTTTAATATTAGGCTTTAATTGTTTAGATCAGTTTCTCCAGTAGCCCTTAACAAGTGCAAGGTTGGAGTCAATTAGATAATTCATTGTAGACTTCTGGAATATTAAGATATTACAGGGTATGATTTTTAATTTTTAATTTTTTTTCACTGATTGCTAGTTATGACAATGCAAGACACCGGAGACCAATCAGGAAAGCAAGCAAAGCAGACAAAAGTCAAAATAAAAAAACAAAAATAATAATCCAATGAACACTAAGAAGCAGTAATTTATATTTGATGGCGTGGCTCTGGGAGTCTAAGGTGGGAGCTGGCACTGAAATCAGCTGGCTCACTGGGGTTGCAGCTCATCTCGACTTCGTGGCCTGTCTTAAGCAACGCTACGCTAAATTCACAAAAGAAAAAGTTTGTTAAAATTCAGCAAGTAACTGCTACAAAGTTCATTCATGACAAAATTATTTGAAACAACTAAATAGACTATGAAAGGGCTATAAATCTGTAAAGTGGAGAGTGATAGAGAGGATGGATGTAGGAGTGGATGGTTGAAAACAGGCGATGCAGATAAAAGGCGGGAAAACCCAAACCCATGAGAAAGCTGTTGCTTCTTGCTAGGCATCTAAAGCTCTGACCTAGAAGTCTTTGTTAGTCTAGAAATCACTTAATAGTTGGTCTTATTCTAACTTAACTCACTCCTTTTAACCTCATCAGGATTTTAGGCTTTCTGCATTCTGTATTTGTACTTCCCTACTTTATTACTGTCTTGACCAAGTTCACCCGTACCTTGTTATCCCTCTGTTTGTTGTGTGTATTTAGGCTGTGTTTCTCTCTGTCTTTGTAATGCGATCTCCCTCTTTATCCTCCAGCTAGATCTCATACATTTGATTTCTTCTTATTTTTGTTTCTTTACTGTGCACCAGTTTTTTTTTTATTGTTCTTTCAGTACCTTTTCATCCTACTGCCCGCATTCAGGATTATTTTATGAGCATTATTTCCAGTTTGACACATTATAAATAACATATGTTACTCAAACATGAATATGCAGTGAATGTGGTAAATTAAAAGCAATGCAACTCTGTAGAGTGTTTGGGGAAAAGGGGGGTGGGGTGGGGCATCTTTGCTTCTCTGCATATTTCTAAAGATCATGAATTTAAGCACATATGAACGTATTTCACCGAATCATCAAATCATCAGCTGAGCTGATGCGTCGGGCCCTGTCGGGTTGCTCAGGGAAAAAAAAAATTTAAAAAAGGAAGCCACACCCACATGAGGCCCTGTGGCAGAGAATTACCAAGTGCTGAAAGACATGAAACGATAGAAAATACTCCTATAAAATCTCTGTGACATAGAAATTTAGTCTATTTATCTCTTTAGCACGGAGAGTGCTGGAAGACTGGGGGCACAACTGCATCTTTAGACACATTTTGGCCTAATTAAAGTATCTCAAATCGTTAGCCATGTGGGGTTGTGCCAAGCCCTGAGTTAGGGGATGCTCTCTGATGGTAAATGGACAAGGATTTGTGACTCCAGTCTTCTCACATCAAAGCTTCAACTCAGGGGGAAGATGGGGGAAAAAAAAACACATTGCCCTGAACCCTTCCAAGTCCGGAAAAACTCTGTCGTGGGTGTACCGAATCTCCGAGGGGGGGGTGGGGGTGGGGGGTTGACACCAAGGGAGACAGAGATGCAGACAAAGACGAAAGAGGAGATGGAGAGAAGGAGTTTGACTTCAGAGTATCACGGTGTCCTTTTTCGTTGCTGCAAATTAACTAACAGGTGGTAGCTAGGAGGTTTGGAAGTATGGATCTGAGGAGGGGGGAGGTTGGCCAAGAGGTAGAGCCCAGACTGCAGCATCTCCAGCCCTGTGATCTGACTCCAAGCTGGCAGCAATGCTATCAACAACGGAGACTGCAGATGTTGCCGGGTTCCCCCTTTTCCTCCAACATGGCTCTAAGCTTTTTTTCTTTTTTTTTTAACCCCCCTTTCAGGATCTTGTGTGCGTTTGTGTGTGCTGAGTAGGAGGTCCTGTAAGCAAATCCTGATCAAGGCCTCTGACTGTGACAAGCAATGTCAGGGCTCATTTCTAAGTAGTAGCTGTTCCTTTCTTGTGTGTGAGAAACAGAGAAAGAGAGAGTGTGTGTAGGTGCGCTTGTGTGGGTCTGTGATTGCAAGTGTGTTGTTTTTTTTGTGTATATGTTTGCATGTGCATGGGTGCTTACTGGCATCTTTTTTATACTCATCCTCTCTGTCTCTTTTTAGCTTTTGTTTCAAAGAATGCATTGTTCGCTTCTCGTGTGTAAGTGTGCGTTTGCAAGGTGTGCACACCGTGAATTCATCTCTTCAGCGCTTTTAAAAATTGCCTGTTTTTTTTCTCCAATAAAAATGTGCGGTTTTCTGCATTTTAAAGGGTATTGTTCAACATTTCCATGAGTTAAGATTACAATACATTCATCGGGTTAAATGCTGAGATCTCATGAACATGCTGACGCCAGTATAACCATCCCCCTGGGCCAACAAGCAGTCAGAGAATCACTCAGGTTGGAGACAAATTAAGAGGATCTAAACCCGTCTCTTAAGTTTGAGACTTTATAGTCCAAATCAGACATTTTGAACCAATTTGCTTCCATAATATTTATTTCAAACTAGTGTAAGTAAAAATGCCAAAATTACACATTTACTACACTTTTCAGAACATTTAGGTAAATTTGTTCATATTTAATTAAATATTATATACAATTTTAATAAATTTGGAATACAAAAAATTATTCTCAATTGCTGTTTTATGGTTATGTCAGAGGGTTAAACATTTTACAGACAAATACTTACTTCCAATGAAAAGTATTTAAAGCTTTAAATGCTGCTTTCTCACAATGACTGATTTCTGAGCCAGAAATATTCACTTCCACAGCTCTGATACACATCAAGATTTATAGCTGTATTCCTAGAGTGGAGGTTAAAAACAAACAAACAAAAAATCTTACCAACAATTTCTTAACCTGGTTTGATCCGGTATTCAGATTTCTGTTAAACTGCCACATATTTAGCCAGATAAACAGCTCATCTGCATTTTTCAACATACAGTTTTAGAAATATAATTCTCCCAATGTAAATATTAAATTTAGATGATACACCGGTTGGGATTTTTACTCTAAAAGTGGAGGTAAAACTGAATCTTAGTTCATTAGAATGATTGGCTGTCATGTTATCATCATAAATACAGATAGTCAATATAAGAACATAAACTGATGAATAAATAATGTATACTTTATAAATACTTAATGCCATAGTCGATAAATTATTTTGTTACATCAGTTAAAGTAATAATTATATAAATAAATAAATAAATAAATAATAATAATAACAGATATTATTGAAGCACAGAGTTTCAGATATGTCTGTAGAATTTAGGTTGAAAAGTTTCAGAAAACAGTTTAAATTGAATATTACGGTAGTAAGTTATGAGTTATGATTTTTTTCTCTCCCATGTTTATTTATTTATTTAACACAGACAGCACAATATGTATATTGTAGCCGATACAGCTAAAAGCTAACTTGCATGTGTAGCCGCTGGGCGAGGGCTCCAATTGGTGACGATGAAGTCCATAGCCCCTTATTTAAAAAATATTTAACAGCAGAGCAGTATTTTTTTCTTATTGCAAAGGCTTTATATAAACAGTATGCTGAGACAGTTATCAATTTATTTATTTACAACCTCTGTTACGGCTCCTTTTAAGTTTTTAATCGTTAGTGGACATTAAATAGTTCTAATCGTGCACACTAGTATGTTTTTATTGTTCAAATTATATAATTAAACCTTAATTTCACTTTAAAGCATTTGCAGAATTTAAATTGCATGAAATAAATATTATTTGATACAGTTATTTGTGCCCTGATTGCAGGTCATTGTGCTTTCAATAAAGTTATTGAACCTTCATAAAGGAAGATATATGCATGCTTAAAATGTATGATTGGGGCATTTTCTTAAATGTGATTACAGCTTCATTATAGTGTGTAACAAAACTTCTGAGCATCCACTTAGTGTTGCAGGCCTCTTCTAAAGAAACTGGATTATGTCTCATATGTGTTTTGTCTGTGCAGCTTTTCCACTTGAATATTCCAAACAGGTAAAAACTCAATAAAAAGAGGTGGATGATCATTTATCTAACCCCAGTGTACAGTTTGGTGGATGTAAACAGGTTCGGTGAAATAATAACAATACTGGTCAAAACTGGTTGTGGTACCACGCTAAAAACTGAACCGCAAACACACTGAAGTTGATGTGTCAGGTGAGGTTGAGTGAGTCAAAATTGAACAAACAGTGATAACTATAGACTAGATTATTGCAAAGAAGGAATTAAATTATTTTTTTTAAAGGCAACTAATATGGTTAGTACATGGTTGTGAACAGATGTCCACACAAAGTCTCTGTTTTCCATGTTCACAGGTTAGTATTACAAAAAAAAACCTGAGCTATCTCAGTCTGATAATCAAAATGTGTGAGGTTACAAGTTTGAGTCAGTAGTGAGGTGTGCTTTTATTTTATATAACTTTATAATAACCACTTATCCAAGTTTGTGTCATGGGGGCAGCAGTCTAAGACGAGCCTCGTCCTCCAGCTCTTCAGGGGGGACACCAAGGAGTTCCTAAGCCAGTCAGGAACTCTCCAGCATGTCCTGGGTTTTCCTCGGGTCCTCCTCCCAATCTAAGATCCCCAGATCACTTCACCTACTGTAGGAGGCACCCAGGAGGCATCCTATTCAGATGCCTGAATCACCTCAAATGGCTCTTTTTGATGTGGAGGAGTAGCAACCACTACTATTATCAACCAAAATAAACAAACAAAAAAAAAGGCATTATGACTTTTGTTTAGTTTTATTCTAATCAATAAATGCATAGTTGGAAGCCATTCTTGAACACAAAGCTTCTCTTGCTAGAAAGTCGATCAATGGCGTCCAGGCAGCTTTTAAGAAGCACCTTCAACCATCGTCAGAGTGACGTCCACGACTTTCATTTTGGAATTATTTCTCAACCATGAGCAGACGCTGAGAAAAGACCGCCAGCCGACAGTTATTCAGCGTCACAGTGTTTGTTGGGGAATGTCTGTGTAGGTCCTCGGTCATCCAGGTCATGGTCGTCTTCAATGCACCCTTTCAGACTGTTTGCACACGAGACTGTTTGCCGGGTACTTACTGATACTTCATTAGGTGAACCTGTGAACGTTAATACAACAGCTTGTGTTTAAATGACAGAAAAGGGGACATTTCTACTTTAAATTTATTGTTACAGTCATAGCGGTTGGTGGTGGTGGTGTGTTTGACTGCAGTACCTTTAAAAGTGCTCCTAATATCGTATCCAGTTTGGAAACATATAAAAGACAAACAGCCTGTGCACGTTGGACGGCAACTCTAACTTTCAAACTTGAATTTTCCTCTCTTCAAATTTCCTAAACGGTTTGCTTTCTTTTCTTTTCTTTTCTTTTCTTGAGCAGCTTTGATTCCTCCATCCATTCTCCCCCTCTTGCTCTCCTCTCTTTTCTCTCCTGTGTGTCTGTGAATACTGAACAATTGGATGCACAGGTGGTCGGTCCACTTCTCCTCTTCCAAGTGTTAGATTTCATTACAAACAGTGTTGGAGGTGGGTCGAGTGTCTGTGTGTGTGTCTGTGTGCGTGTATGTGTGTGTGTGTGTGTGTGCTTGTGGTGGTGTTGGTGGGGGAGTCCTCTTGACATCTGTGGGCTTATTTGAATGGGCGGATGAGACACAAATCCCTGCCGAGTTCCGCCACGCAGCGGAGAGACTTCGCCAAGAGACCGGCCAGGAGGAGACTGTCAGTCTGAGATCTATAAGAACTTGTTTTTAGGGTTTTATTTTGATAGGTGTGAGGTAATATTGGTGAGAGTCACCTTAAGAATTGTGGCTCAGTTTTGTTTTGTTTTTTTAAAAAAATGCAAAGTCCATAAAAACGTGACCAAAATATAATTTAATGACTATTAAGATTCTAGTAATTTCACCCAATAAAAGTTAACCCTGCAAAGTTGAAGTTAACCTTGACGATGCCCCAAACCTCAAATCTGCCCCATGTTTATGTTTTAGCCCCACCCCTCAAAAAAAAAAACAAACCAAAAAACAGGTTTCTCTGTTTTTTTTGGGAAAAAATGAAATACCTTTCAATGCAAGCTAGTTAGAGTGATTATTTTTCGGTTCCCTGATTGCCAAGCCTTGGGAGTTCAATTCAAAAAGAACAAAAGTTAAAATTTCTGATTGCGCTGGGTTGAGATTAGGGACATTACTTCTCTCCTCGCAGACCAAAAATGCACAAAAGGAAAAAAAGACACAAAAAAGTCCAAAGCACGGTCCTCTCTTTGACACTTTATCAGGAGAGATACCTCTTTTTGGAAGAACTTTTCTTGCCTAACAATAGAAAAAAAAAAATGGCGTCACATTCTGTATGCAGGCTTTACCTGTTTTGTGTTTGCCCAAGCCTCTAATCAGCATTGATGCACGGGATGTTTACCGTTTTCCTTTCACTAAGAAGCTTATTAGAATTCAGCAAACAGACTCGACAGTTAAAAAGGTGATTTTACGATCCCACTGTGTTCATTCGGAGACATCCTTCTTCCTCTTTCTCTTTGTAGAGAAAGGTACGTGCTGCAGCCTGCTGCTCCTCTTTGGCTCCTGGCGAAATTGTTCTTGGCAGTCCTGTGAGGCTTCTCCCTGTTATGTGCCATTTGAAAGCATTACGAAATCTGCCATCTTGACTACGCAAACCAAATAACAACAAGAGTGCATTGTGTGCCACCTGCTCCACACATTTAGGTGGCTTTAAATATGCAGGCGTAATGGCATCTATCCCCTGGGTCTTGTGTGCAATGCAGGCAAGCAAAAAGGCACTTGGAGAGTGTTAAGCCTGAGTTTCGTCTTCCACTGAGTTGTCTCTCTTCCTTTCCCCCTTTCTTAAGACCAAAAAATAAGGATGACAAACTCTGGCATCCGTGAGGCATCCAAGAGGTGTGTTTCTTTGTTTCTCTGTGTGTGATGAGGCTCTGCGGTGGTTAGAAAGACACTGCCAGAAAACCACAGAGAAAAGGTGGTTTAAACTGCTATATAAAGGTATCATGCACTCACATGCCTACCAGATGAGATGGAGGTGAGCAGCTGAACACATGCGCCAAACACAGCTCTAATGTTCTCTTGCCAGCATCAATCTAAAAGAAGCGGACTTAAAAAATCTATATCAGTCAAATCTTATTATTGACCGAGGCAGAAGGCAGAGGGAAAGTTAAAGGGACCAGAGGTAGCCAAATAGACAGAGGGAGGGTAGGAAAAGAAGTCTGCTATCTGTGAATATCAAACCATCTGTTTGTCCTTGAGAGTGCAGCACAGTCCACAAATTACAGACCTCGCAGACAAGTCAGGCACAGACAATTCGGAAGAAAACTTTAGGTTTGATCAGTTTTTGCTCTCATTTGGGCGGAAATTTAATAAACCTACCTTAACTCTCTTTGTATAGGAGGTGAACAGTATTCCAGTTACAACCGGCATTCATACAGTGCTTTATTCTGTCTTTTTACCCATCACAAGGACACAAGGGTGAACATAGAGTCAGTTTAGGATATGGTATCATGCCCAAGAAAAACTTCCACATGAGAACTGGAGAGGCTGCAAGAGCATTATTGTTACTACTTTAACAATGCAACCTTCTTAAATATAGTATATATAATCATAGTCAAAAAGTCCAACTAATGGGCATTATGAGGAATGAAATCTGGTTGTGCATCCTTTAAATTTGCACCTTTGTGATGTCCTATTTTAAAGCTGTTGCAAACTTCAAACCGGCGACAAGGAGGGTCTACTTAAGAAAAGCCAATAGCGATGATGCCAGGTTGAATGGAAGATACACAATGAGCAGTTCATTTGGGAAGCTTTTACAGCGTGACCTGCTTCTGCTGCTAAACCTCTTTTGTTGGCCAGTAGTCATCAAGAGTAACTCAGGACCATCTCCGAAAAGAAGACAGAATCATCACAAGCCTCCAGTTTAGCATTATAGCCGTCGCCACCTTTGTTTTTTTAGAAAAAAACAAAACAAAAAGTGTCAACATCTGGAAAAGACAGCAATGCTAAATTATTAGCTAAGGCTAGCTAGCTTAATTAGCAAGGTGTTTGTTAATTATCAGGTATCTGTGTCCAAGCACTTATACAGGCAAATTTGGGCTAAGTAAACAATTTTCTGATGAGTTTATGGTCTCAGCTGCTGCTCCAAAATGGCAGACACGTTAACATCATGGGGTTAATGATCTGCAAAACATTTGTTTATCTGAAATTCCTTTGTTGCAGCATTTATAAATTAAACACAACCTATAACAAAGAGCAAAGTAACGTTTTCACTTAGTGCAATTACATATAAGGTCTATCCAATGACGTGGAACGGCAGAACGAATTAGCAAAAGGCAAATCAAAAAAAAAATCGTAGCACTTGAAGGTAAGTGGTGAAAATGTGTTACTATAACAACTATTGGTTACATTTCTCCTCGTCCTGTTGGCTGTTAGAAGGGAATATCTGTAGGTTTCCAAAGTGACTGCATGTACAGTGAGTAACGAGGTGAAACTTTGCTTGGCATTTGGTTGAAAGCATCACATTAAAGCCCAAAAAACAAAAAAAAATGTCCCCACCAAGTTGTAATGAAGGAAACTACCCAACAAAATCAAAATAATCTTTTTACAACAGGCTGTAAATGTGTTTAGTTCTGATTTAATGTTGGACATTTTAACATGAGAGTCTATGGGGACTGACTCAACTTTGGAGCCAGGCTCAAGTGGCCACTAGAAGAACGTGTTTACATCTTTAGAAAATTGCATCCTAATGGGATAACTTACCTATGCAGATGCTTTAAAGCTGCGCTGCCAAACAGATGCAATGCGGAATTCCACTGCTGATGCGGTTCAGTGTTTAAGATCGTAAAGAAAAAAAAACTGAACCGACACGCGTGAGTGTGATCACAGAGACGGAGGAGCTAAATCAGCGTTGGCCTTGGTATGCAGACAGATAAAATACTGAGATGTGAAATGTGGTAAAGCCAACCTGACTCTTTATAATGCATGTCAACAGCAGCACTTCTTCCCCCCTGCACAAACAAACAGTACGGTGCCTTATTAAGGTGCGTAAAAGAGAGCATGGCTGGTAAATTAATGAGAAAATAACTCCAGCTTTTGTGATTTCCCACCTCATGTTAAGGGAGGGGATATTTTTGTCAGTTGTTAATTACTGTCATATGGCTACGGCACCTTTCTCCCTGAAAATGACAAGAGTACGGAGGGATGGAGGGCGGGGGGTACGAAAATTAACTCCACTCTGAGAGTGTGATCTTGTCATGTATGTACCTGATGTATGAAGGGAACATGTCTTACCCTGCTTTGGGTGGATCTCATTTATTTACGTTTTTTTTTTCATGCTTTGCAGCTATTTAATTTATGTGGTGGTGAGCTCAGAGCTTCGAGTCACATCAGAAAGAGAAATTAGTGCTAGAAATGCTTAGAAATGAAAAGGTTCCTTTCAGTGTTGCACAGACTTTGATCAGGATCAAAAAACTAAACCTGCTGATGCCCATTTATGAGATTAAAAGGTTATTAAAAAGAAATCAGATGTTTCTCATTTGCATCCTCCTACATTGAAACCCACCTAAACCAATACCACTCAGTGGTGCCTGCTCCTAGCTTCAGGTTCAGCATCTGGACCGGTTTACAGAAGCATGCGCTCAGGTGAAAATGGGTCATGGGTCACAACTGTAATCCCTGACTGAATCCTTGGCCTACACTTCACACTGCCTTGCCATTTCATCCACTTAAACCTTATAATGGCTGTTAGGTGTAGGGCTACGTATAGCACTCGATATCCGGTGAATGTCCACTTCACACATATCGGCGGTGTAAAGGACAGAAAGTTGCTCCGCGCCCTGGCTGGGGATTGTCTCCATTTCCTGGTTGATCGCTTCAGTAGCTCCTGCCAAGGAGGGAGGGGTCATTACTCCTCCCATCGCACGGGGCTAACCTCAAACCATAGCCTGCAAATGTTAACCTTTTCTCACCCCTCCAAAATCAAATCAATAACACTTTGGCCACGAACAGGGAAACACTGTGTTGGCATTAATCACCTGCCCTTCCATGCTTGACTCTGCAGTTTGTTCCTCGATGTCTGGCTCTCTCTTTGGTTTTGAGGTAATGGATGGCTGACTGTGTGGGAGACTGAATGACTGCTTTCCCTGCTGAACAACTGGCTACATTTCTTCTCCAGGCAGATAGTCATTCCTCGTTGTTGACATTGTGGAGCATGAGTAGCTCTCCATTTAGTTCAAAGCAAATCACAGGCTTAACAACTAAGAGGTTAAATGTTGAGTTAAGTAGCCAGAAATCACAACTTTGATGCGGAAGTCGTTCTGATCTGTGCAGCAAGCATGTGATTGCCACTGCCACAGACATTTATCCAGATGAGATAGGAGAGACCTCTTCAGTGTGAACATCACTGCTAAAAATGCTGCAGGAGTTCATGTGAGCTAATGGTGACTTTGACAGCTCACATTTGGTCTCTGTAGATAGTTCCCATCCAGGAGGTTAGTCTTTTTATAACTTTAAATTGTACTAAAGGCATACATTTATGCAATATTAGGAGCGTGGCCACTGAATCTGAGCCAATGAACTGTTGCTGCCTTTGTGAGATTTATTAATGGAGGAATTATCAAATGAATAATATGGCTCTCTGTACAGTTAATTGTACTAAGTCCAGGTGAACTTAGTAGGCCTTTGTGTGCTGTCACACAGGCCTAGAGACCAGTTGGTCAACCTCTGGTCGCTAGGGAAAATTGTATATTCCCCAACCAATTGCTGAGTGGTTACTGGAGGTTGCCGGCTGTTGCCAGGTGAAACTGGCCGTAAAGAGAGTGCTGCACCATAAACCATGTTGCGATTGCTTCGGTTTCTAGCAGATTGCGGCAGTCGATCGTAGTTTGCATGGAAGACGTTGACCGGTCTGTGAAGACTCACCAACTGCCCTCCGCACTTCTGCAAAATAAAAAAACAGAAATGGAGAACGGTCACCTTCACAGTAAACATTGAACCTTACCGCTGCAACCAACATGCTTGAAAAGGGACAGCTTTTCATTTGAAGGTCTTTTTTTTTGCCCAGTTTCACTACTGCTTGGCAAGTGGAGTGTTTGCAGACAAATCGGCGTCTTCCACGTAAACTACTGGCAACAGCAGCAATCTGCTGGCAACCAAAGATTTTCAGTGCAGCACCCTGTACCACTTTACAAACCAAATTCCCCTAGCAACTGTCAGCAACCTCCAGCAGCCACTCATCAAATGGTTGCAAAATGTAAGCTTCTCCCTAGCATCCAGTGGTTACCGGCGTGAATGCGGCTTTAGCAATCAATTTCACAGCGACTGCAAGAAACCACTCGCCATCAGTCGAGAAATGCACATTTTTCACGAGCAACCTGAGGTTGCCAGATGGTTGTCAACTGGTCTCTATGCCTGTATGACTGGGGATTAAAGCATTCCTTGCTTTAGCCTATCTTTTGACTCTAATTAGGACCATAACTTACAAAACGAACATCATATTAGATTCAATAAAACTTGGAACTGATGACTTAACACCATAAACTCATCAGGAAGGTGTTTACTCAAGTCATAAATCAAGTGAGCTAAGTAGGTTCATTTCCCCGTAGATTTCTATGCAATTAACGTGTTGATAGACATTCAGATATTCGCACAGCACTTTATTCTGTATCTTTAAGCGCTTTCTAACCTTCACACTCTCTGATCGATGCACTGGGGGCAGTCGGGGGTTTAGTATCTTGCCAAATGATTCTTGACATGCGGACTAGAGATTCCAGGGATTGAACCATGACCTTCCGATCAACCTCCTGAGCCACCGCATCTCCCGACTTCCATTCATCGCTGCAGACCAGGTTTGTACATCCGTGTATATGTAGAATATGGCTGCAGCTTACTAAGAAAGGTTTCCAGCACTAGCTGATAACTTGGCATTCGATCCTCAACGGGTAACATTGAGGTGACATTCGCTTTTGTATTCCCAGATTATGTGGCCCTAAGAGGAGTCTGAATGGGAGTTTATTGTTGGATTAGATCATCAATCTCGAATGTGAAGGCAGGAAAAGATGCTTCACTGGAACACATTTTTGAAAATGAGTGAGAAATCTTTGCATCTGGACAGTTAAACATCCCTGGGAGTTAAAGAAAAAAAAACTCACAGTGATTTTTCATTGTTCCTTTAGAACTACTTTTCCTCTGAGATTAGCCTACATGCACACCAATCATTTTCATCATCTTGAATAGTCATTTTAGGGTCAAAAGATTTTCCCATTTGAGCATCTTTTGAAAATCCACATCCTGACTTGATTCGAGTTAATTCACCCCACCGTTGGCTTGCTTCACACTCGTCAAGTGTTCCCTGTCCTTCCTGTGATTGCATTAGCAGAGCCTGATATCAGCCCTGCAGTCCCATCCACATAAATACTCCTCTTGAGGCTCTTGTGTAAGCACATACAGGTGCAGCCATAGAGGGCCTAGCTAGCGTTTGGCAGGAAACAGGTGTCTGGCTATTGATAGCGTCCTGATGATGGGGGGGGGAGGAGAAGAGGGGTGGGGGGCAACGAAATGCAGGGTATGAAAATCAGGTGGGTTGTTGTGAGGTCCCCGGGTACAGCAACTACTAATTGTTACCAACGCTTTTGAGTCTATTTTTGTGGCCTAGTGCCAGATGGTTGTGGCTGACGGTGGGGGGAAGAAAGGAAGGATGGTTGGTGTTTATAACAGGTTGTTGATTCCTGATGAAATGCGACCTCGGGGACCCCTTAACACCTGGCTAATAGAGGAATTATTAACAGTATGTAAATGTGTGCGGGAAACAGTAGGTGTATGTTTTCAAGCTCTCTGCACAGTTTCAATGTGCAAATATCAGTTTGGTCCAAGTGTGACTTCCAGGAAAGTTGCAGTTTTCCGTTTATAAGATAAGAAAGTTTTATGTGCTACATTTAATGTCCAGCACAAGTCCAAGTAATCCTTTGGGAGGAGGTGCAGAGATGAAAGCTTCTTTTAAAGTTATTTACTTGATCTTCAGGTGACCGTGCGGTTTCTCTCTTTGATATTTTGCATGCAGAGTTACTTTTTAACCTGACTGCATTCACACTACCAGTGTTTTTGAAGCACTTTCTCTGATATCACAACCAGACTGTGCTTGAATGCATATTTAATTGTTTGCACACTAATTTCATAAAGAAAAATCACTTATTTACCCTCAAGGTGATAGTTTTTAATGCTACCTGCCTCACAATATTATCACATGTGATGATATGGCTCAGGTTTTATGGCCTGACCCATAAAGAAATCAAGGATTAGCCAGATTTTTTATTGTTTTCAATTTCCTATTAAAAATTATTTGCTTTTTTGCTCTTTTGCTGCTGATTGGGGAATGTAAGGGGGGATGTGAAATGATTCTTTTTGTGAACTTGTGTAAACTTTTTGCGTTGCAGGGTCTCTGCCTGCCTAACTGCATTCTTATTTTGAGTGCAACTAATTTGAGAGACAAAACACACAAAAAGTTAAAGATGACCATTTATTTCAAAGCACATTTAGATATTACTTCAAAACAGCTCCCAAATAAGTGCCTGTAGGTTCTGTGCAGGACTGTACTCTGAATCATATATACAAAATATACCACCACTGTAGTTAAATATCATGTAAGTGCTTCCAAAAACCCAAGAGGCTTTAGAAAGGAATGGAACATGTCACACTAACTTCTACAGTTTAATATGTCACATTTTACCATGCAAAACATATTTTCTTGACAGTGTTTTCATATTTATCTCAAAGAATCTTGAGGTAAAATAAAAATAAATAATTAAAAATATATTTTTTAATTAATTTAAAAAAAGACTAGTGTAAAGGTAATAGGCCATTAAAAAAAACAGAAAACGTATTTATTAATTATATATGTAAAATTTTTTGATTGACATTTTATTTACAAAAACCCAAAAGTTTTGTTTATAAAAATATTTATAATTTTTATAATAAATCTATCTATATAAATTTATTATAGGTGTTGTCATACAGATAAATTTCTAATGTTATTGCACCTGATGTCTGTTGACCATGTGAGGTCATCAGTGATGACCGCCAAGTCTTTGGAAAAACTTAAATAAAAATAATAATAATAACAGTATACTGATAGTATAGAGTTGGCATCACTCAGAGGACAACTACTCAAGCCAGTCCCAACCTAGCTCTGGAAACCATCTACAATGGGACTTTCTACTAACATGACTGTGCTAAAAGCAAACACTAACTTTAAGTGCCTTCCTAAAATGTTCATCCTGTTTGGTAACTTTTGCCCCTTAAAAAGCATCAGGTGTAACTCCACAACAGGAACAGTGCCTCCAGAGGAGGGAGAGCGCCGCTGCACCGGGGAAGGGGAGGACAAAAAATAAACAGTCGACATGAAATCGATGCCTAAAACACCTTAATCTTCCAATTAAAGCTCTTGAGCGGCGGCGGTGAGATGGTAACTGTGATAAGTGCAGGTTGGAGTGAGACAGGGAGGAGGTGAAACCTACACAGGTACGTCTGTCACGGGTAATTACCTTCTCAGCGCCCGCAGCTCTCCAAACTGTCAGTCGTCTGTCTGTCAGAGAGATCAGTTTACCTCTTGTCTGGAAGCGAAAGTGTGTGTGTGTGTGTGTGTGTGTGTGTGTGTGTGTGTGTGTGTGTGTGTGTGTGTGCGTGCGTGTGTCCTCTGAGAAAGTGTGTGTGTGTGCAGGCACGTGTACTCGGAGAAAGTGTGTGTGTGTGTTTGTGTGTACGCTGGGGTAAAATGAGTCTCGCAACAAGCAGATAATTTGTATAAGTGTCTGTGGGGAAAGAGGAGGTGTGTATACAGGTGTGCTGACATGTGTAAAGGAATGCATGTCTGCGTGTTTATACACAAAGCGTGCATCATTAAATAGCTACAAAAAGATTGTGTGTGCGTGTGTGTGAAGAGCGAAAAGTAAAGCATGTGAGAGACAGAGAGTGTGTTTGGAAAAACTGTAACCGTGAAAATGCTTTAAGTAAGACAGCATGTACCTGGAGGGAAAAAGTGTTAGCCACCCCCTCCTCCACACACACACACACACACACACACACACACACACACACACAGGGATAGCCACACACCTTTTTCAGGCTACAAAGCACCCATTGAGAAGTGGAAAGGTAGCCAGCCGATGGGAGGGATTGTTGTGCAAACAGGCAAACACAAAGGAGGTCGGTGTGTGTTAAGAGGCGGCACACAGGTAATGGAGCAGACATAATGGGAGCTAAGTACCTGTAATCCTTGGAGATATCACTCCAGACAAGAGGGTAATTCCCTCTGGTAGGTGTAATTGGTCCCTCGCCAGGTTGGAGTGTGTGTTGGGAGGGGAGGTGGTTGTTGGGTGCATGGGCGAAGTATCAGGTGTGAGAGGGCGTCAGCTGCACTGAGTGCCTCCTATTGATCCAGGAGAGGGGCTGTGTGAGTGTGTTACTGACCCAAATTCAGCAGGAGGCATCTGGCAGGGGAACAGGCACCTACCTGATCCACCAGCAGAAGAGGGGAGGCAGGTGCAAGGAGGGTGGAGGGAAGGATGGAGATGGTGATCGTCATGATGATGCTCAGCAGTTAGGCTCAGGTGCTCCTCACGTCCTGCCAAAGTCTGAAAGGTAAAAAACTGTCGGAATCTGTTTCCATTTCCTGCATTTTTCAGTTATGCATGAGTATTTGTCTCAAACAACTTAACCCATAAATACATAGCACTGCCACCTGAGGATCATATCTTATAAAATATATATAAAACTTTTTTATAGGAAAAAAAAATACATAAAATTAAAATGTTGATATCAAGAGAGAACTTAATGTGTTTAATGTCTTTGAAAGCTTTACCAAAAATCCATTAAATAACTAAATAAATAACTTGTAGTAGAAAATCAAAGGCATTGTCATTTTAATTTATGTTGGTATTTAACATGTTTCCATTGATTTAATTATTCATTTTTAATATAAATATTTTTGATAATTTTTTTCATTTTCTGTTTAATACAATAGTTTTTTTATTTATCTTCGATTTACTTAAAAATAGATCTATATGAAATCTATATTCAAATATTTCTCATTAAAAATAGTTTAAATTAATTCCAAAAATTGAAAATATTTTTTTTAAAAAGATGCATAATACACCTGTGTTATTGTTTGTAATGTATGTCGAAGGCTGACAACAAACCCAGTAATTAAAAAAATAAAAAATTAAAATTAAAAGGACTTCATGTACCAAATTCCATATATGTTTTTATTGCCTATTTATATAAAATATTTATTTAGGTTTTTTATTAATTCAAAATATTTCTATTTAAAAATATGTATTTATTGATCATGAATACATTTTTGGCTTAAATTCACTGACTGAAAAGTCATAAAATGTTTTTGTTTTAAATGTACATAATACATCTATAAATCTATAATCTTGTTTATGATTCAGTGCATTCCTGAAATGATTTAATCAAGTGTCTGATTATATAATATAATTTATTTATGTATTTATCATAAACAAATATTTTTAAATTTTTAATTAAAGTAGTATTTATTTATTTTAAAAAATCTACAAAATACATATAGCACGTTGTTTGTGTGCAATGCAATGCAAAATATTGACAAAAAAAATCAAAAAATTATAACGCATGTACCACCATTGTATTTTCAGTGAGGCATGTGGAAACCTGTGGTTCATGGATATTTACACATCACAAAACTTAAAAACAGAAGCTATTCTGCAGCAAAGAAGGAGTCAGAGGTCAGCTCACACTGTTTGACTGAAAGGTGATCCGTGCATGCTCAAATATAAAGACGGTGATTTAAGATCTCTTCATTAACTCACTTTTTCCTGCTTTGAGAAACATTTGTCCCCGTGTGCTGCTGAAGCATGAGTCCATGTCAATGAGAGTACATGATTAAATTAAGGATATATGAAAAGATGCCGTTGGAATGCTTACACATGCATGCACTCCTTGCACATGTGCTTGTGTGTGTGTGTGTGTGTGTGTGTGTGTGTGTGTGTGTGTGTGTGTGTGTGTGTGTGTGTGTGTGTG
>JAVDPK010001699.1:249370-297276 GCA_034780415.1 Cichlasoma orientale | reverse complement strand
AGGCTCCAGCCCCCCCGCAACCCTGAAAAGGATTGCGGGGGGGCTGGGTGGAGACGAACCCAGGCTCTACAGACAGTATTCTAACTGCGAGGAAGCAGCACTAACCACCGTGCCACCGTTCCGGCTAGATATTTTCTTTTTTATAAAATTATATATATATTTATATCTTTCTATTGCGTAAGATAGAGAACATGCAAAAAGACAGGGGCCTGGGCGGAATCAAACTCAGAGTCTCCAGATGGTATTTTAACTGTGATGCAGCAGTGCTAACCACAGCGCCACCGTGCTGCCTAGATTATATTATATTTAGGAATATATATGTATGTATCCTTATATATATATATCTATATATTTCTATTTTATATATTTTATAAGATTTTTTATTTTGTAAAAATATATATTTAAATTTATATACTTATATTTTATAAATATTTTATATATTTTTTAATATTTATTGTTTATAATTATATATATATATTATATATAAATGTTTAAATATTTATTTTTTTATAATTTTTTTATTTATTTTATAAAATATTTTTATTCTTACTTTTATATTTTATAAAAATTTAAATTTTTTTTTTTTTAAATAAAATTCTTGTAGTTACAGGTCGCCACTCTTTCACAGGGCTAACACAGAGACACAGACAACCATTCACACCTATACGCAATTTAGATTGGTCAATTAACCTAACCGCAGTCCTCCTGTGGGAGGAATCCAGAAAAGACCCACGCAGAGAACATGCAAACTGCACAAAGAGAGAGAGCGAAGCCTGTGCTGCCTAGATATTTTTGTGTTTTATAAAATATATATACTTATATATATATATATTTATATCTTTATTTTTATGTTTCTATTTATATTTTATAAATATTTTGTAAGATAGTTTTATTTTATAAAAATTCAAATGTATATGTTTATATATTTATATTTTAAAAATATTTTATATATTTACAAGATTTTATAAAAATATAAATTTATATTTATTTACCTATATTTTGTAAATATTTTATATCTTTTACAAAATATTTATATTTTATAAAAATATTAATATATATATATATCTATAATTTATAAAATATAAATATATATTTGTATTTATATACTTGGTTTTTATATTTTTTACATTTTTATATTTTATTAAAAAATATATACTTATGTTTATATTTATATCTTTATTTTTATGTTTATATATATATATATATATATATATATATATACACACAATAACATACATACAATACCATACAGTACCATACCATACATTTTTGGTTTTCAGTTTGTTGTGTTCATTTTGTTTGGGTTTTTTTGTGTTTGTTCATTCCTCTTTTGGTCTTTTTGTTTAGTTTCTGTTCTGTGTTTCATGTTTTTCTTTTGACTATTTCTTTGTTTCTTTAACATCTTTCTGGACTTTTTCCAGTTTTTACATCTGTTTAACATATTTTTTTGGTCATTTTATGTGTTTATGTTCATTTCAATCAGTTTAAACCACTTTATTGAGTCTTTTTGTGCCCTGCTGGATTTGATTACCAGTTTTCCTTGTAGTAGTTTTTTAGATTGTTTGAGGTCATTTCACTGACAAATGTCAACTTTCCCTTCAAATGGAACTTAAATAGGTTCAGGGACCTCTGACCCCTTTAGCCTCTGGCCCCTGTGCCTGGAGTGGCCTGCCCTTTCGTGTGTGTGGCACAGACTGGGATGCTGTTAGCTTTAATATCCTAATTAAAAAGTCTAACCTAAAACTCCTCCTCATCCTCTGAGTCCCGACTTCCTTCCTAAAGATTTACATGCAAAACTTTTATTTATTTTTTCTCTCTGCAGAAATTCCTGCACTTAGAGTCTGTCCTCCAGCTGGTGCAAAACAAATGAAACAGATGGAGTTATTGGTGAGTTTAAAAAATAATAATGATACATGATATGTGACTGTAACGTGAGGCTGAACTGCAGCAAGTGTGCATAGATGACCTGCAGCTTATAAAATCAAAACATATAGAAGGACATTTGGCTTTGATCCCCGAGCGTCATCATCTGTAAGTGGTCAGTTCACGAGGACGGATTCACGTGTTTCTGTTTTTCTTCATGCGAGTCTTCTGAGTGAATCTGAGACAGGCTGAAAAATGTGAAGCGGCGCTAAAAAGAACTGAAACACGACCTTGGAAGGAGGAACAAATACAGGCCCAGAGAAAAATGTTTAACAAGTAGATCCCTCTTCCCTTTAAACTGAGGCTCCATGTTCAGTTCTTACCCTCTTGGAGCAGAGCGACCCCGAGAATCCGGCCCCGCAGGCGCAGACGTTTGGCCGGATGCAGCGACTTCCGTACAGACACTTTTGTTCACAGTGAGCTGAGACACACCAGCAGCAGACACACAGTTAGAAGGTAAATACATCAGTGCTGCTGCAAATGTCTCTGTATGAGCCCACATGAAGTTTATCACTCAAGGCATGATGAAAACATCAGGATCAAAACGAGATCAAAAGCTCTTAATTTACATTTATTGGACCTGTGAGAAACAGGTGCATTACTCTAGTGCAGTGTGTGTTTGTGTGTGTGGCTGCGATACTCACGGATCTGACACAGCATGCCGTGCCATCCCGGGGCGCAGTGGCAGGTGTTTGGACCGACACACTCGCCTCCATTCAGACACTTCTGGAGACAGCTGGCTGAGAGGAGACGAGGACATTTTGAAAATCATCAAAAATTTGAAATTGTTTTTACAAACTCATTCACAGAATGAAACTTCACTTTGATTGGGACATTCTGAAAGCATCAATTATTAATATTTATCAATAAATTATTTTTAACAGAGCAGTTTGCCACATTTGTTTGGTAAATACAAGACTGATAAATTAACCTAAGTGTGTTTTTTCATTAGTTTTGCATTTGGCTGGGGTCAGTGTCACTACCCGGACCCTGCAGAGGTTGCGCAGGTAGTTCAACTCCTCCAGGATGCCACATCAATGCGTGTCATTGCCAGAAGGTTTGCTGTGTCTCCCACCACAGTCTCAGGAGCATGGAGGAGAGCTCTAGGAGAGCTGGACAGGGCCGTAGAAGGTCCTCAACCCATCAGCAGGACCGGTATCTGCTTCTTTGTGCAAGGAGGAACAGAATGAGCACTGCCACAGCTGCAAAATGACCTCCAGCAGGCCACTGGTGTGAATGTCTCTCACAGGCACGCACAGAGCTCTACAGGCTAGGCATCGGCACCCTGACTGCCATTAGGTATTGGGAAGAAATCCTTGGATCCATTGTTAGACCCTACACTGGTGCAGTGGGTTCTGGATTCCTGGTGCAGAACAATGGCCGGCATCGTGTGACGAGAGTATGCAGGCAGTTCCTGAAGAATGAATGAACTGATGCCACAGTGGTCCCCACGCCTACCTGACCTAAAGCCAGCAGAACACCTCTGGGACATTATGCTTAGGTCCTTTTACGCTGCCAGGTTGCACCTCAGACTGTCCAGGAGCTCAGTGATGCCCTGGTCCAGATCAGGGAGGAGATTCCACAGGACACCATCCGTCATCTCATTAGGAGCACGGAGGGGCCACACAAACCCCTGAGTACCATTTTGACTTGCTGCAATGTCCACCATGTACTCCTCTTTAAACCAAAATATTCTAGAGTCAAATGTTTGGCCATTTCTCTGACAGCCAAAGCTTGGCTGAAACTGGGTCGTGCAACAGGACAATAATGCTGAGCACAGCAGCAAATCTACAACCGAATGACTGAAAAAGAATGAAGCTGCTGCAATGTCCCGGTCAAAGTCCAGACCTCAAAAGGGGCAAAGATGAAACTGTTTTAAGTTTCCTGTTTTTATTCCAGAACTGAAGCTGGTTTTTATCTGAGTTGCCACACCTCTTGTTCAGGATTAGACTGCAGCGAGTCGAGAACGCCTAAAGCAAGAGTATAAACGGTTGCAGGGCTGTGCTGAGACCCAACACATCAACTATAATTGCAGCACAAAGCTTGGATTATATATACTTACATGCAGACAACTGCCATGAGTATTCACAGTTGAAATCCACCTGAAGGATTCGTGCATAGTTGGAGGTCTGTGTGATCATGGAAGTCTCAGCCGTGAGACTTCACGCGATGCCATATTTAAATCACTTTGACCCAAGTGGACCTTCATAGTAACAACAGACTTCCTAGGAAAGCTTGAGCAGGTCAGCAGGTAACGGTTATCGGTGATTAATCTCCTCTTCTCTTGAATTTCTGTAACTGTTGCTGCTCTGAGAAGGTCAAAGGTCAGTCCAGTGAAACTCTGCAGGCATTACACCCGATGGCTTCCACATGTGAAGCACCTCTCCGGAGACATCCGTCAGCATAGCCAGGAGTCACCGCTTCTGCTCCTGCTTCACTTCAGTGAGTTTAACAGCAGGGCGATGAGCAGCTCTCCTGACTCCAGGTCAGTCTGCGACACTCGGCCCATTTGGAGCCGTGAGCTCAGATAAAGCGAAGCAAGAACTGCTGTTTGACAGCTAGATTTCACAGAGCAGAATTTCATGAAACTTGGTGGAGAGGTGGAGCACGGGTGGAGGAAGGACCGTTTTGGTCTGGGAAGTGCCCTTGTTGCTGAAATCATTAAAATCATGACGTGTTCATTTAAGGAGACCAAATCTCTTTTTGCATCTTTAGTTTCAAGACACCTCATCAAGCCCTTTATTTCACTCCACTGGCCTCACTGGCAGGTGGCTTTGTCTTCTCGGTTTAAATTAGATTATTTTCTGAAGTTAAAACAGGATTTTGTGCTTCTAATAGGGGAGTTTGTTCCTCTGAGTCACTAGAAGTCACAAAAGTGGAAATTTCAGGCACATTTTAATTTATTTTAGGTTAAGGAATGATTCTCCCCTCAGACCTGATATAGAGTGAAGAAAAAAATAGTTTAAATTGATCCTGACTGTAGGTCAGCATAATCAGAGAGACGGAGACGTGTTGATCACATGTCTGCCTGGATGTTGCAGATCTTTTTTGCATCATTACGCTTACGTTTGTCACATCTCTTCCCTCGCCAACCAGACGGGCAGTCGCAAACATCTGGACCGACGCACCGCCCGCCGTTCATACACATGGGCTCGCACACGCCTGCAGAGAAGGAATGAGTGCATGAATCAATTTAGGATCGAGCTTACAGGACCAATTAACCAGTTATAACCTTTATATAACTAGTTAATTACGAAATACTCCACTGCCGGGCTCAAACTGACCTTTACAAAACAACGCACATTACTGAGAGAAGAAAGAAAGACGACCAGAGAGAGGAAGGAGGAAGAAGAAGGACTTACTTCTCTCACAGCGTCTGCCTGTGTATCCCTGCAGACACGAGCAGATGTTGTTCCTCATGCATAAACCGCCATTTTTACAGGGAGGGCTGCAGACAGCTGCAGGAGGAAAAAATTTTAACCATATTTTAATTATTGGACTCCACTAGAGTAGCTTTGCATGACTCACAATCGAAATAATCCTTATTTATCTCATCCTGGGCCTTGGTGTAGCCCCACAGCTCATCCTCTGTCTGAAACGAGGCCTTTTAGCTCCTCCCCCCTTTAGCAAAGTGCTGTTTTAATAGCAAGTGGGTGGGACTTTTGTAATGGCCATATTAAGATGTCCATATTAAGCAAAAAATGATCTAAATGGAGCATTTAGAGCAGTCTGAAATCTGAGCTTATGGCTCACAGGGATTACTGCACATATAACTGACCTCATTATTTGAAACAATGGCCATGTTTAATGTTATAATCCACCACTGGAACAGTATTTATATGATTTTGAAATAGGTCCACTTTTAAAACATGATAAAATTTGACCCCCCCCTCCCAAAAAAAGGGGGTTCAGTGCTTTTGCTTTAAATCCAGCTTCTGTCTGCAGTTGTAGATTTACCGTTCTGACAGTGTGCACCGTAGAAACCGTGAGGACACTCGCAGGTATTCGGTCGAACACACAAACCTCCGTTCAGACAGACGGGAGAGCAGAGAGCTGGAAAAAACAAAAGTTCACCATCAAAAAGAAAGATTTCCATGAGTTCAGAGGATATTACTTTGTCTCCTCATTTACGTCCTAAACCTCAATTAAATCACTTTGCCTCCTCAGCACGAGTAACACGACTCACCGGTCTCGCAGGATGGTCCAGTCCAGCCTGGTGTACACATACACTCGTCTGGAGATGCACACTGGCCTCCGTTTTGACAGTGACGCCTACACACCACTGCAACCAGCAAAAAGAAAAAGCATATTGAATGTAATTTGATGTCATTTTTGTGGTCTAAAGGTTTCAAGACTGCAATATTTAAGCCAGAACTACAATGATCTGATGATCTCCTTTGAACAGCTCTTGGCGACAGTGGGGAGGAAGAACTCCCTTATAGGAAGAGACTACAGTAACAGTTATGGGAAAGAAAAAGTGAAAAAAAAAACATGCTTGTAAATGAAGAAAATAAAATGAGAAAAACACCTAAAAACACAAGAACACTGTGTACAAATTTCTCCTTTTTTTTTTAAACTTTATTGAAATTGTTATGAAAAACTGTGAACTCACTTGTTTGACATCGAGGACCAACAAACCCGTAAGGACAGGAGCAGGTCTGCAGCCCCACACAGGTGCCTCCATTTTCACATGGTAACCTGCACAGGGCTGCACACATCGAGGTTAGATAAGAGATATGAATATTTACATATTTTTTAATGCACGCTATTATAGACTGTATATAAAAAATGGACATGGCCTCTGTGAAGACCTTTTTTGAAGCCCCAATTTTAGCTTCAAACTCCCACTTTATTTGTGTTTCTGGACCTGGAATTGACCATATTAAGATGAGCTACCTAGCTAGCTTGCTTGGTACATCTGTCCACACAGATATCTGCGAATTTCACCCTCCAAAACAGTCCGGATGGGCTTTAAGGGCTTTCCATCGCGCCACTGTGCTGCTATTAAATAAATTAATTGGGAAACATAAGCAAACTTTACCTTCCTGACAACTCTCTCCATGGTAGCCTCTGAGACACTGGCACACGTTTGGAGCAAAGCAAACCCCACCGTTCATGCACTCCGGATCACAGATAGCTAATAAAATATATAAAAAAAAACCAAAACAAAATAATTATTTAAAATACATTTTTAAAGAATTAAAAAGACAAGCTGTTTATTTTTACCTGTCTGGCAGTTAAATCCAGTGTAGCCTGGTTTGCAGCGGCACGTGTTGGGCGCTGCACACTCCATGTTCCTGCCACACGGATGCCTGCAAACAGCTGGAAACACAAACATAAACAGCTGCTGTTTATGTCTTTCTATTTGACTGGTTTATCTCTCTTTTTTGCGGCACACAGACTGCACACAAACATTAGATTTCTTCTGGTTATAACTGGCATTTGTTTATTTTTACTCAAAATACGTAAGTCTGTGGTAAATAACTTCATACTGTCTATCTGGCAGCGCTGCAGGTTAGACAACTTTCACATTCTTCCCAGGAGTGGACATCCGAGCAAATTCACCCCAAGATCAGACCATGCAGACCCCCCCCCCCCCCAGAGTCCTGTGAAAACTTGTTTTTCACAACTCTATTTTATGTGAATAAAAACACTGTTAGAAATTAGCCAAGCATGGTCAGAGTTCTGCAGATTTCAAACAGTTGGACGTCAAAGAGTGAAGAGATTCACCTTTACAGACTCGTCCATTTCCAGTGTATCCTATCGGACACCTTCCACAGTAGAAACCCCCATCCACGGTTGGTTCACAGTGGACACCGGGAAAACATGGCCGTTCGGCACAAGCCATCAAATGTTTGTCAGCTGGTGGACCGCTTCCAGTCGATGGCTGGCTGGCTGTAGCTCTTTGTGCCGGGGAGCTATAGACCGTCTTGCCTGGCGTTGTGAGGGTCAGCACTGGCACGATCTTTGGCATCTCTGATCCTGGCTCAGCTTCATCCCCGTCTGCAGAGAACTCGGACTCAGACAGTGAGTAAGACAGAGCGGTGAGGGCTGCTGTAAGTGGGAGGGCAGGTCTAGGTGGAGTCCACGGTTTGGTCTGGGTGGATGCCAAGTGGTTGAGATGAGACTGGGTTGTCTGTTGAGGCGCTGTTACTCCTCCAGGCTGAGTGGAGAGGTGAGGAGCAGGGGGAGTTACCTTAAGAGATGTGGAGCCAGTGAGAGCTCCTTCAGACTTCTGGAAGATGATTATAAAGAGAGTTAATGGAATCTAATGTCCATCTGTATCATTTTCTTTTAATGCATTGAACAGTACCAACTCACCCTGGAGACTGTTACATGCGGCGCCACAAACTCTCTGGAAGTAGTGGAGTACATCCTGGTGTCTGATCTAAGGCCAGCACTTCTATGTGTGATGTGAGTATGGGCAGTGACATGAAGGGCGCTGACCGATGTCCTGGAAACATCCCTTGAAGCAGAAGTGACCGCCTCTCTTCTCCCTGTGCCCCCTCCCCTCCCCGATGTCGTAACCTGGTGTTCTCGGTTCGACCTAATGAAGGGTGAAGACAGGTGCTTGACACTATACCTGGTGGGAAAGTTGGGCAGGTGAAGATGGAGGTCTTTGCTGCTGCTGCCATGTGAGGATCGGCTGGACTTGCCTAGCGACTGCTGCTGAGGGAGGTGATTGGACGCTGAGGAAAAACAGAAGGGTCACATCAGCTTGTATTCCACATTCGTGATACAATCAGACACAAAATGTATCCACCTGCTCCTTGGATATTGTTCTTGCATACTTTCTTGACACCTTCAATTTCCGTTATTACAAATTTTGCTACCAGAGCAGTCTATCTCCTTATTCAAAAAAAACTAGCCTGAACAAATCAGTTCTAAGTCATTTTTATTTCTAAATTCCTATTAGCAACTGGTGGTTGCCAGGCAGTCGCCAACCAGTCTCTAGGCCTGTGTGATTGGGTCCTAAACAATTCATATCTCCTCCTCCAAAAAGTCATTATCCAGTCATAACTTAGGAATCCTTACTAGGAAGTTTCAGGTTGCAAAAATATGCTATAGCAATGTTTGGGTGGCCTTTATTTATCCTCCTCAAATCAAGCAAAAGAGAAAATAAAATTAGAAGAGTAAAGGTTTACCCGCTCTAATGCAAACTGCTGTAAATTATAGCTCTCGTAAATCTGTGCCTGAGAGCATTTCACACTCTCGTGTAGCAGCTCTGCCCCCCTCATTACTGGATTAGCACTTGTGTAGCAACCAGAACCAAACTTGTTATCTGAGACAGCATTCACTAAACACATCTATTGACACTCTAGCTAAAAGCCTTTTTAAAAGTTAACATACTGTTTGCAGTACAATTAAAATTATGTTTTCTATTCAAATCTAATTCACAAGACTTTCAGTACAAGTCAGCTGGAAGCCTTTACAGATCAGCCTGAGGTTGCTTTGAACCAGCCTATGGAGCTACAGCTGATCTCATTATAAATCTGTCATTCTGCTGTGTGTTGCGTATGTGTTGGAGTACACACAGCCTGACAGATATAACAGATACACTGAGCCATTCAGTGTGAAGGGAATCTGGAAAACAGTCCATTAAATCATAAAATATAGCAAAATAAAACCAAAATTGAAAATCAGGACATCTGGTTAAACGATGACATGTCGCAGGCAAAGAGCGCGTCTGCTTTCTGTCCTTGGAGAAGAACAGCAAAGCAATTTAAGCGATTAATGTCCCGTTTGTGGTGTTGTGACTTTCCAGACAAACTCAATCCACAATAAAGGGATTTAAGTTGGCATCAGACTGTCTCTTTGGAGTTTTGTCCCCCCCCGCTCCCCTCGTGTGAAGTAGCATTAAGCAATCTGCTGCAGAAACTTTGCGGCCAGGCACCGACTCAAAAAACAAAGCACCAGAGGTGGTCACCCATCACTTACGCTGATTTATCTCCTGCAATAAATTACATTCTTTCCAATCAAGACAAACACATAAAGCAACATCAGGGAAACCAGAACATAATGAGAACAAAGTAAGCTCTTAAGGGCAGACCGCAGTAGCAGAGGGATTCACATTGCTGACAGATGTTTTCATCAAATTATTGCTTATTTTTTCCTCTGAAAAAAAGCATAATGTGTTTTTGTACCAGCAGATTCACTTGAGCTACTTTTGCAGCTTGTGGCTCACTTACAGCACTGGCAAATGTTATACGGGGCTAGATGTGACTCAAAGGCAATGAAAGACCTGATGCCTGGCCTATGTAAAGTGGACCTGTGGCTGAATTGAGTCAACAGAATTAGGTAAGGTTAAAGGGAACTGGACATGTGGGCCAAATTTGGGAAAAACTTTCACTGTGATCTGCTGTTTTAAAAATTTCCCAAAGGTCATTAGACATGCGAAAAACTCTAGTCAGGTCTATAAGTTCCTGCAAAGTCCTTCAAAAAGGCAAATAAGAAATGAGAATCTGGGAAGCTTATGCTTCGTTAGAATAATAAATGGAAAAGTGAGCAAAAGAGTCTGGTACCTTCCTTGGAGTTCGTCATGCAGATGCGACCATTGCCGTAAAGTCCAGGTGGGCAGCGACCACAGACGTAGCCGACGTGTGGTGGTCTGCGGTTGATACATTGAACCCCGGGGAAGCAGGGCCGGCTGGCGCATGTAGCTGACACATTGACAGCCAGGGACTTAGCTGATCCTGGAACAGAAAAACTGTATGAGGTGAATCAGTGTCCCAGCAGCTGGCCAGAGTCTACATGGTCTATAACAAGGTTTGGATTGTAGTAAGCAAACCCGATCGGCATCTCTGACATCCTCACAACATGAAAGTAAAGCTGTCGCAAAGCTCACATTTGCTTTCTTTCAATAATTAAGGTTGTGCAAATTCAAATATCCTGCGTGCTCTATGATGGCTGATGGTGAACTGATTTTCTTCCCTTTTGACAACCGATTGCAAGTATTTGCAGCAACTAAGTGGTTGCTCCGACGTTGAGCGTCCAACAACGTTGTTTATCTTAAAGACAGAACTACATGTCATAAAAGCAGTCTCAGAAAAAAGCAAACAGTCTTTTGTGTTCCTGAATCACCTCTGAGCACCTTTTATGCTGTTTACTATAGTATATGAATTATTTTCCTGGCACTTATTTTAATGATTGCGATGAAACATCACGTCTGAAGTTCCCTTTTAAAGTCTCCTTGTGCTCATATTTCCTTGAGGCTCAGCACATATAAAACATGTATGTACAGAAACATGACATTAAGGGGAATTTATTGTAAATGTTGGGTTTACCTGCAGCTGGTCTGCCGTTTTCTGGTCGTGGAGCTACGCTCAGAGCCTTGCTTGTAGTGCTGCTAACTTTAGACTGCTCCTGCTTGACTCTGTGGGGCACAATCTCTGAGACACCCTTGAACATGTCTGCGTTACTCCTGGACAGGTTTAGGCCAGCTCCTCGGGTTTTCCATGAAGAATCAATATTTGTTTGGTGGACAGTCGGTGTGTTGCTCCTGCTGCTTTGTGCTACCGTGAGCTCTGGGCTGGAGCTAATTCCTGCCATCCTTCTCCATGTGGTTGACTTAATTTGTGGGTCAAATCTTGGAAATGTTTTCCTAGCCTCAGCCCTCGTCTGCGGGGAGCTGCCACTTGAGGTCTTCTGGAAAGTGCCTGTCTTTATTTTGGGTGGTTGCAGCAGAACATCTGGTGTCTCGTAGCCAGTCGTACGAGGAGCAGATGTCGAAGGGATGACAACCGGAGTGAAGATGGCTGCAATAAGAAAGCCACTGATTATATTCTGGATTGCTTGCCTCTGGATTTACATCCAATTGAGCATCAAGATCACCCACTTCAGAACATATTGCAACAAACCAATAACAAATGAAAGAGATGACACAGTAAAAGATGAGGAGCTTGGTGAAAATAAAAACACCTGGGAGGGGGTCAAAAGCTTGCGTTTAATGAGCCGTGACACCCGGCAAGAGACGAGACCTTGGGTCGAGTTTGTGTGAAGATCTCACGAGGTGCATCAACGCATTTACAAACTACAATAGTTCAAACAGCACGACTCTTTCTGCTTTAGTACAGCCAAAGTTTCCTTCTTAATACAGTTAAAGCAGACTCAATGAAACTTTGGAGTCCAGTTTTAAACACTTCTTTAACATCTTTTCCTTTGTGACTCAACTTTGTTAAGTTTTTTCAGAGCTGAATTGTCTTCTGACTGGTTAACTCATCGAAATACAACCGGTTAGATGGAGAGGTTTACAGGCTACTTTCCTAATCTCAATGCTTTAAAGCATTGATGAACATCGCAGTGTGTATTGCTATGTTCTGATCCCCTTGATTAGGACGTTGTTTGGTCCTGTCTGACGAATCTTTGATTTATTTAGTCTAGTGTGGGGTTTCTTTTCTTTCTGTTGCTGTGATTAAAGAATATTCTGTTGATAAATCATTTATTCTTGATCCCTGCTCCCCCTGTGAGCCGGGTATTAGCTGAGAATATGAATTTACAGTTGTGGTAATTCATGGGCATGAATGTGATGGTAATTTTGGGCTTTTAATGATTTCTTTCAGACTCTGAGTGGATTAGAGAAAATCCAAAATAAGTGGAACTTCTGATCACAACTGCATTTAGTTTTGACTCAAGTGCCTTTGACTGCAGCCTTAAACTCAACAGCCAACGGTAAAAATAAAAAAAAAAGAAAGTAGGAGCGTTCATCACCGCCTGCTTGTCATTGATGACATTTAAGATTTAATGACGCTGCCCAGCTCCACTGACACACAAAGTTGTGTATCTTAAAGTTAACTGGGCGAAGAGGTCAAACAAGTCAAGCCGAAGAGTCTCGCTGGACATGTGGTGGATTAAGGAACAAAGGGGATTAGGAAATCCAAGTACCTGTCCCTGTGAGTTTTCTGCCACCAGGTTCCATAAAAATAATGCATTGCTAAGTTTAATTTATGTTCTGTGCTTCACTGTGGGCTAGTTCTTTTACTCCTTTTAGGGGCAGTGACTCCTTAAAACACTCGATGACAGGAAGGATAATGCGATTGCAGGAATGCAACATCTTCATAGCCCCAGTGCCAAAGCAAACACTCAAGATTATTTGGAAAAGCCTTTCAGCCCAAGTTTGTTTTAATGATACACCTGTGGCATCATATGACTCAACACGATGACTTTAAAATGTGAAATTTGGCTCTTTTTATTTAGACTGTTAAAGCAACAAATTTGACTCTGCATTGATGTGGAAACTGATGACTTTTATTGTGTCTCATAACATGACTGCCATGGTCTTTTGGGGGCTTTTAATGATTTCTTTGAGCTGTTCTTTTTCCAGGGTGGAATGAGGGGCTCATAGCAGAGCTCCATCTTTAATAAAGTGCCAATGGGGATAACGCAGTAAGCCCAAACTTACCAGTGCACAAAGTCCCATTTCCCACCATTCCTTTGGGGCAGGGGCCACAGCCATAGGAGCCGAAGCTGTTGAAGCACTGTACTCCGGGAAAACAGGGCTTCCTTTCACACTCCTTGATATCCTCCCGGCATGTAAAACCGGCCCCCCCCCCCCCCCCCACACACACACAGAAACCATAACTGTGATTAATCCTCCTCGGCCCAATCGAACTAAACAGAAAACGTCTTTTTTGTATTCATTTTTTATTAAATGTGCAGATTTTTAATCATTCGTACCTCGCAGTCCTGCAGGACACTCGCACCTGTACCCACCCACTGCGTTGATGCACTTGGCGCCCATACACGGAGCCGACAGACATTCGTCTACATCCTCGGCGCAGAGCTCGCCCCGCGTACCCTCAGGACACACACACAGGTACTTCCCACTGCCGGCGGGAAAGTTAATATCCGTCACGCATGAGCCTCCATTCTGGCAGCCACACGGCACCACAACAATCTGTATGACAGATGGAAGACACAGATGCTGCTGAGGCATGTCTGGATTTTATTAATATCCAACAACATCAGTGTATCATGTTTACACCAGCAGACCACTGCTCAGCAACTTAACTCCTCTCTACCTCCACAGTGAAGCTGCTCTGGGCGTTGCACTCGTCGGACAGTGCAAAGCGGACGGAGCTGCTCGCCCGAAGCTCGTCCTTCACGGGAACCGATGGGACCTTCCAGATAAGGAGGCCGGCAGGGGAGAGGACAGCACCTTCCGGCCCCTCTTCCAGCTGGAAGAGGAGCGCCGAACCCTCGGGGTCTGACGCTGCAAACTGGAAGACAAAGTTCTCGCCGGCAAATGTCCGCAGGTCGCTTTGAGGTTGGTGGAAAGTCGGAGGCTCGTTGACTGAAAATGCAGACAGAAACAGACCAAGACGCACTTCAGCCCACCTCTTATTCCCACCTTACTATTTACTGTCTTCCAACTACAAGCGTTTGATGACAGGAGCTTCCTGTCCTGAAATAAGCTCTTTACATGCAAGCATGGTTTGGCAAAAACATGCCTCCAGGCTCTTTCTGGAAGAATCATTGTAAACACGCAGGTCCACATCTGGATGGGGCTCGAGCTCACTTTCAACACAAAGTTTCACAGGGGAGAAAATGATAGTACCAGGAAACACCTCCCCAGATTTGACTGTCAAGTATTAAGAAATTGAGAAGATGATGTAGGTGGTTTGCTATTGTTTGTCTGAAGTTAAGCACTCTGGCCTTATGTCCCAAAAGGGACGAAGAGGATTCAGTAAGTAAGTAACTGGGAATCCACAGCTTGTTCTACACATCTATAAAACAGGGTGGAGGCTCTGTCATGGCTTGGAGCTGCATTTCAGCCAGTGGTGTTGGAGATCTTGTTATGAACACAGAAAAGTACCATCAGATTTTGATCCACCATGAAATACCATCTGGAAAGAGCCTGATTGATAACATCTTAATGTTTCAGCATGACAATGATCCCAAACTCACTGCCAATGCAGTGAAAGCATACCTGGATAGAAAAACACACAGTGTGCGGAAGAATAAAGGTGCTCACACCAAACATTGACTTTCTGACTCTGTTTTTGCCTTAAATAGTGTATTTTCATGTATGTTTGCACGTTTCAATACATCTCTGCACCTATTTCCCATTTGAGGGGTGGCTCAAGACTTTTGCACAGTGCTGTATAGTCATTAAATAAGATAAATTTCCAACCATATGTATTTTATATTAATGCATCGTTCTGTGTTTTATTTATTCTGTCTTTTACTTTGCAGTTGGTTAGTGAGAAATATATGTTGTATAAGTTTAAAAAAAATTAAGTTTTAATGCTGAAAGTGTGACTGAGTGATGTGTCAAACTGATCATTTACTCCAGCGTCCCCTTGCTTTCTTCAGGAATCTTGTCAGTCTGTGCTGCTATGGAAACCAGCCATGTGATTTACCCCCGCTCTCAGAGTGGTTAAGTGACAGGTCAGGGCATGCTGGGAAACCTAAACCGCCGCTCCTTTGATCTGCTAATGGACACAAACAAGACCGCAGCTGGACGGCTGCCGCTGCACTGACAGTAAGATAAATGTTGTTTTACCTGATGTGATCATGAGTGGACTGCAAGCCGGGTATAAAATCAAGTACACAGGGAGAATTTAATGACTGTTGTGTGTTTGTTTATGCAAATAGGTTTGATCCACATGGAGTTGTTGGTACCTTGGTTCACAGACCAGGTGAATTTGGAGATGTTGGGGTCGCAGAGGAGGCAAGGACTGCTGGGATTGGCGTCTCCTGCTGCGAAACACATCCCGTCTATGTTGCACGTCCGCTCCTGACGAACAGAAACGCAATAAAACAAGAACAGATCTGCTTGTGTACTCGCATTTACAACATTTCCTTTTAATATCACCATGTTTTCATGCCATAAAACACTTTTTTTTCCCCAAGCTCTTTGCTTTGTAATGAACAGGAAATCAGCTCTAAACACACATCTCTACTTAAGTTAATTCAATTTGGTTCAACTTTGGCAGCCTCTCGCACATCTCTTGGTGTCTGTCTGCAGCTGTTTGTGTGTGTTTTCGCTCCGGGCTGTTTGTCTGTCTCCCATAAAAAGCAGTTCCAGTAACAACAGGACCCCTTATGTACCTCCTTTCAATGAACGTAATGAATGTAGAGATCTTAAATAACCAACTGCTGCTTTATTCGTTCAAGCAGCAGTCTGTCTCGCCCCCCCCCCCCCAACAGCATGTAAAATGCTTCACCACACATTTCCACTAAACACCCACTGAATCACATCTGTCTCCTCAATCAGCGTCTCCTACTCACATAAACAAAGATTAGAGCGTCCAGGTTTTCCTAACATGTCACCTGTGGAGGTCTATAATAACAGGGCCGACTTGATACTGAGGTTATATAATGGGAGACCCTCTAATACTAACCAGGAAATACACTACAGTTATATGCACGTCTCACAGCCTATTGCATGGGCCTCCTGACTCTTCCAGTGCCTAACAGCTGTCCCTATGCCCTTCTAGTATCAGACTGTGGTGCTGTTCTTCAGCTCATGGCTCAGTATAAAGTGTGTTTTAACAATGATGAGTTTGTTACTCTTATTTATACACTGTAAATGAAACAAGGATATACATTTTGGTTCTAATGTGGAAGTGCTATCAATTTTCTTCTGCCTATTGAATTCAGGGTCGTGGGGGGTGGCGCTGGAGCCTATCCCAGGTGTCACGGGGCGAGAGGCGGGATGCACCCTGGACAGGTCGGCAGTCTATCGCAGGACTCATTCGATTTATGACCTTAGTAAACATTTTTATGATGAGTGAGCAAATGACAGATGTTTGCAGACACGTTAGCATCTTCCATAAAAAGCTACTGACAAGCTGCTAGCACCAAAGGAATCACATGGAGGATTTTTAGTGCAATGCTGTACATTTCTTTGCAGCAATTTCACACTAGCAACTGCCAGCAACCGCCAGCAACCAGTCACCAACCGGTTGGAGAATATACATTTTTCCCTAGTGACTACAGGTTGCCAGGGGGGTGCTGACCAGTCTCTAGGCCTAATACAACACACTGTTCAGTTTCTAACTCATGGCTCATTCTAAAGTAAAAAAAAAAGAAAGACTGGGCTACTTTTATTTGACAAAAACTCTAGTATGGTGCAAAGATATAAAGCCTTCAGCATTATTTCACTTTCTTGCAATTTCAGAATTATGACAAACAGATTTTGGCCCTTTTTTAGTTCCATCTACTTAAATTTGAATAATTATAATAATTTTCATTAAAATGGTGGTACATAAACAACTTTCCAAGAAAAAAAAAAACATTGCTCCCTTTTATGTGCGAGTTACCTTTAACTTACAGAGTCCTGAGTGCGAGGCCTCACAGACCTGACAAATGCCATCGTAGATTGTCAGCACCTTTGCCTGGCTGTACTGGGAGCCATCATTGGTGACCTGATACAGGCAATAATGTGAAGACATCCTGATGAAACAGTCAAACAAAAGACACTTTAATTCTAGGTTAATATGAAAATGAGCCTTGCCTTAATCTCCCAGCGTGCGTATGGGTTGTCGTTCATCATGAAGTCTTCTGTAGTGATGGCAGTGGTGCTCAGTGATGGTACGGCACAGTCTAACGCCTTGGAGCTGAGGAAGGTGGCTTTAGTTTGCTGTTTTTCCCCTGGAACCCAGGCTTTATTTATGTACTGCAGAAGGAATTCAGAGGAAAGATAAAAAAAAAGAAAAAAACACCAACACTTTGGGCTTGAAATCTCTTAACCTGATTTTAGCCTTAGCCCCTCTTCACCTTCAGTCTGGTGGCATAGCAGCTCAGGTCAGGAGAATCAATGAAGCCGAGGCCAAAGACCCGAATGCTGCGACAGCCGTAAGATCGAATATCGCAGAGTCCACTATTCTCCAAATCCGTTATCTCGACCGGCTGACCTGTTAGAAGAGAGATTGTTTGAAAGTCAACGAAATGTGTTTTTCTTTGATTAGTGTTAGTAATCAATCAATATAGCTAATATCAAGTCTTATGGGGGATTAGTACCGGTGAGACTTTTAATCAGCTTTAATCTACGCAGTCTTTGCCAAGTGAATAACTGTCCATGATACTCACTGATGGCCAGGCTGCAGTCATGGAAGCTGTAGTTAGGATAGCACTGACAGCCCCATTCTGTACACTCTCCATTCCCATTGCAAAAATTGGGGCATCGCAGGGCTGTCACCACTTCCCCGTATGTTCCTGGTGGACCAGCCATCTCCAGGGCTCTATGGGTCCGGTTTTCCAGCAGCCTTCTCTCGCACTCGTTTTCCATGTAAGGCAGCAGAGCCTCCTCCCAGCCCAGGTCATCTTTCAGCTGCAGGTCTAGCATGCAGAGATCCACTGCCTCATCCAGGCGGCGTCCCAGCAGCTCCCGACACACTGCGCCGACAGTAGAGTTGGCCAACACCAGCTGGCACACTTCGAGGGCTTTAGCCGAGGTCAGACCACTTGGCGTGGGCCATGTGGGTTGCGCCGCTGGTCGAGTTTCTGCCAGGTGATCCTCTGGGAAAAAGTAAGCGTAGCCCTCCAGATCAGCCTGGCTGAGGCTTTGTGCCATGAAGACAGGCTGGAATTCAAGTGATGCCTGTCTCTTCGGCCTGTCAACAGAAAGCAGAAGATCTTTCCTGAACTCACCGTCCAGTTCAAGATCACTGTCATTGCTTTGCTTGTTCTTGCCATGAAACCAGAGGTGCTTCCTCTCGAGAGGGTGACTCTTGGAGGGAGATATATCCAGAACGCTTTCCTCTCTTTCCAGGCTCTTGATGTATTCCACTGTTGTGTCCATGGAGGGGAACACAGATGTGTAATCCACATTATCATACGCTATGCACTCTGAGTGAGCAGAGGGATCATACAAGTTTCTCATCCCCCTGCCAGTATCTTGAGATGTGATGTATCCTGGTTGGCACTGACAGAAAGGACTCCTGACCTCCTCTGTCATCCCAGGAGGTGTTTTGTCAAATAAACTCTCACCAGGAGCTATCCTAAAACACACAAAGGAAGGGGAAACAAATAACTTTGTGGAGACTTCAGCTGAATTATGTTAGCCCCAAGAAAAGTTTATAACTTTGAAGATTAGAGTCTACATTGTGTCCCAGACTGACCTCCAGGCCTCTATGAAGCTATGCAGGTCATCAGGGCCGTAAGAGCTTCCATCAGATGTCTGGAAATCGTTGCTGCCATTGTGGTCGAAGGTACCGCAGAGGCCTTGAGTGTTGCTGTAGTCCACACTGGGTGCCCGGACAGAGAGACTCATCCCCCAATCGCCAACATCAGCCCTAACAAAGGCCCCGGAAGGAAAGATCAACTACAAGAGGAGAGTCACATCCGACAGCTAGTTAACATAGTCTCCTCATGCAGTTAATAAAAACTCAGAGAGAACTGTCCATTCTTTGTTCAATTTACATGATCAATATGACTGAATAAAGATCTTTGTTACTTGAGTTTACCATGAATTTAGCCAAACAAATAGACACCAGTTTCAAACTGTCCGGATACCTACGGTGACCTTCTTCCCTTGGTGTGACTCCAGAACCCTGACCCGGCTCCCCTCGCTGTCACCGAGGTTCTTAAGGGCAAGCTGTGGCCTTGTTTCCTGTAGCTGGCCATTGCACATGTCAAAGATAGCAAGCTCGTTGCCCTCTCGCGCAGCAACCCCACAGTTGCACGCAACAGAGTAGTGTCGGCTGCCACAGTCCCACTGGCGAGAATGGACTTCGAATTCCCTGACGAGGCTCCGGTAAAGGACAAACGTGCCAGTCTGGTGGTTCTCGTAACGCCTGAAAAAGAAATGCGGCTATTTTAATAAATCCTGTGTTTAACCAGATAATCAAAGCTGAGTACTGTAACTGTTATTTACTGGAAGAACAGCCTCATGAATGGATTCATTTGATGAAAAACTGGTGGTAAATTACCTGCCATCCAGTGTAATGACATGCGGGTCAGTCAAAGAGTAGCAGATGGAAGTGGGAACATCCTGGACCATAACCTGGGGGGTGGGGTAGAGGTCAGCAGAAGAAAGATTAAGGGGGCTATACCCTCTGACCCTGCGGCCTTAGGCTTTGATGTTTTCACTCAACAGAGATGAGAAAACTGTTCTGCAGCAGGCTCCTCAGAGACAGCGTCTGGAGGGCTGACATCACAGCTTACATAATGTCAGAGCTTGTGTGGACACAACTAATGAGCACTTAGAGAGGCACTCTTTAAACATTATGTCAAACCATCAAACAAGTGCACATTTGGTCCTAAACCCCAATCTCCTCTCCAGTTTTACAAAGAACTGTATAATTGTGTGTATATGTAAACAATATGATGGAAAAGCCTGCTATTTGGAGTCATTGTACTACTCTCTAATTAAAGTAATACTTTCATTCTTCATTTAGCTTGGGACGCTGGTGCCCTCTTCCCGTTAGGCATACTGGAACCTATTAAAGACCACTTGAAGAGCCCTTATTTATCTTGAGGGACTCCAAGAACCCATTTAAGGATTGTGTTTAATGCAGGACCCTAGCACAAAGCATCCATGGTGCCGCAAACCCAGCTTTTATCTACTTATGACCCTGGAGATCTTATAAAAAGCTTCTTAAAGGCCAGGGGAGAGTCCTTAGTTGACAGTTTCTTCAACCGCCCCCAAAATTCCTCTTAAGGTTTCTGCACATGCTGCCTTTAACTTGCATGTCTCAGATTCCAGTTATCCCTTAAACCTCCTCAGAGCTTCCCTCCAAGATGCTCAAGAATGGACTGAAATTGTTTTCAAGAGTTAAAAAATCCTCGAGGATCTCTCAATCTGCCTCAAGGACAACAGCTGCTACAGTTTCTAGCTCTTCAGATCTCAGCGAACTCTGCATGCACCACACACAAAAAAACATTTCCATAAATTTGGGACACTGTGTAAAATATGAATACAAACACAATGCAATGCTCTGCAAATCTCATAAACCCATATTTGATTCACAATAGAACACAGAACATATATCAGATGGTTAAAACTGAGACATCTTACAATATTGAACAATATTAACTCATTTTGAATTTAATGGGACCAACACATCTCAAAAAAGTTGGAATAGGTGAAAAAACAAGTGGTGCTAAAAAGACAAGAACGGGACAACATTCCTTTCCCAAAAGTCCAGCAGCAGCTTCCAGATGTTTACAGACTGTTATTAAAAGAACATGGGATGCTACACAGTGGGCCTAATACTTTGTAAAATGGTTCATTTTCTTAGTTTACAGATTTGATATTGTCATTTCTGCAGGATGCGCAGACTGGATGTTCAGGAGAATCCAAATTCATACACATGCAACAGGCAGAGATGAACTTTCAGCTGGAAAACTGAAACCTAAAAACACTGGAAAAGCTACTGGAATTATTAGGAGAAGCACGAGGGTTGGGAAACACTAGGGGCAAAGAAAACAGACAATCTGACAAAGGGAGAGGGGAGACGGAGACAATCAACACACAAGAGGGTGATTAGGGGAAGAGGACACACCTGGGAACACAACTGGAACATATCAGGGAAACAAGACATGGGAAGCAAAACTAAACACAGCCCACACGAGATAAAAGGCAACCAAAATAAAACAGGAAATAACTAAAACCAAAAACTGGAGCCAACACCTCAGACTCGCATGAATTCAAAAGGTACAAACAGAAACGCCAGGTCGGTTATAAATCAACTGACTCACTTTGAGGGATGTAGGGACGTAGCTTCTCCAGAGCCGCGGAGCGGCGGGTCCGGGCGAAGCGCCGATCAGGCTCGCGCGGTTCCCGTCGCGTGTGAAATCAGTCACAGCAGTGACAAAAAACTTTGCCCGACCACAGCTGCCTTCACTGCAGGTGCTCGGCTGGAGCTCCACCTGGCAGGCGGACAGCCCCACATTGGAAACCTCATGTCCAAGGCTGTCTGAGGACGTCAACACAGCAGTAAATTAATGTTAACAGACAGCACACAGCTTCCTGCAGAACTGTAACGACGTCTTTCTTAGCTGGATTTAATGTGATGATGTACAAGGTAAGTCTGGGAATAACAAAAATAAGCTCCCCAGAAAGGACAGATATATTCAGGGAGTTTAAATGGTTTTATTAATGAATGATTCTGATCTCAACAGTTAATTCAGCTGCTTTAATTTCTGTTTGGTGATATTTTTGTAGATAACTGCCCAATAAAGAGCACATTGATGCTTAAACAAGGGCATGTTTGTTCAGCTGAAGTTGTTGCTGCAGGCTCTCACTTCCACTCCAGTGCAGTTTCCAAACAGCTTAACACAACTGCAGGTTAAACTTGCATGTCCTTGCAGATAAATGTGATGGCACGGACACCATCTCCTGTTTTCCCCGCAGGTCTCACCTGGGTCGTGCACAGTCAGAGCCACAGGGACCCCACACTGGTGGCCGACGTTTGAGGCGAAGCAGGGGATGGGCACGGTACTGTGGACGGTCACCTCGTGCTCCTTACTGTTCTCTGCTATGTGGAGCACATCTGGAGAGAACTGAGAAAGGAATAAGGGTTTACGAGGTTGTCACCGAGTAATAAAACTGGACCATGGTTTTCAAATCCATGTCCCTGATGTGTATGATGGAGATAAAACAGAGTCAGCGGAGAGTTTACCTTCAGTCCAGCGTAGAAACTCTCGCTCTCTTTTGAAGTCGATCTGCTGTGGCTGTAGTTGGCTCTGAAAGTCGACACACTGCAGGAGAACTACAGCGGAAATATCAGCTGAAGCATGAAGTCTGAATCAGCTGTTTTTAAACCACTTTTTCATCTGGCATACCAACAATGCTAGACTCAAGAACCCCTTATGGTTCATCTATAACTATATTTTTGCTACTTTAGCCATTTATCCTTTGGTTGTTCCTCCATTTAACAGCTATTAATAATGCTTAGTGACCATTCATTTATATTTTTAGCCTACAATTTCAACAGCTAGTCATTTTCCAGCTTTTTATTTCCTAATTTTAGCTTTTCTTTATGCAGTATGTTTTGTGCACTATATACAGGGCTTCTTCCTGTGCCTTCCTTTCACAACAAAAGTCCTTCACATACACACTGTGTGTCTGCTGTACATTAAATGGCTTACATCAAGGCACTGATTTTACTAGTTAAAAAATTAAAGATTAATAAAAAAAATTATATAGTTTTGATTAAAATAAATAATATGCAGAATGGAGTTTGAAACCATCTTTCACATTTTGATTCCTCAAACAAACCTGGTGCTGCGTAACCGTCAATGCTTTTGATCCATGAGAGCGGAAGCGCGCATAACGTTTCTACAATGTCATGAAAAAGGTCAGCAGTGTACGACTGTCACTGTATTTGTGATTTATCTAAATGTTTCCAGATGTAGCTCAAAATAAAACAATCCAGGGCTCCAGAAGCACTAATATTTAACGGTCTCAAAAAAAAAAAAACATGAAGATGACCTCTGACCCTGCCCAGCTGCTATATCAACATGTGTTAAAGACGAGCCCGGTGAGCGAGCCCAGCCCCGTGCTAGACCCAACTAATGCAACCCTGGTGTGCAGATATGGGGGCAGAGTGGTCCGCAGCTGCAAGATGACAAAGACCGAGAGTGACATCATCTCAGTGTCAAATAGCATCACGCTGAAAAATCTAATAACTTTGTGTTTCCTAGCAACGTATCACTTCTCCAGGAAATGAAAGCCATCAGCAGCCTGCACGGTCCGGCGGTTTGGAAATGAGGCTGTGCAGCAGCGCGTTGACATCTTGGAACGACAAAGGCCAATCATAACAGTTATTACTCCAGTGCAGGACGGCGGTGCAGCTACTCAAAGTCAGCTTCAGGTGCAAGAAGGGAACCTCGTAAACAACTGCTCATATTTAGCCATCAATTCTATCAACCTTTGGATTGGATTTAAATGTGATCCTCCGAGCTCCGAGGACACAAAGCTGACCTCAAATCATGTACAGGGGCTAATGAAAAACATCACTCTAAAGGAATAAAGCTGATTGCATTCTGATTGGGTATTAATGATAACTTGGGGCACTTTGAGAATAACTCAGAACCACAAAAAAACATTAAATTTACCCACTATTTGCATGCTACCGTGAATCCGCTCTCCCCTGCACCTTGAATGCAGCTATTTGCATGTGCAGACTCCGTATGCAAGGGACAAGCCTTTTAGTATTAGAAGCTTTTCGGTTTCTGTTTGTTGTCCGAGTTTTGTTGAGCAATCACAGTTGAGCAGGCGTCAGCTGCATGATAGCTGGAAACATGCAGATTTAGTCAAGAACAGCTACACTACTGCGTGAGTGCAGAGTTGCCAAGAAATCAACACAAGAAACAGCTTTATTTTATATATGTGCATTTGTTCGTATAAAAGTAACTTCCTAGAATTCACTCTGAAGATGTGAATGGAGGCCGGCTTAAATGGGACACATATGGAGCGAGGCTTTCCCAACCTGCAACTGATTTAACTTCCCCACCATTTTCTTGCCTTCTCTCGGCTGGATATGACATATCTCGCTCCTCTGCCTTTTCTCCGTGAGCCTGAGCTCAGGAAAGAAATTTAAAAAATCAGGTTGGGGTGATTGTGGGCCACTCGAGGAGGTTAAACCCACCACATGTGCTCCCCAAAACTTTCACCTGGCAGAAATTACCGTTTCCCCGAGCCTGAAGTGTAAGCCATCCATCTCCACTATAGAGAAGGGCTTCAGTGTGGCTTCCTGTCTGATCTCAGCCTTCATGCTATGTCCGATGTGTCTGGCCCAAACCACCTGGAAGCCCAGCATCTGGCTCCACGGTGGCGGGACGAAGGAGCACCTCAGGTGGACGCTGTGGCCGATGAGCTCCGCAGTGATCACCGGTCGGGAGGGCAGGGATGGGACAGCCACTAAAATTAGATTTGCTCAGTTACTGCAGTACCATTAATTGGGCTTCAACAGGAAATTGTGGGTGCAGAGAGCTCTTTATACAGAGATGAATACATATTTTTAAAGCCTTGTACCTTTGCATCGACCATTGACTTCCACCTCTCCTGATGGGCATAGTCTGGGTCCCGAATCTGAAACAACTGAAAAATTTTCCGTTTCACACCCACAACAACAACAGTACTTTGATGAAACCACCCAAACTCAGGGTTCCCTAGCTCCTTCTGAAATTGCTGTCTACATCAGCAGCAACACTTTAACTTCTAACTTCTAGCTTTCACAGCAAAGAAGAGCAGATGAATATTGACCTCTTGCACAGTATCCCATGCACCCCTGCGTTGGCTGCAGGTAGTAAACCATGAACTCTCCGCAGTTCCGCACTGTAACAGGAATACGGAAAAGGCAGCAGTCTTTGGCGCTTCCATGGAAGAACTGCCAGGTGGCACAGGCGGATAGCTGGCGGACCTCACCAGGCGGTGGCAGCGAGGTGTCCTTCAGTGACAGCCACACCGGAGCCTGGGTGCCACAGCGGTTCATCTGCAGGACACCACACACAGAAACAGTCATTACCTCTACAAAGGGGGTTATTATAACCTGCACCTGCACAGGTGCCTGTTATACCACTCCTCCGAATGCTGCATGTTCAATGGTACTTTTTAGCAGAGAAGGAAGCAGAGATTTGGGGGAATGTGACCGCAGACACCTCAGCGACAGAACGTGTCTGGCATTTTCGCCATTTTACCTCAACGCAGGCGGTCGGCATCTCTGCCGGCTTGTTGTTGATCCAGAATCTGTACCAGCCTGGCGACAGCGAGTGGTCACAGATCAAATCCTGGATGGCGGTGTTCTGGATTTCAGTGGAGTCAAAGTTGACGCTTCGATGGGGATTGCTCAGAGACCGATGGCCTCCCGGGTAGCACTCTGGAGCTGAGAACAAGAAAGATGCCAAACTGTGACCTCGTGAAAAGGGAAGGAATAAAGATACCAACATTATGTGGCAAAGAAGACAGTTCTTCAGTATTTTCAATTTGCTATATGCCTACAACAAAAAGCTACAGTGTATGTTATGAGAACTTTAAGATGATGATCTTTTGGAAGGTTGGCTCTGCAGGAAACAAAGCAGCACTTTCCAAACTTAAACTCCTTCCACTCAGTCCATCAGCTTCGAGCGAAAGGAAATGAAAACTGGCCTTGATTAGATCAGCTCTTTATCTGTGTCAGAGTCCTGCTGTTCAGCCATGTAAAGGACAGACATTACAGAGGTAGACAAAACAAAAGCGCATGAATGTCTCACTGAGATGTTTTATCTCTTGCACCGGACTTTAGGTGAAAACCTTTAATTTTGCTTTCAACTCTGTGAAAACAATTTGAATTCAAGGTTCACTTCATAGCATTTTCAGAGATATTAATCATTCATTGCATGGTCTTTATCTGAGGACACCCCAAAAATGCTTCATATGGACAAAAGTATTGGGCCACACTTCTTGTTTTCAGTCCCACAGTTGGACCAAGCACGAAGCCATGCAGCTGGCTTTTACCAACACTTGTAATAGATTGAGTCATTCCAAAGAGCTCACTAAACCTGAGTGTGGTACTGTAATAGGACGCCACCATTCCAACAAGTCCATTCGTGAAATTTATATAACTTGTATTTTACTTCCAAGCAGACAGATTTAAATTTTTTTAAGTGGTCTTGCAAAGAACCAATTTTAAATTGTATCTTTAGGCACTTTGTTACTAGCAACCTGTCACAAAAACACACCATTTGTTCTCGTTTATTTAGTTGAAGCTATAAAACATGCCAAAAATAACACAATTTGACAACTATATAATGTATTTCTGCACCAACAAGGTGATTCCCAAAGAGCTGTCAGGCCTAAAAAACGATCTACAGCAGATGAACAACGTCTTAAAGTGGGAACAAATCCTGACACAGGAGCTGAGAGATGCATCTGGACCTTCAGCTGATCCATCTGCTGTTCACTGAAGCCTCATCAGAAATGGTCTCAGCGGAAGGGTGGCTGTCAAGAAGCCATTCTTAAGGAAGGGAAATGGAGAAAAGGCTGAGGTATGCCACACTACACAAGAACGGGACTGAAAATCAATGGCAACAGATGGAGCTCAATAGAGAGAGGTACGATAGTGAGCATCTGTAAAACACGGTGGAGGCTCTGTCATGGTTTGGAGCTGCATTTCAGCCAGTGGTGTTGGAGATCTTGTCGAAACTGACAGAATTATGAAGACAGAAAAGTACCATCAGATTTTGATCCACCATGAAATACCATCATGGAAAGTGTCTGATTGGACACAGCTTCATTTTTCAGCATGACAATGATCCCAAACACAGTGCCAGTGCAGTAAAAGCTGTCTGAAGAAAAAGGTGACAAATCTATGGATACCAAATTGTTCTTCTGTGTTAGGGTGGTGAACATCTCACCCCCACAGGTTATCTAAATTGCTTGGAATAACAGGCATGTCTGTGAGCCTCTGGCTTCTGTTAACTCGCCCCAGGAAAGGACGCTAAAACCAACAGTGCATGACAGGCCTGAGAAGCTGAGAAGACCAGGGACATTATCTGCGCAGGACATGTGCTTTTCCACAGCATCGCGCTCTCAAAAGCCGTACATCTGTGGAATGGAATGGGTCAGACTTGTCAACAAGGGCATTAGTTAACAAACCTTAGAGGCGGATGAGTAAAGTCACATCAGGGGAGGATGTTTTAGGACCCTCAAAGTCATGATTGGGCAGGGTGAACATGCCGCCAGTGATCCCGAGCCTAAACAAGGGCTTACCGGCTGGTCTTCATGCTGACAGCCTCTTGAAACCAAATGCTTTTGTTTACACTGTCGCCTGTCTGAGTGTACACCTCGTCTGCTCTGCCGACAAGATTCGAGGTCACAGGCTGTCCAAACAAGCAGGTCTTCAGGAAGGAGGTGCTGCTGGCTAAACTGTTCCAATTGGTGTCTTAATGAGTTTACAAAGAAGTGGGGGAGGTAAATGAACCAGCCCCCTGGGGGGGGGGGGGTTGGAGGAATCCCACTGGGAGGGAAGACCCTCAGCAGCCCAGATGTGCAGGGCTTTAATTCTCCAGTTTCTCAGGAAAGAGGATTCATTTAGGAGAAGGTGGCGTTAACACAACTGAGGTTATGGGTCTTTTACCCAGAAGGCCTACAGTCAGAAACTACACAGTCAGACCACCAGTGAAAGGGCAAAGAGTCTGAATGAATTATCAAAATGCTAAAATTATATGATGATGACTTACTGTCACTAATAACAGCTTTTTTTGTGAAGGCTAACAGTTATGATGCTTCATTGTCTCTATTTAAGAGCAAGGTTTGAAGCAGTAATGACAGATAACCACAAAATATATGTTTGCCACATGTTCCTTTGAGAGGTGGAAAAACAGCATTTATGCTACTGAGAGACACTTTAATGAAACCCCAGACTTCAGGGAAAGTGAACAAGTCTCTCATTGCGATGGACACCTAATCCCTTTGGACCAATTTAAGTATTTTGGGGAGGAGGAGCTTAAAAAAGACAGGAACTGAAACAGGATGTTTCAGGCAGAGGATGAACTGAAGCAGCCGGGTAAAGGGCCAGTAGTCATTACTACATCATTACATGATGATATGAGTTCTCAGTGCTCACGGGTCGGCCTTCACCTGTCTTTGAACTCAGCCTTCATTTCAATTTCAGCAGCACACCTGTGAAGGTTTGTCACTCTATCTTGGACAGTGATGCTGCTCAAACTGAGCATCAGAACAGGGAAGAAAGGTGATTTAGTTGTTGGTCTGAGGAGCTGCTGATCTGCTGGGAGTTTCACACAAAAACAAAAACAATACAGTCGTAAGTCTGTTGTCAACTGGACAAAATGTGCCCGTTTGAGCTGTGGTAGACTTTGTTTTGGCACAGAAATATCTGGCATTCCTGCTGGAAACCTCTGTGAGGACCCCACAGTGTTTCATTTTACAGCAGTTTGCCCTAAAGTTTACAACTGTGTGCTTTGATCTGCTGCAGGACGCCCTGCAGACAAAGATGTGAGCGAGATGGAAGACAGGGCGGCAGGTTGGAGTATACCAGGCACATATCTTCTTACAGTCAGTACTGCGGGACTGCAGCTCGAACATTTTCATTGGTTAGGTCATTCCACTCCAATCCTAAATTTTTACAACTGGCAAAACAGCAGCTGGCCTAAATTTGACCTTTATGTGCACCTTTTACAATCCTCTTTAAAAATCTGTAGCTCTCCCTGCTCTCATGCCTTGCATCCCAGCAAGGCATGAGAGCAGGGAGAGCACCAATCACTGGAAATTACCGGATTGTATTAAGCAACAGTGTATTGTGTTTTTGTAATGAGTCATAATCCTGTTTGCTAATCTTGTTTCAATTAGGAGGACTTGTGTTCTGACTCTCTTTACAAGTTTTTCATTTTTATTTCCATTGGGTCAACATTGCCACATTTTTCCCCAACTTTTTCAAGCAATTCCAAATGATAATCAACTCCATGTTGGTGAATTAAAGCCCACACAGGCAGGACTTGATCTCAGCTAAATGAAGGGAAATTATCCCTCTGCATGAAAGACAAAAAAAAACACCCGTGATGTTTTAAAAAGATGAAACCATCTTTAGATCAAAAGGAGAGCAAAAAAAAAAAAAAAGTTTCTCCAAATTTAAGTTTCTCTCCGTCTCTGTGTGTGATTGGCTTTGTTGTCTTCTGGTGCCTTTGAAGGGTCTATCTAACCTCTGGAGCTGAGTGATGGGAACGCAGTCAAGTCACGCAGCTATGGAGAAGCTGGCAACCCTTTCTTAATTCTGCATTTTATTTAAGGCTATAACGCATTTAATAGTGCACGCTCAGGCTCGCTTTAGGCATGTGCCTCTATTTCACCTCAGATCATGGTAAAATTTTCCTACTCACATAAACTGAGCCATAAAAAAGGTTCTACATCCACCTACCATGTTGCGCGAGTGCTGCTAATTGCACGACCCCCAGCAGCACGATGCGTAAAAATCCAAAGAACGACGGGCGCACTGAACCAAATGCGCAACAGATCATGGCTGCGGCTCCAGGTTAAACAGATGCAGCAGGCTCGCCCCAGTCGAAGGGTCCCATTGAAAGTTTGGAGAAATGTCGCGAAACTGGCGCAAACTGCACTTATCTCCCCGCACGCTCGCTTTTGGCGATTAGAGTGACGTTTGCGCTCCGCGAGACTGGCTTTCTTGTGCGGTGCGCGCAAGATGACTGAGCCATGAGAAGAAGGGAGGAGGAGGAGGGGGGCGTAAATCACGGCGATGGTAGGTGGGTCCTCTTCTCTCTGATCCCCCAAAACATCACGTGGCTACAAATCAATCAATCGTCCATCCCATCCGTCTTCATCAGAGCTGCGTAAACACGCGCTGCTCGGTGCGAACTGTTTAGATTTACTGCTGGAAAACTTTAAGTGCGTCAGTGTGAGCAAAGTGAAACTATAACATCAGATAAAAAGCGGCAGATACGCCCACGAGAGAGAACATGTGCAGTTTCCACACGCGGGTGTTTTGCAATTCCTTTAAGTCTTTAAATCCCATTTGATGCATTTTACTGCATTTCTGCAAATGACTGAAACCCCGTTAATCACACGGTGAGTAAAATAACACGAATTGTTGTGCAAAATTCGCTTGAACTGACATTTTTGCAGCAGACTGTACATACTGTACAAATACAACGTATATGTGTTCTCTCCTGTGCAGCTGCATGTACTCAGTGTATACAGTCAGAGCAGGTCTGCAGCTGCAGAGGAAGTGAGCATCCAGTCAGTCTATACTTTAGAGAAACACGAGGATAAAATGATGCAGGTGAAGACAACAGAGACTGCATGTATGTGAAGAGGCTGTTATCCATAACTCACAGGTTGTTAGCTTTGGTTTTACAACCCCATTTCCAAAAAATGTTTAGACACATTTTTGTAATAAAGAATCTAATGACTAACAAATCATTTGACGTATATATCCAAGCAAATCAAATGTTCACACAAAGTAACTTTATTTGAGCCCAGAAACATGTTTCAGGGGCACATGAGGAACAAATGTGTTCCCATTCTTAATTGGTATCAGATTTCAGGGCCCGCTTTGCCATGTTTGTTGCTTTATAATGTTTAGAGTGGGCTGCAGGCAGGCCAGTTTGGCAGCCATGCTGCTGGAATATGAAATAAGGAAGAAATTGTGTTAAAAAGAGGTCTGAGTGGTGCTTCAAACCCATTCAGATATTGTTCCGCTTTAATGATGCTTTCCCAAATGTGCAAGCTACCCCTGGCATGTGCACCGATGGCACACCCACATACCACCATGCATGGTGGCTTTGAACTGTGAGCTGATTACAAGCCAGATCCTGCGGTCACCTGAAGTTTGCGTGGAAGACGCAGACTTGTCTGGTGGTGAAACCTGAAAAAGTGCAACACAAACCGAAAATGGAGACCGTTCTCCTTCAAAGTAAAAGCTCAGCCCTACTGCTGAAAGCAGAATGTGTTCAAAATGTGCAGCTTCTCCTTTCAGGTTTGTGTCGGACTCTTCACAATTCCACTACTGCTTAGCGACTACTGTAGTTTGCAGTCAGGTTGGATCTTCCGTGCAAACTACAGGTGACTGTGGCAATCTTCGAGTGACCAAAGTAATCGCAGAGATTCTCGGTGCAGCACATAAACCCCTTTGTGACCATTTTCACCCAGCGACAAAGAGCAACCTCTCGCCAACCGGTCAGGGAAAACCCATCGACCGCTGGTTACTAGGTGGCCGCCAACCAGTCTCTATTCCTGCTTGACTACAGCCTTTCTACACTTCTAAATTTAGGCTGCAAACTTTCCTTTTTGATAAAGCTGAACCATCCTTCACCCCCCTCCCCCAATATTTCTTCTGAAAGCCTCAGACTCTCTGGGATTTTCTAAACTCTCTGCCCCATAAACCCATATGAGATGGGAAATGATTGAATTAAATGTGTAAAATGTGCACATAATATATTGCATGCAGACAAATCGACTTCTTTTGCTTTGCCACATGATAGGAAAGCCTTTCTAACCAGCAGCCGCTGGAAAGCCTCCCCGGTTCATTGTCTCTTCATGTGACTCTAAACAGTTTTGTGACTGAGATGATTTCACTGCGGGGGGGAAGCGTGGGCCTGCTGAGCAGAAACAGAGAAGGTTGCCCTCCCGAGTTTAGAGTAAATATCAGGTGCCGGAGGCCGCGGAGACGGAACGACATACCTTTCCACTAAATCAAAGAGCCGAGAGGAGCAGCAGGTGTTCTGCACTCCCCTTTTCATTGAGACTTCACGTCAACGTTGTGAAAAAGCCTTAGATCTTCAGTTTTCAGACTCAATGCGCTGCATGTTTGTAGCAGAACATCCCGAAAACTGTATAATTTGTGTCTCGGTGCAGATGGAGAATGAACAGTACCTTTGATATAACGATGCTGCAGCGGTCAGGTATTAATTGTACGTTGAAACGTGCAAACATATATGGAAATTCAGTATATGAGGCAAAAACAGAGTTTGAACAATTCTAATGAGCCTGAAAGTCAATATTTGGTGTGACCACCTTTATTCTTCAGCACAGTCTGAACTCTCTGAGGCAGCTTTCTTCTCATTTCTTTAAGGAATAGTTCTCCAGGCTTCTTGAAGGACATTCAAAGCTCTTCTTTGGATGTTTCTGCCTTTTGTTCTGTTCTCTGTCAGAATGCTTCAATAATGTTGAGGTCCGGGCTCTGGGGAGACCAATCCATGACTGATACTGTAGCTGTTGCCAATCAGTTCCCCAGTCCCAGGCTGAAATGCAGCCCCAAATTCTGATGGAGCCTCCACCGTGTTTTACAGATGGCTGTAGACGCTCACTGTTGTACCTCTCTGCTGACCTCTGTTCATACTGATAATGATTTGCTATAAAAAAACAACAAAAAAAACCACACAATTAACTTAACAAAATATTTTTGTGTTGTGACTTTCTTTCAGCAGTATATATATATATATATATATATATATATGAAACTGAAAGTCTTAAATAACATTTTCAGGTCTACAGCTGTTTAAAAAATATTAACTTCCACCAGGGGGTGTCATTTTACCAGCGTGTGTGTTGAGATGCTTTCAAAAGTGGGCTATTCTTTGACTTTTAATGTTTATTTATAGCTACTATCAGCAGTTTTTTTTCCTTTGGTGAATTGCCTGAATAAATAAACACAATAGTAAGTTGCTGCTCCATCTCGTGGTAAAAACTGGTATTGCACAAAAGTATAACTACAGTTGATTCAACACAGCGCGAAGATGTTTTGGACATGAAGACATCACAGTTTCCTCAAAATCATTTTACAGCTTTAGTTATTTTTTTAAATGCAGGATATTATGGTAAGTACATTTTAAAGTATTAATGATATAAATGGCTCTCATTCTCTCACTGTGTACGGTATGTGGTGAAACCTCCAACATCACGCAGAGGACAGAAATTAGAAGCTCGTTCTCGTACCTGGTGAGAGACCTGAGTTTGTTTCATAAGTCGGCTTTTTCACACCTGTCCTGGAGCCACTTTGTCCAAATTAGACTGTAGGTGGCTAACTCCTGGCGGGACAGAAAACATTATCTGCCCCCTCCTTTGATGTTTGTGCCTTGAGCCTGCCTCCTGAGCACTTCCAGATGTCCCGAATCCTCTTTTACTGTGAGAAAAACAAGGGAAGAACATACTGGAGGCATGTCTGCAGCTACAGTGCCCCCAAACATCTTGCGACCATACCGCTTCTGCACTCCTAAAAAACGTGACTCATTTTAAACACGTCTGAGCGTCTGAACTTTTATAAACGCAAGCTTGTTTCACTTCCAAACATGGCATGTTTTTAACACCAGACAACACGTCTTCTGTTGGAGAAAGGCCCCAAAGTGTGCTGCCCTCGTGCGCTTAAAAAGCTTTTACATCATTTTTAAGAGTGCGGCGGGAGGAAACCGTGATCACTGGCTGCTTTGTTTACATCTGTTAGAGAAGTTACAGCAAGCAAATTGGCAATTATTGCCTCAGCTCTTGCAGGAGACACGAAGAGGAGCTGCTTTTTTTGTTTTTGGGGGAAAATGATGATAATCGGAGAATTATTGTTCAGCATTTGAGGTTGGAGGTTAATCAGCTTGACAGGCGAGGTCTGAGGTGAACTGATGTGATTTACTAAGGCTCTAAGAGATTTTCAAAGACACAAATTGAATAAGGAGACATAAATGATTTTTAAAAAAGGACACTATTTGAACATATCACGCTGTGTCTCTGTCTCTATGTCTGACTGAAGGCCATAAACACTAGAAATCTGTTTTATAGCTTCAAGATTTTACAGTCTGAATTTTTTTTTTCAGGGGTTTCATTTTGATGGTATTGAGACGTGTCTCTAACACTAACAGTTGTTCCAGCCACTGAAGAACCATCAGCAGTCGAACGGGTAGACCAACACAGTCTCATGGCAGTTTGTGAAATGGTCACAGTGTGCAATCTACTGATTCCAGCAATAATAACAATAATTCACTAGAATCTCCTACAGTTTGTTCTACATAATAAAATACTATAGATTCATGGTCACTTTATTAGGTACACCAAATATCTCCTCTACCAATCACATGGCAGCAATTCAGTGCATTTAGGCATTTAGACGTGATCAAGACGACCTGCTGAAGTTCAAACTGAGGATCAGAATGAGGGAAAAAGACTTTGAATGTGGCATGGTTGTTGGTCTGTGTATTTCACAAACTGCTGATCTACTGGGATTTTCCCACACAAACATCTCCAGGCTTTACAGAGAATGGTGTGAAAAAGAGAAAATATCCAGTCAGCAGCAGTTTTCTGGGTGAAAATACCTCGTCGATGCCAGAGGTCAGAGGAGAATGACCAGACTGCTTTTGGCTGATGGGAAGGCAAAACTCAGATATCCACTCATTACAAATGAGTTATGCAGAAGAGCATCTCAGCGGCAGCAGAAGACCACACCAGGTGCCACTCCTGTCAGCTAAGAACAGGAAACCATTCCCTGGTTTGATGAGTCTCGATTTGTGCTGCAACATTCAGGTGGTAGGATCAGAATTTAGTGTAAACAACACGAAGGCATGGCTCCATTCATCATTGTGTCAACGGTTCAGGCTGCTGCTGATGTGATTCTGTGGACAATATATGTTTTGTCACATTTTTGGCCTCTTAGTACCAACTGAGGAAAGTTTAAACACCACAGCCTACCTGAGTATTGTTGCTGACCATGTCCTTCCCTTTATGACCACAGTGTACCCATCTTCTGATGGCCTCTTCCAGCAGGATAACACACCATGTCACAAAACTCAAATCATCTCAAACTGGTTTCTTGAACATGACAATGAGTTCACTGTACTCAAGTGGCCTCCACGGTCACCAGATGGAGCACCTTTGGGATGTGGTGAAACGGGAGATTCTCATCATGGATGTCCAGCTGACAAATGTGCAGCAACTGTGTGATGCTGTCATGTCAACATGGACCAAAATCTCTGAGGAATGTTTCCAGCACTTTGTTGAATCTGTGCCACAAAGAATTAAAGCAGCTCTGAAGGTAAAAGCAGGTCCAACCCGGTATTGGCAAGCTGCACAAAATCATACAATCTTCTAAAAGTATTAACAGATCATTAAGTAAAAAGGAAAGCACCCACTCCAAACATATTTGCATGTTGGAACTGATTCGAGAGTAGATGCCTCATAGGTATTGCGCTCTGTGTGAAACTGTGAAACAGAGGTCTACTTAACACTTTTAGCACATGACTTTGGGTGTTACCCAGGCAGCACCCAGGAAGTCTTCCCTTCTTGTCACACATTATTGGCCAGTGTGAGGTACTGAGTGTGTATGACTGCTGTATAATGTCTATCATTTTATTTTTTAAAGACTTTGTGGAGCACTCTTGCTCCACAAACCTGCCATTAGACACAACACATTCAATTTAGTTGTGTGTAAATGAGTTCAGTAACAACCAGTTTTTTTTCCACTTCTGCTCACTGTCTGCTCTTTTCTTCTGTATAACATCTTGTATCTCGTGACCATTTGTTTTCTCAAAATGTGTTAAAAGCAGTTTTCTGCTGTTGTCTCAGAAGAGGAGGTCCCACCTTCAAGCTTGATGGTGACTCCCACATCTGATCTGACTGTTCTTTTCATACATTTTTTGGACCATTTTGCCTGGTTGAAATCATTTTAAAACATTATGAGGCTTAAGAAAGCTTTCCATTGCCTGAGGGCAACGCTGTCCAGTAGAAAGTGAAAGAATTTGGATCTTTTTTTTTTTTCCAGATATCTGTTTCATATTCCCAGGTTTTTTTCTCTCACTTATCTTTTGCCTGTTTTTATTTACATGTTAGATATATGATTTTTACATGACTTTGTGCTTGTTCTTTTTTTTTCTTTTTTAAGTGGTCCGTGGTTTATTTATTCCTTTGATTTTTGTTAAAGAGAATATTATTTTTGAGAAAGAGAATATCAGAGTTTGGAGGGTTGGGGATGGACTGGAATTGGGACATCCTGTTGATGATGCTTTGCTTCCATCTAGTGGACATGTGGCAGAAAACTGAAGAGGAAGAGTGACAAAGAGCCCCTGCGGGCTGTTACCGTTCTGCTCAGCACCATTAATGCAGTTTAAATCAGATTAAATGGTGTTTATACTTCAATAGATTTGTAGCTTTAAAGCATGCAGAGCAAGGAAATAAAAATAATCTTTGTCTTACACATGCAAAAATTTATATGTTAAAAAAAGAAACATACATGGAGACATTTGCTTTGCACAAAGCTCCATAAAGAAATATTTTCCTGGTTTGGTGCTGGCTCTGAATGGGAGTAAATCCCTGCAGCCTTGCTCAACATCCGGTGCAAAGTCTGAAAACAGAAGAGCGGAGGCAGATGCAGCTACAGATTAACGCCTTTTAATCACATGACCAGCTCTGTTTTCATGTGGAACTTCACACTGTAAGTTTGGATTTCCACACATGAAACTAAAACCACAGAAATGAGGAACGCTCCCCGGGCTGTCTTCTGCCTGTGCGCACAGACGCGCTCATGGATGGATGACAAAGGGCGAGTTTGAACACATGCTGTATTTCCTAATGATTAACTTGATAATGCAAACAGCGCGGTTAAAGAGCATTTCCAGAGGACACGATTCACTCAGTCTGGCTGATTGTGGAGAGGAAGCTAATCTGCAAACCAACTGATCCAACTGTGAGTTACAGCTTTCACAAACTTCCACTTTACTGCAGAATGAATGAACAATGAGACATGTGGCTGATTTAAGAACAACTGTCTGGAAAAACCTTTAAACTGATTGTTTTAATTGTAAAAGAGCTGCTGAGGACTGCAGAGATGTAAGTAACACAAGGATCGGTCCAGGGACCCACACTTTTCCTCATGTATATTAATGATATTACTGTGGTTTCAAAATTTCTAAAGTGTATTTTATTTGCGGATGATACAACTTTATTTTATTCAGGAGAAGATTTAGAACGGTGACAATGGAAAGATGTATTTCAGTTAAATGTATCAATTTATGGAACAATCTTGACAGTGAGATAAAACAATCTCAATCTCTTTCTGTATTTAAAAGAAAACTGAAAATTATTATGATAAAGCGATATAGTATTGAATAAGTTGATGTTTTGTATTTTATGTTGTGTATATTGTAATTTTGTGTATTTGAAATATGCCAGTAACAGTCTTCCAAGCTGAATAGCTAAAAATTTATTTATTTTGTGTGTGTGTGTGTGTGTGTGTTTGTGAATGAGGGGCAGATATTATAAGTTTAAACTTCTTTCTGCTCCTTTTCATTCATGAATTTTCTTTTGGTTGTTATAAGAATTATTTTTATGTTGATTGAATGAAATAAAAAAAAAAATGAAACTAAAAATGAAGTAACAGTAGTTAGTTAGGTGTATATTGTAAGACAGAACCCTGATGTTCTTCTTTTGCCCTGTTGTGTTCCTCTGGATGTGCAAACAATGTCCCGTCTTTGCATGGACTGCAGTTTCCAGTTCTGCTGTTGAGGAATTTTTCTCCATTTCTGGATGAAGAGCACATTTATTCAGCATGTCCCACGCGTGTTTAATAGGAGACGTATAGGGACCACATGCAGGTCAAGCAAGTGTCTGGACATGCTCCTCTGTCAGTATGGGGGTAGGCATTATGCTGAAACAACAAGGGACTGGTATTTTTAAAGCGCCTGTCTACTCAAAGCACATTCCTACTACTCACATACATGGAGCTTTCAACTCCAATAAATGCATCGAGGGCAACTCATCCAATGCAACTCACACAGACTGGAGGAAGGATTGATCCACAGACCTACCGATTGGTAGATGACTCGCACTAAAATCTTTGCCTTTGTGCAAGAATGGCACAAGTATGGGTTGGAGCACCTCATCCTGGTACCGCTGTCCAGTCAGACTTCAATCAGATCAGAGATGGCGCAACAGCCCCGGCCTCGATCAGCCTCGGTCAGCCATGGCATGTGGCACCGATGACAATGTTGTGCAAACACTGTTTTTTGAGGGTTTTTTTTTTTTGCGTGTGTACAGGAAAAACAGAGATAATTTGTATCTTTATGTAAAAATACACATTTCTGCAGTAATCAGTTAAAAAAAAAAAAAAAGCAGGCATAAATGTCAGATGCATGTTTTAGACCTTGAAACTTTCAGCCTGACTGAATCAAAACACAAATTACAGAAATTACATACGTTTTTGGACACTGACACAATTTTTTTTAGTTTCACCTCTGTACACCAGCAAAGTCAAACTGTGACTAAAGTGCAGACTTTCAGCTTTACACTTGGCTACACTCAAGGAAGGCCAGATTAGACTTTGAGATCTGAAAGAGACAATACACAGAGAGATGAAACCAAGATGAGCTTGTAGCAGAATGATGGGAAGAGAAAAGTACGGAGAAGGAGAGAAACGGCTCGTGATCTGAAGCAGACCACATCATCTGTCAGACATGGTGGAGGCAGCGTTATACCGTGGGCATGTATGGCTGCCAGTGGAACCGGGTCACTAGTGTTTATTGATGATGTGACGCTGATAGAAATGGAAGGATGAACTGTGACAGCATTTACAATGCAAATGGATACTGATCCAAAGCAAACTGCAAGTAAGTTGCCTGATCTCAGCTTTTCAGTTACTGAAGACAAAACTGAAGGCAGAGAGACCCACAAACTGCAACTGAAGGTGGCTGCAGTAAAGGCCTAGGAGAGCATCTCAAAGAGAGGAAACGCAGCATTTGGGGATGTTCATGGGTTCTGGACTTAACAGTCATGCCGTACTTTTGTTAAATCTCTTGAATTAAAGCTGAAAGTCTGCACTTGATTGTTTGATTTAAAATCCAATGTGGTGGTGTACAGAGGCAAAGCTACAAAACAAAGTAACTGTCCAAAAAAACATAGGACCTAACTGTAGCTTCCAGGCAGTATGCTGACTTTCTATCTGGAGATTACTTGATGTTGAAGATCGAGCTGCCAGGCAGGAGGAAAAGAGGAACACCTGAGAGAACATTCATGCATGTAGTGAAGGGGGACATGCAGAGGGTTGGTGTGACAGAGGTGGATGCTGGCATAGGGAGCGATGGAGGCAGATGATCCACTGTGCTGACCTGTAATAGGAGCAGCTGAAAGAAGAAGAAGCATAAAGGCGGCATAAAAGGTTGAAATAAACTGTACCGTAGTGGGCCTATCACTGTTTGTGTCACATGTGTTCATATTAAACATGGCTAATAATAAGGTTAGTATGAAAGTTATCACTGTGAACCAAAAGCTCAGGCTCTAAATGCTCTAAACCACCTTAATAGGGTCATCTCAGATGCAGAAGCCCCACCCACCTGCTGTTCAAACCTTCTGTTTATGAGGGGCAGCCAATCAGAAGAAAGCTGCTCAAAGGTGAATGGGGTAAACACCTTATTTGAACAGCTGCACCAAGGCTCAGTATCAGATAAAGAATATTTTGAACTGTGACTGATACAAAGCTACTCTGGCAGAGTCCAAGAATGAAAAGCTGGAAGTAGAAATGAGTATAAAGGTCGACTTTAAAGAACCATAATATGACGTATGCTGATTAAAGAGAAATATCTTTTCTAACTGATGCTCTCCCTGCAGGCCAGCAGTCCACCCATCCCTCCATAATGGATGACTTTGTTGGCTTAACTCCCAGCGAAACTGTAAAGCGAGTGTCTGACTCACTGGGCTGCAGTCCGACCTCCGCAGAGGTGGCTTCTTACTTCGACAAATACGACAAACTGCGACATCTCAGGGAGGAATTTCTGGTGCCCAAAATTGCAGATCTGCCAACCGGTGAGTCAAAAATGTCCCATTAAGGTTGCTGAGAATTAATTTTTGTTATTAGTAGTTACTTAATTCTGTTGATCTTTCTATAGCTGATCTCTCGCTGGTCGATGGCACCAAGGAGAGCATCTACCTTTCGGGAAACTCGTTGGGGCTGCAGCCCAAAAATGTCAAGAAGTTCCTGGAAGAAGAACTAGAGAAGTGGGCTAAGATGTATGTTAACGCTTACATTTGATATTTAATCAAAAGATGAGGCACTGTGGCAATGCTTTGATGTACTCTTTTACAGTGGTGTCCATGGTCACACACTGGGTGCACGGCCTTGGGCTTGGGCTGAAAATAACATTGAGGAACTGATGGCTAAAGTTGTAGGTAAGAAACACTGACACTGGCTTTTACATAGGCTGGTCTTACTAGCAGATCAGGCTTTGTGGAGACCATGATGTTGGCAACTAAATTAAAAGGAGAAAAAGGGAAACTTTTGGATCATCTAAACCAGTCTGACAATACATGTAATGCATGAGTGAGAGATTAAGGAAGCCCAAAAGCATTTGGGTTTCTTGAAGAGGACTGGGAACCTTCTTGAAGTTCTTTAGGTGCCTGTTGTCCCTTGTGGTGAGGAAATAAGTTTGCAGGACTCCGTAGAACTGATTTAACTTTGTGCACAAGTCGATCAGCATAAAAAGATCTGGCAGCTTTTGGCTTATAAACGCCTTAAAGTTGCTAGTTCTGTGGGCAGAAATTGGGATTGTTCATCAAATCCTCGATCAAACAGCAGCACAGTTTCACTACATGCACTACAGGCTGGAGACTGGTTGGCAACTTCCAGTTGCTAGGGGAAAATGTGTATTTCCTGAATGGCTGACAAGTCCCTGGTAGTGGTTGCCGACTGTTGCCAGGTGAAATTGTTGTAAAATGGGTGCTGTCCCTTGTGATTGCTTTGGTTGGTAGCAGGTTGGCAGTCACCTGTAGTGTGCATGAAAGATGGCGAGCTGTCTGCAAACACCTGCCATTTACTCTCTGAGTTTTAGGAATAGTTGGAAAAAGTGTGACACAAATCAGAAAAGGAGACCGTTCATCTTCAGAGTAAAAGTTGTCCGTTACTGCTGCAACCAACACGTTTCAAAAAGTGCAGCTTTTATGTGCAGCGAACGGTCTTCCTTTCTGGCTTGCGTTGCACTTTTCAGTTTCATTACTGCTTAATGAGTGAATGGTGAGCACTTGTGAACAAGTTGCCATCATCCATCCACCAACAAGTCTCTAGGCCTGTGTGACTGGGATCTAGGCTGCTTTAGCCTGCCTACTGGTGTGGCCCATCTGCAAGCCGCTTTGCAACCCACCTCCACCAGCTCCTTCTTTCATGCTGTCTACTGTTGCTGATGCTCGCTCTGTTTTGTGCTGCAGCTTTGCTCTGCTGCTCTGAAAGAGCTTGGGAGATCCAAGAGCAGAGCCTTACTGCCAAATAAAAATATTTTAGTTGGAAATAAGAGTTTTCTTTTGAGTATAGCGGTGCTGAATGAAAATCCTTTTCTAAAGCTTCTAAAGTTGACAGCTGTCCTGCTTGTTAGTCTCAAAATAATTCAGAGTAGCTGAGTGCTGAACTGTTTCATCTAGAGGTTCATCTTTGTGTGTTCAAAAACTCTGCTCATGCACACAGCGGTGTTTTTGCAACAGTTTGTCTCATTTCTCTTAGTTGGGGTCACTGCACTTTTCCATCCAAGTCTGTTTTGAAGAGTGCAAAGTCCATCCGTGCTTTCATACACAAGTTCTGGAAGAGTCAGAGAGTGATGTTAATACATGCGATCATTTGAGGCCTCCAGAAGACTTTGCAAAAGCATAAAGAAGAAAAAAGACAAAATGTTTGTGTATAAAACATCTATCTGGTGTTTGCGGCCTTCAGTTTTGCTTGAGGATCAGGTCAAGGTGTCAGGAAACTGCAGCAGCAGATAGATTCCCACAGATTAAACCTGGCATTGGATTAAAAGGAAAGTTTCAGATCTAGAAAAATGAAAATAGGCTTAGGCTTGACTGAAGATCGAAGGTTTCTACAAAGTCTGTTATGCTTTAAATATCCTTGGATCCCCTGATGTCTGCAAAGCACTGTTGCTAAAATAAACTAAACCTTTGAGGAAGTTGCACAAACAGTCACATGTAAATTAAGAACATCGCTCATGCTGTTTTTATTCTTTTGTTTTTAACAGGAGCTAAAACTGAGGAAGTGGCACTGATGAATGGCCTGACAGTAAATTTACATCTTCTATTGGTACGATATTGCCATTTACTGTTTCGCTACATTTAAGTTATCAGATATGCAAACATAATGCTTTGAGTTTTTGTCCTGCCTCCCTCCCCTCCCCTCCCTGAGCCTGGTTCTGCTGGAGGTTTCTTCCTGTTAAAAGGGAGTTTTTCCTTCCCACTGTCGCCATGTGCTTGCTCACAGGGGGTCGTTTTTATTATTTGGTCTTCTCTGTAATCATTGTAGGGTCTTTACCTTACAATATAAAGCGCCTTGAGGCAAATATTGTGATTTTGCACTATATCAATAAAGTTGAATTGAATTTGAGTTACAAAAAAAGAGGACTGAGCAGACACAGTTCAACCAGTTTCAACGCTAACAGTGATTTCAGTCTGTTATTCTGCAGCTTTCCTTCTACAAGCCCACCGCAACTCGGCACAAAATCCTTCTAGAGAACAAGGCCTTTCCTTCAGATCACGTGAGTACATCAACTCATGATGACATTTTTCTCTAAAGTTCTCCCTCAGCTGCCAGAAAATTTTTGTCTTTATGTACCTGAACTGACAAACAAATCCATTTTTACTGTGACACTTCACTGGATGCTAACATTTTGTTAGGAGTGAGATTAACTGAAGTAGGAAGGTTTCTATGATTTGTCCAGAGTGTACTACGAATCATTTTTCAGTCTCCTCACCTTTTTGGAACTGGGTTTGGTTTGTAGTTGGATGGATGGATGGATGGATGGATGGTTTCTACGGGGTCTAGCAGTGAATATTGTCCACATACAGAAGGGATAGCTGCATTAACAGTGACTGAAACTGTCTAAATAAAATCCTATATATGGATATTTTATCTAAAGGCTGGCTGAACTAATATTTTCCACAGTATCAGTCACACTTGTTTTACTCTGCTCTTCACAATTGTACTTGGATCCCTGGATGTTCTCTGCACTAAATCTGGGCAGCCTGTACATATGTTTGAGACACTGATGTTATCTCAACATATAAAAGAAAAAAAATGGCTGTATGAGGTGCTCCATACTGTCACTACCTGTCATACTCAGGCTTTTAAAGCAGTTTATTGGTTGTATTGTATCCTTTTTTAAGTACTGAGAATCCATTATTTTGATTAACTAAATTAAAGGGTGGTTAGTCTTCTTGTGCTGACTTGCTGACTGGTTGAGATCTTTATTTGGACCAATGCACTGTGGTAATACTTTTTACATTTAAATGGATGCAAATATAAGACCTTAAATTGAATAAAAGTGGTCTTAAAAGGGCAGAAATGGAATCTTTTCCTTCACTCAGTGTTTCTCTGACTTGTCTGTGTCTTCAGCACCCTTCATGAATCTCTCTCCTCTGTCCTCAGTACGCTGTGGAGTCTCAGATACGTCTCCGGGGATTCGATCCTAAGGACAGCATGCTGCTGCTGTCACCCAAGCCGGTAACACGATGCACACTTTTAACCAAACGAGGAAAGAATCACTGGGTAGTCTACCCTCAAATCATCAGTTTCAGTGCCATTTAAGAGCTACTTCAACAGCACATCACTACGCAATGATCTAAAGTCTTTTAACATAAAAAAACAGACAAAATCTGGAATAAATGAACAAATAATTTTTAGCCACATTCCTCTCATGGAAAGATGACAAAAAAAATTCTGATGTGCACATAATTTTTCAAGATAAATATCAGTTGCTGAAACAGCGCCCTCTAGAGTCCATTTAAAGATGTTACTTGAACTAAACAGGTGGGCAGATGAGTGTCGGGTAGGGATGAAACTAAGCACTGACATATACATCGGATCTGTGTTCAGGGAGAAGACACGCTGAAAACTGAGGACATCCTGGAGGTGATCGAGAAGGAGGGCGACTCCATCGCCGTGGTGATGTTCAGCGGGGTTCAGTATTACACCGGCCAGCTGTTCGACATGGCCCTCATCACTGAGGCCGGCCAGAGGAAGGTGAGAAGAGGATGCCCAGGTGCCGGACTTCAGTGATGCTCCCATGTGGCCTTGCAGCCTTAAGTAGTCTGTGATCTGTGGCATTTTTCACAGATTCAGCTAAAGAAATGGGAACAAATGATGTGTTTTTATGCTTGATTCATAGGTCAGTGTTACGTAGCTTAAACAAACAAACAAATTCCTCTGTTTGAGGAAAAATCACAGGAAAGTCTGGCTGCTTGGAAGCAACCAGACCTCAGTATCTTAAACTGTCGCTGTATTTTCTGCCTTTCTTTGAGGGCTGTTATGTCGGCTTCGACCTCGCACACGCGGCCGGAAACGTCGAAATGAAGCTCCACGACTGGGGCGTCGACTTCGCCTGCTGGTGCTCCTACAAGGTCAGCTGACAGGAAGCTGTAAATGGAGACTGTAAATGAGAAACCCCATGTGATGACTATGTGGCTTCTTTTTCTGGTTCGTAGTATATAAACTCGGGTGCTGGTGGTCTCGCCGGGGCTTTTATCCACGAGAAACACAAACAAACCATCAAACCAGCGTAAGAAACTCTCCTTACAGACATTCAGGGTGGAGGTTTTTGTCTGATGTGGGTCACATTTGGGTCAAATATTCATTCCCATGTGTGATTTTTACAGATATTTTCAAATATAAATATATAAAAATCCTCACTTTTAAACTCAAGTATCTGTTTCTCATAAATCAGTGTCGAATCACATTTTCTCTCAAATCTATTTGATAGAGAAATAGTGATTAAGTAAAGTAAAAGTGACAGAATTGTTCCCTCATGATTTAAACGATCTTTTTAGCACCTAATCAGCTCTCTGTGTCCTTCAGGCTGATGGGATGGTGGGGACACGACCTGAAGACTCGCTTCCAGATGACTAACGGTAAACCAGGTTCCTCGCTGATCTCATGCTCTGCTCCTGCTGTCTGCTTGTAAAGCTGCTGTTTGCTTCCATCTTGTGGTCTCATGTGAACATTACAGCTGCAGTTCTGCCTATTTGAGACCAGATATTTTTATTTAGAGTTTAAACAGATCACCTTTCAGATTCTGAATGAATTTATTTCCTCCTGTTTTCAGTGATGGAGCTGCAGCCCGGAGTGAGCGGCTTCAGGCTGTCAAACCAGCCCATCCTGCTCGTTTGCCCCCTGCAGGCCAGTCTGGAGGTACTGCAGACATTCATTGCGTGTTTAGGCATTTGATAGCTTTATTATTTATTCTGGAAGCTTGTTTCTACCACTGATAAAAGTTTTTTTTTTTTTTTTTTTTTGCCATCCACATGTCAAAATGTTGGGTTACTCAAAATTTCAACCTAGTAGCTTCAAATGTCTGAGAAAATAACTCAAAAATTGTTCAATTAAAAGAATAAATATTTACTCTTAACATCTGCCAGATTAAAAATCCCATTTTCAGCTTTTTCTCGTACTCTCTTTAAATCTGTCCAGGTGTTTAACATGACCAGCATGCAGGCTCTGCGCAGGAAGTCCCTCCTACTGACGGGCTACCTGGAGTATCTGATTAAGCACTACTACACTAAGGACCCGGCTCAGCCTCACAAACCTCACGTCCACATCATCACGCCGTCGGACCCTCAGCAGAGGGGCTGCCAGCTCTCGCTCTCCTTCTCCGTTCACATCAAACGAGTCTTCGAGGAGCTGGAGAAGAGGGGCGTCGCCGTGAGTAGCTGGGATTCTGTTTCACCGTGTCCGAGGAAGTCTGAACACGAACGCAAGAAATAAAATGCCAGCACTAAAGAGTGCAGACTGATGACCTTTCAGCACAATTAACTGCACCATATTATTTGTTGGATACATTTATTAAGAAGCCTCCAAGAGTGTAAGCAGTTCAATGAGTCCAGCTGGCTGAGGTGAAGCCTAGCAGACAGCTTCTGTAGGCATCCACCTTCCCCTAAAAATGCAAATTTAAGCCTAAATATAGATTCAATAAGTGTGTTATATTAAAATTCACTCCCCATTCAGCTGTTCTGAAGGGGAAATCATTTATAGAGACCAAAACAGTTTTTGTAGCAGGCTGTAAACATGCTTATTGCTGCTGTAAAGACTTTTAAACATGGGAGTCTATGAGGACTGACTCACTCTTGGAGGAAGCCTCCAGTGGCCGTTGGAGGAACTGCACTTGTTGGCACTTCCTCTTTCCTTTTTGGTTTACAAACTGACCAGCGGAACCATTTTGAGCTCTTTTTCTCATTTCCTGTTGCACAGTGTGACATGAGGGAGCCCAGCGTGCTGCGAGTTGCTCCGGTGCCTCTGTACAACTCCTTCAGCGATGTCCATCGCTTCGTTGAAACTCTGGGAGAAGCTCTGGCTGCCAGCAAGTGAGACGAGAGGGGAAAAGTGTGAAAGGACCACCTGACTAAACAACCCCCCCCCCCATCCTCACCCCCCCAACTGCTGCATCAACTCAGGTTTTTTTTTGTCATCATTTTTATGATGGTTGTAAAGCTTTATGCAATCTTTGAACACCTCAGGCCTCAAACATTCTGCCTCATTACCTTCACTGTGTTAGTAAACTTTAAAAAATCTGTATTTGTATCTGATGCAGAGATATTTGTCATGAATCCTCAGATTTTTACTCCAGCAGTTCAAAATAAAGCTGAAAGCGCAGGATCCAGAGTCAGACGGGAGCCCTGGCGTCTCGCTGGGTTTGAGTCTCTTTGTTTCATTGATCTATATTTCAGACCTGAAACCACATCGTCACCAGAGTGGATCCCGCAGCATTAAATATTGCACAAGCACGGTTACATAAACATGAAACTGCATGCAAAACATGTTATGGCGTAAGCCCGCCTCACACAGATATTGCATATAATCTTAATGGTGTGCGTGATTTTATTTTTTTTATCTAAATGCAATAATAAAATGTAATAATGTAACAGTGATGTAGCGCTTCTGCATGAACAATAGCTGTATTTGAATGCGTGATTAGTTGCAATAGGATTTTTTAATATAGTTAAAGTCATGTAATTAAATCGAGCACATTACAGTACAGCATAATATACATAATGTGTTGCTATGTGACTTCAACAGCCTGGTTAAGCTGCAGTTTACAGCCACGGATCGTCACCTATTGGTTTGGAAGCCTCAAGTTTGGAATTTTAGCCATTATAGTTTTTGGAAACTGGTCCACAGCCAGGTTGATTCACACGAGACATTTCAGCGACAGGCGACAGCGCTTGGACTTTGTTTCAAATAAGCTATGAATTCCAGCGCATCAATGCTTCACACGCGTCTTCGACCTGCAGGCTGACGCAGTCGTCGCGTCTTCAAGGTGGAAAGAAAGGAGTTTTTGTACAGTTATGTATTCCTTTTCATAATTAGCATGAATTATTGAACTGTGGCCACGGTTAGCACCGTTGCCTCACAGCAGCAAGTCCCTGGGTTTGAAGCCACCATCTTTCTGTGTGGAGCTTGCGCGTTCTCTCCGGGTACACCGGCTTCTTCCCACAGTTGAAAAACATGCAGTCAGTGGGGTGAGTCTAAATGACCCATACACTGTGGGTGTGAATGTGAGTGTGAATGGTTGTCCGTCTCTCTGTGTGTTAGCCCTGTTGCGACACACTTGCGACCTGTCCAAGGTGTACCCCACCTTTTGGCCCACCGCGCGGC
>JAVDPK010001699.1:234348-247798 GCA_034780415.1 Cichlasoma orientale | reverse complement strand
CACACACACACACACACACACACACACACACACACACACACACACACACACACACACACACACACACACAAAGCAGCTCCATCTTTGCTGAGGACAGTGGACAGTTTTGATGAAAATAAGGGTAAAGTAAACCTGCGTGAGTTTGACAAGCAAAACAAATCATGGTGCTTTTGAAAGGATATTTATATGAATCGTTCCAGACACGTGCATTAAATGGTTGAAGGAAGGTAGAAGGAAAGGGCACCCTGCACCACTGTGTATGGGAATGCCCAAAGTTTAATTCTGAAAAACTGTTGTTGAGAAGATATCTGATGTCGGAGGAGTAAAGGTCCCCCACCAAGCCAAACTCTGTGCACTAAGAATAAACCCAGACAACTCTACTTTAGGCTTGAAACCTACTGCAGGTCAGGAGGATGATTGTTTTATCCTAGAAAAAATGGATATACCATCGATACATGTACGGGTGAAAGAGATGGTGTCCTGTGTTGTACTGCAAAAGCAAATTTTTATATAGCTAGAGGGTGGGTGAAGGAGCTTGAAAGCGCAGCTGTAAACACAGCGGTGGAGACACGGTCTGATTTTTATTTAATTTTTTTCTTTTGGTAATCATACACGTAATCAGAAGCTTAAATGTTACTTTAAAAAGTGCCGACCGATGTTTTTATCTGCTGATCACTGATCAGTGTGTCGCTGGCAACACGGAAAACGGGTTAGTGGATAGGTCTTGGCCTGCTGTTGCAGTGCATTGTGGGATTTGTAGCATAAATGGTGGGCCATTATCTCAATTATCTCAAATTATAGTTTGACACATGTGCTTTAGATGCGAATCTATGAACAAATTTAACTTTTAAATGATCTGAAGTCCACAAAGGCACAAGTGTAACACAACTGTGTGATGGATGGTTGTGTGGTAGGCAGGATGGGACCCCAGAATGCAGACTCGCAGACAGAAGAAAACATAAAGGTAGCTTATTAAAGGCGGTTTATCCAGCTACACTAGATCTGGATGGGTGCCAGAACTAAATACAAAACTAAGTGGTGACACACAGCGAGGTAAACACTGACGATGACACGACAAGGGAAAAACACAATTTATACACAAAGACTAACGAGGGAACAGGCAACAGGTGGGACGCACGGGTACAGGGAATCAAAAGAGACAGGAAGTAAAATTAAACACAGCATAAGTGACGAAGACTGGCAAAGTAAAACAGGAAACACATACGCACAGGGACAAATAAATGCAGGTGAACGGCCAGAGTGACAAACAGGAAGTAGAAGTTTTTAATCAGATTTATGGAAGGGGGGCCAGGACTGTACCGAGTGGGGTAAAGTGCAGAGGGGGTAACACAGTTTGACAGACATCAATTAGCATCTTTGCACCAACAAAGAGCTGTTAGCTGAAACTTGGGATATCTCAGGATATCACATTTTGTTAGAAACTGGATAAATGAAGGACAAAACAACAACAAAAACAAAAACAGACTGTCTACAGCAGATGAACAGTAGCTCAAAGTTATGTCTTTAGGAAACAGGAAAAAAAATCCAGTAAAGACCTGACACAGGACCTAAGAGATGCATCTGGACCTTCAGCTGATCCATCTACTGTTCACTGAAGCCTCATCAGAAATGTCTCAGTGGACGGGTGGCTGTCAAGAAGCCATTCTTAAGGAAGGGAAACAGGCAGAAAAGGCTGAGGTATGCCACATTACACAAGAACTGGACTGAAAATCAGTGGCAACAGGTCTGATGGAGGGATGGATCCACATTTGGCATTATTGAAGCAGTGTGGGATCATCTTGACAGAGAACAAAACAAACAGCAGCCAACATCCAAAGAAGAGCTTTGAAGGCCCTTCAAGAAGCCTGGAGAACAGGTTTCCACTATAGCACCCCTCACTGAGCCGGCAACACGAGCCAAAAACTACTGCAGGGGCCCGGGTTTAACTTCACCCCGAACCATTTCCCATGTGCCATTCACCTTCAGTCGTATCCTGTTTTCCTGTCAACTCCCTCTTACTGGCCCGTCCAATAAAGACAACAAATAAATCTTTAAAAAAAATAAGTCTGGAGATCTTACTAAAGAAATGAGAAGAAAGCTGCCTCAGAGAGTTCAGGCTGTGCTGAAGAACAAAGGTGGTCACACCAAATATTGACCTTCAAGCTGTTTAGAATTGTGCAAACTCTGGTTTTGCCTTATTTACTGTATTTCCATGTCTGTTTGCACATGTTTCAATAAGTCTCTGCACCTATTTCCCATTTTCTAGCAAAATATAAAGAAATGAGGGGGGAGGCCCAAGACTTTTGCACAGAACTGCATACCATAAATTAAATGAAAAAACACTGCTAATGCCTCCTGATCGGTTGATGTAGTTAAAAATGCTCCCTTAATCAGCGGTCTATTTTAGACAATTTTATCCCATGAACGTTACATTTTTAGGGACAGGAAGCTGCAGACTCCAATTTGATTAAATTATTTGGGGGCCATATCCACATTAATGTAATCGACCTTTATTACAGGTCAACTGTGCACTGGTCATGTTTTAATAAGAAGTCCCCATCCAAACCCAAACCTTTGATTGGTTCCTGGCATCCTTCTGCTCACCGCGTCTTCAGTCTTTATGTGCAGGGACACACAAAGCTGAACTCCCCAGGCTGAACACTGGTCGATGGTGGCAGCAGTTAACAGGTAATAGGGATTGAGAGCTGCATGAATCAGAACTAATTACCTTAAATAGCCACAGCCTCGGGCTTATTTTTCCAGTCCACGTCTCTCCAATTTGACAGCTGGCAAAGGTAGCTGCTGCTGCTGCTGCTGCTGCTGTGGCGGCGGCGGCGGCGGCGGCGAGGTGCTGTGTGGGACTTTTTCATCCCATTAATTAATTGCAGAGGAACTAAACCGTGAAAAGCTACAGACGGGAACTTTAGTGACCGCTCTCTTGGCAGGTCTGCTGTGACAGCCACCGAGGGGAAGTACCCATTAATAGAGTCAGGTACAGAATGAAAACGGTGAAATAAAAAAAATGGGACTGGATTAGTTTTGGGTGGTTTAACTTCATTTGAAGCAGAACTGAACTCGGCGCTATCAAAGAATTCCATCAAATGGAGTTTAAAGCGGATAAAAAAAAAAAGCAGCTCGTTGTTCAAGGGTTTTGTTTGAAGAACAGGCTTCATGAATAAGAGAAGAAATCACAATAGAGACAAGAAAAAGGCAAAATATTAGCCTAAAAGAAAAAAAGAAAGGAAGTGAGGGAAGGGGTGCTCTGTGCTCAGATGATTTGGAATCAGATACTACAACCTTGTTAGCATCGCAAGCTTATTTCCATATTAACGACCCCTTCAGAACCTTCAAAGTAATGAATAATTGACAACAAATGAAATGTTTTGATTGTCGTCAGCGCCCGGCGTGTTTAATGTTTCATATGTTGCTTTCCAGCTAATTATGGAGATGGCACATTTGTCAGAAATACGTCCCCCTCGCAACCCCTGCGCAACCCTCCCGCCGTCCTCCGCAGATGCCCCGTCTTTTCAGGCAGGAGGGAGGGAGGGAGGGGGGGAGGCAGGGGTGCAGACAGACACACACCCCGTTGTAATTAGCTAGCAGGGAGTGCTCAGTGACCTGCAAGGGAGTCGAATGGCTGCCGCCGCTCACGGGCGTTTTTTGGCCGCAGAGACAGCAGAACCTCTGAGGCAGAATGGCTGATGTGATTACTGATGTAACAAAATGGAGAGGTGGGCTTGGAAAGAGAGTGGGGAAGCAAGTACAAACCGTCCTGCACCACTTTTGCATGACGGGGTTGCACAACCCCATTGTAAAACTCCAGAAACCTAATAACTGATTGTGCCGTCGTTGGCGGCAAGAACTGCAGTCTTGTGATAACTGGCAACGAGTCTTTCACATTGGAGCGCAGACTCGTGCTTTCTTTGCAGAATCGTTTTAATTCAGCCACACTGGAGGTTTTTCCAGCATGAACGGCCTATTTAACCCTATAACGCCAAACGTGTTGTCCGGGACACAACGTACTTCAAATGTCCTGGATTACCGCAATAACCCTATGTTGGTTGTGAAGTGCAATTTCTCAGCTTTCAGAAACTGTTTGAATTTTTCCGATAGGACAAACGGTCATAATTACGGTAATTCAAATGTGTTTGATCAGCCGTCTCAGCGGTGATACGTTTGGTGTTAACCAGCTGTTCACGGCAAGTAAGGGCAGGTCACAGGTGCATCAGTGGCCATCACCTGGTGTTACAGGGTTAAGGTCATGCCAAAGCATCTCAATCAGATTTAAATCCAGACTTTGACGAGGCTTCAGGTCATGAACTGATGATCAAACACCCTCCTTCAGGATTTTCTGGTAGAGAGCAAAATTCATGGTTCCATCAGTTACAGCAAGTCGTCCTGAAGCAGCAAAGCAGCCCCAGACTATCACACTGCCTCCACCATGTTTGACTGTTGGTCTGATGATCTTGTTATGAAATGCTGTGTTAGTTCATGCAGATGTAACGGGACTCAAACCTTCCAAAAAGTTCAGCTTTCGTCTCGTCAGTCCTCAGAATATTTTCTTGGGGATCATCAAGATGTTTTTTGGCAAATGTGAGACGAGCCTTAACTGAGGCGAGTGAGGCCTGCAGTTCTTTAGATGTTCTGGGTTCTTTTGGGACCTCCTGGATGTCGATGAGCTCTTGGAGTAATTTTGGAAGGCCGGCCGCTCGTGGGAAGGTTCACCACTGTTCCAAGTTCTCTCCATGTGTGGATAACGGCTCTCACTGTGGTTCACTGGAGTCCCAAAGCCTTAGAAATGTCTCTGTAACCATTTCCAGACTGATAGATGCCAGTAACTTTGTTTCTCAGCTGTTTCTTTAGATCGTGACGTGACGTGTTGCGCTTTGAGATCTTTTAGCCTTCTTCACTTTGTCAGACCGCTTCTATTTAAGTGACTTCTTGATTCAGCCGGTCTGGCAGTAATCAGGCCTGGGTGTGGTTACTGACACTGAACACAGCTTTCCAAAAAATGTGGTTAATCACAGTTAATTCATGAGTTAACAAGTGAGGGCAAATACTTTATTCACAGCACCGTAGACAGAAAAACTATAAAGAGAGAATAAAGTATGGCAACGGGAAAAGAGAGACAAAGAAAGAGAGAGAGAGTCAGTGATTGGTGCGCCACGAGTTGGTAGAAATAAATAGAAATCATGCCAGTGCAGCATTACCTGTGTAGAAACATGCAAGGACCAATCTGACTGCAGCATCAGTTCACCTGAGAACATTTTTTTTGTATTCTGTTCTGCACTTATATTTAACTCATGTGTAACCGTTATGGGGGGCCGGCTGCATCTTCACAGTGATAATTTAACCACAGAGCAAAGAGCGGAAGTCCTCGGTATCATCAAGTCCAGTCAGACTTGGTGAGGCTGAGCCTGCGCGTCTGCAAAAATCAAAATCGGGTGATTTCAACTCAAATTTTCCCTCAAATGTGACTCAGCCTGAAATGATATTAAATCGCAGCTGTTCTCTTTTTTCTCCCCCCCCGCACATCATCCCTGAAAACATCTTTTCAGACACGGTTAGTCTGCGATCAACTTGTCGTGCAGACACCTTGTCTCTCTGATGCACCTTTACGAGACGACAGGCAAACCGGAGCTGACAGAGGTCGTCCGTGTCACGCTGACAGACAGCTGGAGAGAGCGTGAGCGCTATATTTAAACTGCAAGTGTTTGTTTGTGTACATCTGTGCGAGCTCGAGTGTTTATCTGAGCATGTGTGTGTGTGTGTGTGAGATGGTTCAGTCAGGTCAGTGTATCCTGAAGACACTGTCAGGCGGGATTGATTTCCTCTCTCTCGATCCGTGGACACGTTCCTGTAACACAGCTGACCCCCCGAGTTGCGTTACCTTGTCATTTTGCGACATGGATCAAAGCCCAGACGAGCTCGAAATAGCCGCACGGTGACCTTGAACTCTTAGAGGAAGTGGAGGAGGAGATGTGAGTGACAGGACAGAGGTTCAGAGTCAGATTTCAAGCAACGGTTCTGACCTAAAAATGAACCTGAGCTGCATCAAATTCATAGAAATAAAACCAAAAATGAATGAACAAAGAAATCAATATACGTCGCCCGTTTTTGAAGCTTAGAAAACGCGGTATTTGGAGTCACCGGTGTTCACAGGCAGGATTTTGTGAGTTATTGATCAAGCGGAATCTTTCTGGACACGTTGCGCTTCAAATGTGTCGCAGATAAATCAAAGTTTCTGATGCTGCGAAGAGCCTGCTTCAAAGTAAAAGAAGCTTTATATGATATTTATAAACTACAAACGCTCCTATTAGCCCTGTTAATGAGTATGCATGAATGTTAAGATTTGTAACTAAACTTAAACCATTTCTAGAAAAAGTCATTCATGCTTTTATTACATCCACACTGGATCACTGCAGTTCATTATCTACTGGACTGAGCAGCTGCTTCAAAATGCTGCTTCCAGACTCCTGACGGGGACACGGAAGCGTGATCGTGTTTCGCCCGTTCTTGAATTGATGCATGGCTTCCTGTCAAGCACAGGATCAGTTTCAAAACATTGTTGCTCACATATAATAATAATAATTCTTGCACGGGCTCGTCCCAGGTTATCTGTCAGATCTTTTACAATCCTACGTCTCATGCCGCTCACTGAGGTCATTGATCAGCAGCTTCTAATTATTCCCAGTTATTCCCGATTGGCTTGTACAAGTGACCGGGCGTTCTCAGTGGCAGCTCAGCTTATTGAGGAAGCCTCAACATTGAAGTTTACAGGAAGCCCACACACACAGACCAGTACCTTCTCTTTGACTCCCACCACCCACTGGAACACAAACTCGGGGTGATCAGGACCCTGCAACACCGGGCAGAAAGCGTTCCCTCTGAGGCAGAAGGGAAACAAAAGGAACACACACGTGCAAAGAAAGCCCTCAAAACGTGTGGTTATCCCAACTGGGCTTTCATCAAATCAGCCAAGATGCACAGGAAAGAAGGTCAAACACAAACGAGGGAGAATAAGAATGACAAGAGGAACAACATTGTCATCCCTTATGTGGCAGGCTTGTCAGAGAAACTCAGGAGAATTTTCTCCAAGCATGACATCCCAGTTCACTTCAAACCAAGTCACACTCTAAGGCAAAAACTGGTTCATCCCAAAGACAAACCCCCCAAACACAAGATCAGCAACGCAGTGTCTGCTGTCCAGTGCAGTGAAGAGCGCTTGGACCTCTACACTGGAGAAACCAACCAGACTCTTCACAAACGAGTGGCACAACATAGAAGAGCCGCCTCGACAGGACACCACTCAGCTGTACGTCTGCATCTGAAGGTCAAAGGTCACTCTTTCAAGGATGCCAATGTTCACATAGACCCGTGTCTATCCTGATGTGGTGGAGGAGCACAAGTACCTGGGTATCCTCATCAACAAGAGGCTGAGCTGGAAGACCAACACAGCTGAGCTGTATTTACCAAGGAAGCTGTGTTGTGTAGTACTACATGTACACTGTGCTCTGCTGGTGACACCAACAGCCTGAATGAACTGATCAGGAAGGCCGGCTCTGTGATTGGCTGCAAGTTGGACACTTGTGCAGCTGTGGTGGAGAGGAGGCCACTGACCACCCTGTGCACCATCTCTAACAGACTGATTCAGCTCCACACCCTCTCACCCTCTATGGAAGAATATATAATACCAATATATTTTATTATGAATTGTATATTATTGGCATTAGTATTATTAATGTCACCAACAATTCAACTGCTGTAACAAAAGACTTTCCCAAATATGGGAATAAGTAAAGTATTTATCGTCTGTCATGATTTTTCTGTGACTGTAAAGCACTCAGATAAACTTAATCAGCCAAACTCAAACCAGGTGTGATTTTAGATTTTTATAGCTCACCAACAGCTAATCATCAGGTAACCTAACATCTCAGTCTTTGGACTGTGGGAGCAACACCGCTGTGAGGCAACACCATCGTGCCACCTGTTAAAAAAAATAATTTGTTCAAGCTCATTATAACAAAGGACAGCCAGATATTATCGCCAGGAGCTGAAAGGACAGTCAATTCATGTGGCACATTTCTAGAGTTGAGGTTAGGGTGAAAAAGAAACTCACATATATGAACACTTGTAGTGTTACATATTTGCCAAACAAACCCCAGGAGGAGACACAGATCTACAGTTCTAATCAAAAAACATAAAGATTTTTATTTTCTGGCCTCTTTAAAATAATAACATTTCTTTTAAAGCTATTTTTTGTCTAAAGGATTTCTGAGCAGGATGGGAAATGGTCTGAAAACCGAAGCAGCAGCGACAGTCAGATCCTATGAATACAATCATGCAGAACCAGCATGCAAAAATGCACAAAATTAAATGAAAAACATGCTAAATCCTGCCATGAAAACGCTGAAGGAAAGCAACATCATGCGGCTTTAAATAAACACAATTTCCCTCTGAAATTCATTCATGCGACACTTCCGCCAAGCAACCAGTAGAGGGCAGGGCAGCACCAGGAAACGCATGAACTCCAACCAAGCAGATTCTCACACCACAGCTCACCGTGATCTTTGACCCCACTCAGCTGCAGCTTTCAAGGAGCATGAGAAGCAACGTGTTTGCCACAGAATCATTACCTTTCCCCGGTTATTAAACATTCTCCATCCTCGCTAAAAAAAACTCAAACGCTTCTTTTTAAGCTTTGAACTTCGAGCTGCATATTGTTGAACTTTCTGTTCTTCCTCATGTTAAAGAAACCAGCTGTAATAAAAACAATATCAGAGGGTCCAGACTCCTGCAGATAACATTATGATGATCAAATATTACATTCTGATTCACAAAGACACTTCACATGAGTCCAGATCTCTGCAGCCTCCATAAAAACGCTGCAAAAACAGCTCAGTTTGAGCTGTTAAAAGTCACTTTCTCTTCAAAAGAAATGAAAGCCTGGCTGTGGAGGTCAGTCGGACAAAACCGTGGTGTCCTTGTTTGATTAGAAAAGAAGAAGAAGAACAAAGAAGTGGCTCTGCATCAAAATTAAATCGGCCAGTTTAATTTTAAAAACAAACGAGGGACAACACAGAATTTTTAAAACTGTTGTTTCAAGCAAACATTTGGAAAAATAAACACTAGAGGAAGAGCAGTCACAGTAATCATTGTGTTTTAATTTCATTTTTAATTTCTCTTTTTAGTCCTCATTTTTCTTAATCTGAAAATATCTCAGAAATCTATGTAAAGCAACATTTTAAAGGCATTTATTTATCAGATTTCTTACATTGTATGACCAAACTTTCACAGACACCCTTCCTAAGACATTTAGATTGGAGAAAAGTGAAGACTAGCTGAAACCTACATAAACCTTTAGTCTACGGCAGCCTGGAAGGAACATAAAACCTTGTGACTGGGTGAATACAAAAGGCAGACAGGAGCTGTGATAGGTTCTTGTACCAAGACAGAAAAAAACCATAGCTAAATTCAGATGCCAAATTCAGATTTTAAAATAAATACACCTTCTAAAACTAATACACACAAATAACTCATCATACTTTTTTTTAATCTGAATGTAGTTTTCTTAACTTCCTAAAAAGATTAAAAGGAAGATTATGTTTATTTTTTTTATTGTTTTATGGTCTTTAAACACTGCTTCCTATTTCTGTTAACTGTTATTTCATGTTTAATTTACTTAAAAGTCCGTTTTTAAAGAATCTTTCAAAAATGAACTAAACCTATCAACAGAATGTGAAGAAACAACTGCTATAACATCCATGTATTGGGTTGAAGAGATATCAACTGAAGCTGGACTGTGCTTTAATGTAATACAACTTTATACCAATCACTATAACCTTTATTTAACAGGGCAAGTTGTTCACATGTTCTTATTAACAATGAAGGCATTTAGAAAATGAAATTAGCTAAATATGTAGCACACATCTGAAAACATCTAAACACAGAAACCTTTAAAATGCTGCCCCTGGTGGTGAAAGGTCTAGTTAAATTCTGCAGGGGGTAAATACAAACAGTACCTTAAAACTCAAAGTCATTAAGGGCCAGCTGCCATTTACAGTGATGTTGATAAGAATGCATCAAAATTAGAACGATATTGTTGAAACAAGATAGCGCTAAAAGCTATGCTAGCAGCTGTCCACTTTTAGACTGAAAATTCAAACCTAACAGCATGTCTTTGACTAAGTGTAAAAGATCTGATACTTCAAAGAAGTTTTTAAAAAACTCCTAAAAGAGTCAAAGTGAAATTAGAATGGAATAATGCTAGGTAGCCCTAAACATTAACAATAACATAAATCTGCTAAGTAGCGTAAATCTGCATTAATATTAGCAAGGTATGCAAGTCAGCTGCTAGTTTCAGACTGAAAATTCAAACCTTTTTTTGTGAAGGAACAAATGTGGCGACTCTTATAAATAAATCTATTTTAATATAATTTGAATTTTTATATTCGTTAGGTAGCTCTAAAGTACAAAACTGCTATTATTAGCAGAGTAGGCTAACTAGCGTCTACTTTTAACTGAAAATACAGGTGTAAGAGCAAAGGAGTTCCTCAGGAGTGTTGAACGCTATGAAGGGACAAAAAAACAAACAAAAAACTTTCAGTTATAATTTAATTCTGCTGGTTTAAGAGGGGACTACAGTGTACAAGTAAAATGAAATGGGAGGATAAAAATACTGTGCAGTCTCATAAAGTGGAACAATATTGAGACTTTAAGATTTTCATCTGCAGGAACAAACCTGATCCAGCCTCCACTGTTAAATAAATGCATAAATAAATAAAAATAATATGCTGTTTATAAGATAGAAATATTTCTAATATATAAATAGTAAAATGAAGAGTAATCTTGGTAACAGGTATAGTGCATACATCATACAGTAGAGACTCTCTGCAGATCAGCTGATCGACCTCATTTCATCCACTGTATGGTGAGTCGCCTGCGTCATCTGGTCCACCATCCTCCTCTTCCTCCTCACACACACACACACACACACACACACACACACACACACACACACACACACACACACACACACACACAGTGTGAGCACAACACACTCGTGATCTTCATTATTAATAACAGGTCAACAACAGGCAGAAACGTGTATTTGTTGATGGGACAAACAGCTGTAATAAAGAAAACAATGATGATGACGTCAGCATTCTCTTTTATTTGACATAAATCACTTTTATTCCTCAGTGTTTCAGGTTTATTGGGACTTCAGCCCATCACAGGAATGATTCATGCCATTCCCCTTTAAATGAATTCCAGATCCCGGTGAGGAATAACCTGGAAGCGTTGGCTGAAGCTCATAAATGTGTAAACAATGAGAGTAAACTGTCACACGGAGGTCAGAGGTAACACTCACTGCAGCCTCTGAAAGTTAGCAGCTGCTAGCAGGCTCTTATTTATGGGGGCTAGGTTAGCTTAGCATCATTTCCAGGGCCACCTCCATGTTACTGAAGGACAGTGGAGCTAGCATTCACACGGAGCGTGCTTCATTGATGCGGAGCTGGGCAGCGTTCGCCTCCAGCACCGCGTTTATTCGGGAAGAGCTAGCAGAAAAGGGCCGAACGAGCCCCGCGGTCCTGTATCGCGAGAACATCCCACCAGACTCCATCCAAAATTCTTCCACTCAAACATGCAGTTGTTCAGAGGCGGCGGTACGCGTTATAAACACAAGATACGGCATTAGCACGAACACTTTAAAGCCACTGCTCCGCTCGGCTTAAGTAAAATACATTAATTATATTCAGTTTATTAATAACGAGAGGTTTAACTGCGGGTTACCGCTGCTTCTGGATGCCAGGCGGGACGCGCTTTATGGTGTGGGAACCACGGGAGATCTACTCTCGAAAGCCGGGGTCTAAGCTGTACATCGTGCCTGTGTTTTAGCCGAATCGAAGAACTTATCTTAGGGATTTATAATTTTTTTTCGGTTTTGTCCTATCACACGGGATCCTCCCCAAATATGGAAAATGGCCAAAAACTGCAGAATGTTAAAGGGAAATATGAATAAGAGCCGCCGAGGCGGGCGATCCGTGCAGATCCGGACACTGACCTTTCTTGTGGGGGTTTCTGGGGTTCTTTCTCGGCGCCATTGCTTCGTAAACTCTCCGCTGTTTGTTTCTCAGCTGAGCACCGACGACCTGACGCGCTAACCGGCCGTAACTCCCGCAGTGAAAGCTCCCGCCGCTGTGCGCTCTGCGCGATGGAGCGACGCGTTCACCAAAAATCACGTCCTCGCTTGGATACCAGCAAAGCCAAAGTCCATGGTAACCGTGACTGGCTGCGTATCCCACCAATCACAGTCGCGTAATCAGTTTGTAGGCGGGACTAGAGGCAGGGTCTCGTTTTTTCCCACCAATCAGATTCTGGTACGGCGTTCCTGCCTCTGGAAAGGAGCAAAAACGTGGCAGAAGAAGGAGAGGGGTTTTAAACATCTGGGCGGAAGGACTAATGGGGTTTAAATAAACTTTATTGAGATTGTTTAACGTAAACACTGGAATAAAAGAGATGAGATCACATGAGCCTGTTTTTAAAAGGTTACACTTTTTATTATTATTATTAATAAAAATACAAAGGTGTAACCAACAATTAAAACAGCATTGTTGAAGGTCCCACAGGCCGTACTGAAGGCCTTCTGTGTGAGGTAATGCAACTAGCAGGAAGGAGGTTTGAGACAGCACTGTGTGTGGCGTTTTCAGTCCTGACAGGTGTGTTTACCTGTCAGAAGGAGGAGCTCTGCTGTACAGAATGATCTCGTGGATGCAGCAGGGTGGAGTCAGTCTGAGGGAGCAGCAGCTCTGCTGTCTCTGCAGTGAGGAGTGGAGCAGCTGAGATGCAGGGCACTTTGCTCAGTGACCTTCTGACCCTGACGGACTCAAACACCTCCAGATTCTGGCCCGTGATGTTTCCAGCAGTGTAGTTCAGTTTGTTGTGTTTGGGGCAGCAGAGCAGTCAGGGTGCCCATGCTGACCCCATCACCTGCTGAAAGCATCAACAATGAGCATCAGAACTAGACCACAGAGCAGTGGAAGAAGGTGGGCTGATCTGATGAGTCATGTTTGTTTTTACATCACATGGATGGACGGGTGCATGTGCACTCACCTGGGGAACACCTGACACCAGGATGCACCATGGGAAGAAGGCGAGCCGGCAGAGCCAGAGTGAAGCTTTGGGAAAAGTTCTGCTGGGAAACCTCCCGTCCTTCCATCCACGTGGATGTTCCTTTGACTCGTACCACCTACCTGAGCAGGTTACAGGGATAATGCTCCCTGTAACAAAGCAAACATGGTTCAGGAATGTTTGAGGAGCACAGCAACGAGGTGCTGATTGATCTCCAAATTCCCCAGATCTCAATCCAATCGAGCATCTGTGGGATGTGCTGGACAAACAGGTCAGATCCATGGAGGCTCCACCTCACAGCTTACAGGACCTATAGGAC
>JAVDPK010001699.1:220440-234248 GCA_034780415.1 Cichlasoma orientale | reverse complement strand
CACACACACACACACACACACACACACACACACACACACACACACACACACACACACACACACACACACGGAGTGAGAAAGTGCTGAGGCCCAGCTGGGTGAGCGAGCTGCTCCCGCTCTCTCTCTCTCTCTCTCTGAGAGCTATTTGGTTGGTTATGGATCCCTGAGGGACGCCGCTGCCTCCTGTGAGTGGGGGATCCATGCCAGGCCCTCGGTCGAACTCTGTGTGTGTGTGTGTGTGTGTGTTTGTGTGTGTGCAGACATAACTCTGGCTGGCACTTTCTCAAACATGTGCCAAAAGACGACCAAACAGTGAGCGTGTCTGTTTGTGTGTGTGGAGGTGCGTTCATGCAAACACAATGCATGGAGAGTTCAGCTTTCATGCAGCACAACATGATTTTTAAAAGGCCAAAACTAATGCTAATTGTCTGCAAATCAGAAAATTTTAAAGCAACAACAAAAAAGACCTATAGAGTCTTGTAGACATTATTTTTTAGTTTTTATGCTGTTTCTTTTTAAAAGAAGTAAGCACTCCTGGACCACTAGTACCTGGTTGGACCCCTTTTATCTTCAGAGCTGTTTTATTTCTTCATGGCACAGATTCAGCAAGGTGCTGGAAACATTCCTCAGAGATTTTGGTCCATGTTGACATGAAAGCATCACACAGTTGCTGCAGATTGGTCAGCTGCACATCTGTGATGAGAATCTCCTGTTCCACCACATCCCAAAGGTGCTCTATTGGACTGAGATCTGGTGGAGGCCATTTGAGTGCAGAGAACTTCAAGTACAGTGAACTGGTTCAAGAAACCAGTGTGAGATGATTTGAGATTTGTGACATGCTGCTTTACATGGTCAGCAACAATATTGAGGTAGGCTGTAGTGTCTAAACAATGCTCAGTTGGTAATAAGGTACTAACAGTTCATCACCAGCTGTAGCATGAACTATTGATTAAAGGCAGGATGGGTCCATGCTTTCATGTTTACACCAAATTCTCACCCTACCATCTAAATGTTGCAGCAGAAATAACTTATCAGACCAGGAAACATTTTTCTAGTCTTCTGTTGTCCATTTTGGTGAGTCCATGTGAATTATAGTCTCAGTTAGTCTCAGCTGACAGGAGCGGCACCCGGTGTGGTCTTCTGCTGCTGTTGAGATGCTCTTCTGCAAAGCTTGCTTGTAACAAATAGTTACTGTTGCCTTTCTATCAGTTCAAAGCAGTCAGACCATTCCCCCCTGACCTCTGGCATCAACAAGGCAGTTTCTCCCAGAGAACTGCTCACTGAATATTTACTCATTTTCAGACCATTCTCTGTAAACCCTAGAGATGGTTCTGTAGGAAAATCCCTGTAGATCAGCAGTTTCTAAAATACTCACCTGCCTGGCACCAACAACCCTGCCATATTGAAGTGGCCAGTGAATGTAATTCAAAAACTGAAAATATTCCAGGTTTTTTAGCAGCTGTGAAGGAGAAATCTGAAACATGCTAACTCTGCTGTAAAACATGAGATTTTTAAAATAAAGACCTGATACTAAGCATTAAAAGTTAATTTGTAAAAAGTTTTTCAAAAACTCATCTTCAAAGAGTCAGATTCGAATCAGAAAGCGATGGCTAACACCAGTTAGCACTAATATAAGCTAGGTAGGCTGTTAGCGCATGAAAATAACTGAAAACACAGAGTTAAAAGCTTTGTCCCTCCAAAGTGTTAAATGTTGTTATGGGACAAATCCTGTTGATTTCTAAAAAGAAATATAATTCAAAATTTCAGCATATTTCAGGTTTCCTAGCTGTTTTGTAGCCCATTGATGGAGCGGAGCTTCTTAACAGTGATGCTAACTCTTCAAATTTTAAAATGTAACTCATATAAGTATAAAATATTTAAAACCTAATTTTTTTTTAAAAAAAGTAACCCATCTTCAGAGTGAAACTAAAATTACAGAGCAGTACTTAATGGCAGAAAGCATTAAAAGTCGCTTTGCGTAGTTTAGCGCTACTAGCAACGTAGATTAATTAGCTTCCATTTCTAGGCTGAAAATACAAATATAAAAGAACAGCAGCTACTCCAGAGTGTGAGCAAAACATCCATAATAACCTTTTGCATTTTTTATTTTTACAGGTTTAAGAGAGAACTAGCACCTCGTGCTGTTTTTATGGGTTTTTTTTAATCCTATAAAACTATGGCTCATGACAGCAGATGTGGTGCAATAGGTCAAAAAAAAGAGAGGACTTTCTAATGGGAGAGTGGGTTGAAAACAAAAGTTATTATTTACAGTTCCTACATAATGAGGAGAGAGCTTAAATTCTGCTGTTATTTAATTATTTTTTCCCTGTTTTTTCTGTTGCTGCTTTAAAAGCCATACATGGCTAATTAAAACTATGTTGTAGTGGTGTTTGTAGGTCAAACGTGGAAAAGATCGACAGAAAGAATTGAAATTTTGATGTAAAAGTTGAATAAAGTATAATAATAATACTTCCAAAAAAAGTTTGTTTCTCCTATACAAAAAGTCAGATTCATCTCTGCAAACCTAATTTTAAATAAATAAAATTGCCACCTTTACTTTGAAAATCGTCTATTTATCTATCACAATTTCTTATTTACGAGGTCAGATTTACTGTCTTCACTCAGTGTTTCTCTTATAGGTCCAATTATTTCAATCACAATTTTTCAGATTCCCAATATTTTTGGGGGGCCGTCGGCAGAGTTTCACTATCTGTAAGCCCTCTTTTATTATCTCTGAATATTCATCCTGTTCTACACACTTATTGCTTATTGTTGTATTTCAGTTTAAGTCACTGAAATGGTGTTTAGCTTCTTTTGCTTTCATCATCCAGCGCTTCAGTCTATCGAGCTCTTTCAAACTCCTTCTGCGCCACTAAAAAGTCGACACGGACTGATTGCAGTTGTGGGAGATTCTGTATGTTTTTGACCTCTTTCCCTTCGCTTTACATTCTTCATCGAAAACCTGACGGAGACGGATGCAAATGGTGTTGTTCGTGCCGGGTTTTAATTGTGTGTCAATCCTGCTGCTTTGGCTCTTTGCATATGTAATAAAACTACTTTTCTTTTCACCCCCTGAGCTCTAAATTTCCAGCTCTTAGTTTCAGTTTCTGCGTCGCCTTTTTCTGGCTTCAACAACTTTGTTCCATTTCTCATTCTCTGGCATAATTACAGCTTTATAGCATTCTCCACTGCTCGGGCATGCTGTAGATATCGCCCCCTCCCTTTCCGCTCTCTCTCTCTCTTTTTTTTTTTTGTCTTTTTTGGTTTGGCTCTCATTAATAATTCACAGAAAGAGACTGGGAAATTTTAGTGCAATTTGCAGCTGCTGAATCCCAGTTATTGTTTTGCAGGGTGTTGCACAGAGAAAGAAAACCTCGGACGAAGGCTTTGTAGCCCTGAATGTAATTTGGCTGCATGTATCTGACAGGCCTCACATCATTAGGGGGAGGTGAAGTAGATGCAGTGGGGGCAGCTTCGTCCAGACAGTCAAACACACTGTCCTCATCTGTCGCTCCAAAACCCCGACACTCTGTTTCCTTAATGCTTTTAGATGCTGTTTGTTCATATTTAGGCCTGATAACTATCTATGTTTTATTCCGTTTGTTTGCATCCGACCAGGCAGGCGCTGAATTATTCAAAGTGGGCCGAGCGCAAAGAGGAAACTTTGGGCTGCTTTTCTTTTTAAAAAGCAAAGACCACACGCTACTTTAAAGAGCATCCATGGATGGATTCATCAAAAAAAATTTTCTTAGCCCTGTGGGGAACCATTGTTCTTTAACGCACGGCTCTCGTGTTTCCTCTTTATGTCCGAGTTTTCAAATATCTAATAAAATGCAAAAAATAAAAGAATCCCAAAACTGATGTCTGTCTCTTATCAGACAAAAAAGCAGGTAGAAGATGTAGATACTAAATTTCAAACCTCAAATGCTGCCTGTAAAAACTGAAAATCCACCCATCAAATCTTTGTGAAAAGCAGGATGTGATCAATCAAAGCAATGGGCCGAACATGTATAATGTTACACTTCCATTTCATTCTGGATTGTATTGTTTAGGTCGTATGTACATAAATTATAAGGCACATGTGTTTTACATACAATTATGTCCATATAAAGGCCTCAAAAGAAATAATAAAAATCAACAAAAAGTTGACTCATCATCACTTAGCCGAGCAAAACAACATCTTCTGATTACATTTTTACAAGTAGGACACCACACGCCAGCTTTATATCCTGATGTAATGGCACATATTCCTAAAAGTCTCACAGAGACGACTCATGACATGCTTGTGTGGGAAACGTCCATAAAAAGGTAAGTGATGTTTGAACATACCTGAACTGCAACCCAGTCTCGTGGCAGTTTATGATACAGTCACTGCGGGTAATCTACACATTTCTGTTGCTGAACACAAATTTTGTAATTTTTTTTGTTTCTCGACATGAAACATTTTGTGTTCCTGAATATCAGTCCGCGCTCACTGATTAAAAGGCAAAAAAAAAAGTCCACATTTGGTGGTTGTGGGGGTCGTAGAGGAGCGTGTTATCTCCAGTCTTCATGCCACAGACCTGAGCTCGAGTCCTAAATGTCAGATTTTCACATATTATTTGTGTAATTTATAAATCTTGATGATCGGCGTGTCTGATTTTACACCACGGATGCCGTTCCTGGCACGACCCTCCCCAATTATCCGGGCTTGGGACCGGCTGGTTTCCCCCCCTCCCCATTTGTATGATTTTTAAATACATTATTGATATATTATTAACTAAAAATATGTAACTTGATGAGGTTTATTAAAAATGACTTTGTTAGGGTTAGTCATGAAAAAACTGTTAGGTTAAGTTTAGAAAAAGCTCTTTGGATACGAGCGCCACACCTTTTTATTTTCTTGTTTGCCGTGACGCCTTCCTGCTTTCTCTTCAGAAATACATTCTCCTGACACAAAATACATCCCACTGAAATACATCACATTCAAAGTCGAGCTCACGGACAAGAAGAAATATTACAATCCGCCTTGACCACAGAAAAAATTCATTTTTCGTGGTAAAATATATTTTTCACAGACTCCTGTGAGGCCGGGCTGTAAAGGTTCGACACGTGATTTAATGAAGCAAATTTGCAAATGCACATTTTTGCATTTTCATACGTTATGATTTACGGTTCTCTTTGGATTGTGTCTGGTTGCTTAGATATAATAACATTAGCACTGCATTTCAGGAAACTGCAGTGCACATTCTTCTGGTGTTTTACATGAAAACCTTTAAAGAATAATCAGTATTTGCAGGCCAAGCGAGGGGCTTTGTATTATTCTGCAGCTGCAGGTACTACAAAGAACATGCTTTCCCTTCAAAACCTCAAACTTAAAGAAAACTTGTGGATAAAAGTACAAGTTTTTTAAAACGGCGGCATCAAACAAACTGAGCAGTTTTGATATGAACAAAAAATGCACAGACAGCATACTGTGGAGGGGATTCGATCGATGAGTCACCCAGTTCACTGCTTTGTTTCTCCTGAATTACAAACCAGAGCCTTAACCTTAAAATCAAACCTCAGCATGAGTCAGAAATGAGCTGATTTTACAGATGAACCATTTCCCGTCAGACTCGAGGACTGACGGTGCTTTGCTGCATCACATATCCTCAGCCAGATTTGAGTACGGATCCTCTGATTTAAACGTTATGATGTGTAAATACGCTAAATATATATTCAAAATTTCAAACTTTAAAAAACTTTTCTGTATTCATCCTTTTAAATTCTGGCAGAAACAAAACCTGAGATCAAAAATGCTCAAAAACATTCTGCGTGATAAACAATCACATTTAAAACTGTTATAATTTTAACGTACACAGCGGCACAGAAAAACATTCAGATCCGAGTGTTTCAATTTTACGACTTAAGCTCCTTCCTTTCTCTCTTTCAGATGCTAAAACAGTACTTTCATTAATTTACATAAAACTTATTAAACGCGTTCGACTCCTCCGTGTTTGAAATGGAAGGAAAGTAATTTGTTTATCATGTGCCATTTGCCAGTGTGTGGCATGCATGTGCGTGTGCGAATTCACCATCCACCGAGAGAAACGTCCACAGGCAGCGGGGCTCGAAGGAAAGGAAGAAAAAACAGATAGGAGATCTAAACCTCTGTTTTTCCCCTGCGATTTCACCCAGTCTGACCTATTTTGCGAAGAGTATCTCATAACCGGAGAGTTTAGGACTGTTTAATGCTAGGTGACACAGCAGTGTCCTGCAGTCTTTTCTTTCTTAATCCCTGGCATCTTCGGTAAAAGATCTCTCAGAAGAAACAACGCTCGTTTCTGGCATCCAGCTGCCGGAGGGAAGGGGAGATTGTCAGGGCGCATTTCTTCCCTGCTCGCCAGCCATTCCTCAGGAGAGCTGTGCGTGTTTGTGTGGCTCTGAATATATGTGTGTGTGTGTGTGTGTGTGTGTGTGTTTGTGAGTAAATCTCCCTAGCTTTTTTTTTGGCAGGTTAGGTAAACTGAAGGGATGAAGAAAGAGAGGTGGCAGCTTTCCCCCTCCTTGGAGAACAGTTCCACCTTAAGCTCTTTCTGGAAATTACAGGAATGTTTCTCTTGTACTGCTCTTGTCACCTTGCCTCCAACATGGCCGCAAACAAGCTGCAGTGAAACTCACTGATGCGTTTGCTCCAGAGCGGTGGAGGAAGGAGGAAGAAAAGGAGGAGGAGGAGGAGGAGGATGCCCAGCGGGCTGGTGTTTCGTGTCATCCTCTGATAGCGGGTTTTGTTTGGCCGGAGGAGGTTTGTGCAAAGGGATGTTGAACGCGAGGCTGACTGCGAGTCCGGTAATCTCGCTGACCTCCCTGCCCAGTTGCCGAGGAGGAAACAGTGTGAGTCTGAGGTTTTCCTCTCTCTGCTGGTCATTTGGTGAAGCTGGGACACACACACACACACATATTTTACCCTCTAAACTCTACGTTTAGTGTTAAATGGTCACTCAGGATCATAAAAATGTACTAAAAACAGTTCATTAAAAACTCTGTGGAGTTTTTTCCCCCATATGGAATACTTTGTGTACTTTGGTACAAGTATTTTGTTACTTTTTTGGCCTTTGTTTATTGGTGAAAACTAAGAATATTGCCATTTAGAAATGTCATAAAGGCTTTGAGCAAACTATGGTCCTTCTCAGAGTCACAAAGATGGATTATTCAGGATATGACACGTCATTACATTAGGCAGTAAGCGTGCGGTCTCAGTCAGATCTGCTCCTCGCTCGTCTCATCACTTTTCAAAAACACCAAGAATGTGGAAAACACTCACCTCAGTGGGTGATGTCACCGTGGTTCCATCCATCTTTCACACTGTCTATGAATATAAGCAGTTTTTTATCTGGTTTCTTTGACTCTCAACAGTGTTAGTGTTAGCATAACCCAAAGATGTACAGTAGCCCCATAAACAGGAAATGCACAAGGCTGGAAAAGTCTGGAATTAAAGAACCCATGAAAGTTGATGCAAATGCAGTAGAGAGAAACAAAAGGAAGGAAAAACAATCCAGTACCAGCTGCGTACGTAAAAGTGCAATGCATTTACAGTAACTACTGTTCACTGCCTTTGGTGCAGCTATCAGCTCTGACGGCAGGTTTGTTACATCTGACTAATGATTTATTGCTTTACCTAAAACGTATTGCATTCGGTCTTTAGAGTGCTCATGATGACTGCCAGGAAAAAGCCTCTTCTCTCTAAAAAGAACATGGAAGCAGGACTTAGGTTTGCAAAGCTGCATCTGAACAAACCACAAGACTCTGGACACCTTTGATACCTTTGGTGAGGACCAGATTATTTTTATGTCCTAACACATAAAACATACACACATACAAGGTTGCATTTTTTTTTTTTTGCAATGAATGAATTGAAGGTTTGCATTCAATTGCCATCTAATTTGCACATGTGTTGCAATCAGTCTAATCCAGCGAGTGCAATTAATCTTCAGGGGACTCAACTCAACTGGCTGCATTCCGGTTAAAGTCCTGTATCAAATAAGCCATTATTGCAATGTCACTATAAGCCACATCCTGGGGCAACTACACTATTTTTGGAGGTATTTCTGAATTTGTTGAAAATTTATGAGGTTCTGGCTGGCAACGCGATCATAAGTTCATTGCACAAGGTTGCAGTGATTTTGGTTGCGCTGCGGTCCATGGCCTCTGTTTTCCCTGGTGCAGCTGTAGCATAAAATTCAGAGGAAGTCAACTAAAAAGGGCGGGGAGGTTGGGTGCATTTAGATGCTCCTCCACAGTGGAAATCACACTTAAGAGCAGCAGAGTAACTTGTCTTTCTGCAACAGCAGATAAGGATGGGGTCGACCCCCCCATATGCTCCATCTACAAGGAAACTGGGCATCCAGGAAATCCAGAGTTTCCCCCAATCAAAAGTTCCATTAACCTGGAGCACCGGGAGCTAATTGAGAGCGGGAGAGGGTGAGATCTATCGCGGCGTCATTTGAGCTCGCCAACATGCCGGCGTCAGCAGACGTCACGCGGTGACACGTCTGACATATTTATAATTATCCGGGATAATAAGAAACGGAATACAGCAACAAAAACAGGCGAGCTGATAGATTTGGCTGGGAGTGGACGCTTGGAGGAAAAGACAATAAGCAGGAAGATTTCTCCAACCTTTGATAACCCAGATCATGTTTTAAGCATTAGGAGATGCATAAGTAGTGGAGGAGGGAAAAAAAAAATCCACAAATCTGCATTACTGTTTTGAAGATTTATGAATCTCAACTTCACACACATGCTCTTTGGTGGAGGGAGATCACGGGTTCATTATGTTTTGCACCGTTTTCTGATGGTTGTGTCTCTCTTATCTCCTTGAGAGGGTGAAAGATATTCTAATCTGTCGCCCCAATAGCCTTAAGCCCTGGTACGGCGAGTGGGCCAACTTTTGTTCCGCATAATCCCTCCACCCCAGCGAGGGGAGGTCATGTTTGTCAAAATGTGGTGAAGTGAACATGGAATATTTTCCCTCAGCCTCCTCCTCCTCCTCCTCCTCCTCCTTCTTCTTCTCTGGCTTAATTTGGAATTAAAAATGCATGCGATTTTGAACTTTAGATCTCCGGAGAGAGCCGTAAACAAGTATGAAATTAAGTGTCTTTTGAAATGCTGTGGCAGGGACGTGGATCGAATTGAGAGGAGCACATTATTCAGTCTTCCTGGCCTTCAGAAGAGTGACCGGGTGACCAGAGTGGCCTCTCGAGTCAAATCACTCAGGGTGCAGCTATACTGACTGAAACAACGAGGACTGTAGGATCACCTATGTGAGAAATGTAGAAAAAATAAATGGTCTTTTTCATACCTGGTGCAGATTTTTAATCAACTTTCACATCTTTTAAACTGAGAAACTGTGAAATCAGCTTCATTTCCTCAAATTGATCTGATGGTCCTTAAAGACTACAGGATGTTAAAGGGCATTTCTAGTGTTTTTAGAGCTTTGCACAAGGTTCAAGAAAAATGATCATTAGTAATAGATGAGATATGAATTGGCAGTGCAGCAGTATAAAATCTAAAAATTGCAAAACAACCAGATTAGGATGAGATAAAAAAGTCACAAAGCCATGGCAACTGCAATGACAGACACTGAGGAATCTGACCAATGGAAAATTTGACCAAATGATGCCAAGTTCCCAAACACAATTTATGTTTGCCAAAGAAGTTTAAGGACACAAAGTCTTGAGCCAGCCCTCATTTTATTTTTAAATATTTTGCTTCCAAGCAGCATGATGTTCTTGTAATTTTTTAAAGTGGTCTTGAGCAATAGTTCTCCACTTTTCAAAGGTTTTATTTGGACATTGGCTGCTTTTTCACTCATTTTCAGTCCGGCTTGTTTACCTGAACATTTTCAGAGGAATGTTTTATGTTTGTTTAGCCACTTAACACTGACCCGTGAATCATTCAGGCATAAGAAAGACACCTAACTCACAAAAACACATCATTTGTTCCCATTTCTTTAGTTGACTCTATGAAAAATGTCAAAGATAACACAGTTTGACAGACAAAATGTTTTTGCACCAACAAGGTGCAAAGAGCTCCCAAAGAGCTGTTAGCTGAAAAACCCGCATATCTCAGCACAGTGTGCAGCGTGTGCTTAAAAATCGAGGAAACTGGACAAGTGGAGGATAAAGAAGAAGCGTCAGGCCTAAAAAATTACAGCAGATGAACATCATCTAACAGTCATGTCCTTCAGAAAGCGGAAAAAATTCCAGCAAAGAGCTGAAACAGGACCTGAGAGCTGCATCTGGACCTTCAGCTGATCCATCTACTGTTCACTGAAGCCTCATCAGAAATGGTCTCAGTGGAAGGGAGAAGAGGCTGAGGTATGCCACATTACACAAGAACTGGACTGAAAATCAGTGGCAACAGGTCTGATGGAGGGATGGATCAATATTTATGGAGGAGATCAAGAGAAAGGTACAACAGTCATACAGCTATCTGTAAAACATGGTGGATACGCTGTCATTTGGAGCTGCATTTCAGCCGGTGGTGTTGGAGATCTTATCAAAATTGATGGAATTGCAAACACAGAAAGGTACCATCAGACTTTGATCCACCATGCAATGCCATCTGGAAAGCATCTGATTGGCAATGCTTTAATTTTTTAGCATGATCCCAAACACACTGTCAGTGCAGTAAAAGCATACCTGGGTAGAAAAACACACAACTGAAGCAGTGTGGGATCAACGTGACAGAGAACAGAATAAAACATCCAAAGAAGAGCTTTGAATGTCCTTCAAGAAGCCTGGAGAACTGTTCCTGAAGACTGCTTGAAGAAATGAGAAGAAAGCTGCCTCAGAGAGTTCAGACTGTGCTGAAGAATAAAGGTGGTCACACCAAATATTGACTTTCAAGCTCGTTAGAACTGTACGAACTCTGTTTTTGCCTCATATGCTGTATATTCATGTATTTCATCTATTTTCCTGACTCCATCAACATTTTGACATATTTCAGTCATGGTTAAAGTAAGAGCAAGAACATATTTTAATCATAGACTATGTGACATCACCACTGGCTCTGGTACGTTTTGATTTAATCACGTTTTGGAGTTATTATGTGACCCATGGAATCATCTCAGGTCCCCTTATGGAAACTTCACCCACCACTGGAAGCACTGGTCCATGTTTATTACTCAGTATACACTAATGTTCAAAACTAAGTCAGCCCTTTTCAATTGTGCTAAGAGATTTATGCTTTACTCCAATGACCCAGATTAACTCAATGGACAAAGTTGTTTGTAGATTCTGACTTCCTGCTTTCATCATTTACAATTCTGACCTTTTATCTGCTGGTCTCAGAGCTGCTTAAAGTCCTCATTGCTAACTTTCCCTTCTATTTCCACTCTCCATCTCTCATAGTGCCCCAATATTTACATCTTTTTATGAGCTCCGCTGCTCTTTGCTCATTAACAGCAGCAACATTTGTCCCTCTTTAATAGCAGGTCGCGTGGAGGTCGTGCAGCACCTTAAGTAAAAGACGACAGATCCTGTTCTCCCTCAGGCCGCAGAGAGAGACTTGTTAAGCAAATCTGCATCGTAATAGGCGATTAGCATTCATTTCTGTGTCCTATTGATGCACACTGTAGGCTGGTGTAGCTCCCTACTGCTTCAGGTTTCTCAGGACTGTAACAAAGCAAAAGGACTTTGAGGGGAGATAATACTTCCAACATCCAGATCTGTCCTAAAGAATCACTCAGCGGCGATTTAAGGAATTGTAGGTGTCGAGTAGCTCTTAACCCTAATTAAACGACACTTTACAGAGTCTGCGGCCTCTCCGTCCTCGCTCGCAGCGTGTTTGTGCTCTCTCAACTCTCCTGCCAACAACACAAGCCTGCAGCTGCGAGCACTTCGACCTGCGATTACATCACAGCTCAGGTATTCCTGCACTGAAGCTCTCATCCAAATTGCTGTAACAGCGAAACACTCTTGTATAACAGGAACATAAACTTTAAAAACAAAGCGTGGCCAGAGGGATTTTAAGGTCACGATATACAAAATAAAGTCAAAGTCTTGTTCTGAAAAGTACAAAAACACAACACGCGGAAGCCTGAAGGTTCGTCTTGTTTTAATCTCATACTTTAAAATAGACTGAATTTAAAGTATAGACATAGTCACTGTGACATGACCTGTTGGTTTGGACTCTGAATTCTCCGGTTTCAACCTTAGTGTTTTGGGCACTGGCATCTTGGATATTATTGAGCTAGAAGAGACTTTATTTGGTTATGCTACAAATAAAGTCTCCAGCAGAGCTTGGAGAACGTTGCATGAAAAAATTTATTGTGACCGTCAGTGGCCTTCTTCAGAGCAACTTTGGTGTGTCAAGATGGCGATAAAACAATAAGAAGGAGTCTATGTGCTATCAATATGAAGCCAAGTTGGCCATTTCATGTTTTTACATTGTAACAACATGGTGACTAGTTGTGATAAATTGGTAAACATTGCACGCGTTGCTGTCTAAATTCAGCCAGAACCTCATGGGTTTGAAACAGAAATTCACCAAAAAAAGTGACGTAGTTGCTGTGGGACAGCAATTTAACTGCAAAGTGACACAGACAACCTTTCTTTTCTATAGACGATCCATAGAGAGCAACACTGTTTTTCTTGCCAGGCTGTAAACGTGTTTCTTTTCACTTTGAGCTGACTTGCGTTACACCATTAAAGGCTTGTAAAATAAATGTCTGAATATGTGCTTAGGAAGCTCCCAGCATTATAAATCCTGCAGTAAACCTGGCTGTTTGTGTCTTCCTGGCCTTTGCAGACTTGTATTCTACTTGTACTTCCTACAGTTAGCTCATAAAACCATCCAAACTTCGTAACCTCAAGATCGCAGAGGCCACGAGGCAGCTGAACTGCTGCAGTCATCTGCTGGAGCGGCCGACAACTTGACCAGGAGAGCAACCCCCGGATGACGGATGGCGCGTGGCCGGAAACGAGCGCCTTTATCGGGCTGCATTATCCTCCAGCAGCCGATCCAGACAGGCCAGATTTTTATCGAACTGTATTGGATTTTGTAATTTCCTTTTCCAAGACGAATGGATGGAGATACTGAGAAGAGAGGGGTGGGGGTTATTGTCTACAACCCCGGGGTGATTATTACTTATGATCCATTTAGTAGTTCAGGCTTGTCCCAACACATGCTGGTTATTGCTCTCTGTCCACCTTCCTGTGAAACACTTTGGTACCAGAAGCAGGTTTAATACTGTTATATGGTGCTGCTTAGAAAAGCCAAATGACATTTAGTGAAATGCGCATATTAGGTCAGTGTAAACCATGTGGACACTTTTCTGCTTCATTACAAATTTACATAACAGAGCAAAACTTTTTCCCTCTCGCTCGCTCTCAGTGAGAGAAGTGGCTGAAAGCTTAAGAAACTGAAGTTCCTTTAATGTCCACTAGAGGCGGCTTCCAAAAGTGAGTCCATCCACATAGACTGCCATGTTAAAATGTTCAACTTTACAGCAGAAATAAACATGTTTACAGCCTGCTGCAAATAAACAGATTTCGTTTCTATGGTTATTATCCATTATTATCCACTATATTTTATGACACCATCTTTGTCACCTGAAAAAGAAAAAAAAAAAATCAGAAGACCACAAAAACAGCTAACCAGCTATACAAGATGTGGTCTATGGTAGGGGTGGGCAACATTGATACAGTAAGCCAGGGGTGTCAAACATAAGGCCCGGGGCCAGACTCGGCCCAGCAAAGACTCGAATCCGGCCTAATGGACAGCTTTGGAAAAAGTGAAGAAAGGCATAAATTTTGGACTTCATCTGTTTTACAGCATTTCCT
>JAVDPK010001699.1:179646-220340 GCA_034780415.1 Cichlasoma orientale | reverse complement strand
TACGCTGACAGAAAGGGGAATTTCAGTGGTCCGGCCCACTTAAGATCAAAATGGGCTGTATGTGGCCCACGATGTAAAATGAGTTTGACATCCCTGCAGTAAGCAAAGGGCCGCCCGCTAAACAGCCAAATAAAAAGTTTCCTAAAAACTCATGCTGCACACATTTACACTATTTACAAAAAAGAACACAACAACCTGTCCTCCAACCACAGTTCCAGAGATCAGCCGCTTCCAAAAGCTTGACAAAAAAGGTGTCTTCAGCTTAGATTTAAAGACAGTCACAGTTGGTGCTTGTCTGAGGTCACTTGTGCAGCCACAGCAAAGGCACAACCCCTTTTTGCAATAAGCGTTGACCTCAGAATGCTCAAGAGTGAGTGGGAAGCAGACCTTATTGATCTACCACATATGCAGCTGGAAGACCATTTAAGGCTTTAAACACAAATAGTGTCACTTTAAACTGGATGCTAAGGCCGCTAACACTGCAGTAATCTGGTCGCAGCATTTTGGACAAATTGTAGACGAACAAAAGATGACTGACTAACTCCAGTATACAGCGCAGAACAGTAGTCCAGTCCAGATGCAACAAAAGCACGCATAACCCTTTCTAGATCCGATGGTTTTAGAAGAGATTTTAGTCTGGCGATGGCTCTGAGCTGGAAGAAACTGCTCTTCATGACAGCACTGATTTGTTTGACAAGTTTCAAATTTGTGGCAAAGATTATCCAAAAGTTTTTAACCTATGTTTTAAGAAAAGGAGCTAAAGAGCCCAGGCTTTCCTCGAACCTCTCAGTTAAGAGTGGAGGGCCAAACAATCTGACCAAACTGAGTGGCATCCACTTTTTATATCCAAAATGCACCCATTGATGCTCCTTGTGTAACAGTGAGTTCCAAGACTCAAAGTTAAATAGTAAAAGTTGTAAATCATCTACATAGCAAATAATAAAAAAAAATGTTATGTTGGTGAATAATTTGACCTAGAGGGAGTACATGTATGTGCAAAGAAGAAAGAAAGAAGCCCCAAGATAGACCCCTGTGGAACTCCACATGTCATAACTGCCGATGCATAGGAGTATTTTCCAGCGTTAATTGATAAAGTCCTGAGTTTAATATCAAATTCAAGATAATTAAGAGCCAAATGCTCGACTTCTACATAGTGTTCCAAACACTCAATGAGTAAGTCATGATCTACAGTGTCAAACACACATGTCCTCCAATCCAAGTGAACCACTATATTTATTTAATGTTTAAGCTTTTCCTGTGGCATCTAATACAATTCAGTCCCCATAAACAGTTTCAGAAATCTGAGAAAATCTATATTTACATATTTATTCAGGGTTTACCAGAGAGAACTAAAAATGTTATCCACACGCCCTTTCGTGTTTGACTGCTAGAGGTCATTTAATTCTATTTTAAAACGTAGGTACTGCTTGTAAAATGTGCCTGCAAAAATGTGAGGTCGTTTTTTTAAAGGAGTACAAGCGCCAAAAGCAGCACTAGGTCCAGCAGAACTAAGGTGGCAATAACCAGCTGATAAACAAAGAGATTAACGGCAGAATTTAAAATATTTGCTCTAATATTTTCAACCTTACTAAGAAATTAGTCCTGAAATCTTTCAGCTGACACGTACTTGATTATTTATTGTCACAACGCATATTTAGCACGATGCATTTAAGAAACCAGTTCTGGCCTCTGGGACCTATTTTGCCCATGTGTGATCTATGATATCATAATAAGAATAATAATAAAAGCTGAAATTTAAAGGAACTGATCCTATGACTGGCTGACAAGTTGAACTGTAACCGGTTAAAGTGGAACTTTTTTGGAGACCTGAGAATATTTCTGTTGTTGAGAGTAGAAAATGATGTGACTAAACTCCACTATTTCTTCTCTTGGTCTCTATATTTAGAAAGCCGTATGTGGAAGCAAACAGAAATCCCTGTATCTGCTTATTTTACTGTTGAAGTGAATGGGGCCTTTTTCAAGCTGCCAGCGAGGCCTCATCATAAACCCGCAGTGCCATTAGGCACTTTGGATTAAAGCGTTCACCAAATGGCATATGTTATGTTCGCCCTCCTCTATCTCTCTGTGTCTGAGTGTACAAATCCCACGATCCCTGCAAACACACAGACGGGGGGGAGGGGGGAAAGCACCTTGCGCTGATGAAAGCTGTGTCAGGTAATTTCACACTCTCACACGCGTGCAGTCATGTCGGCCTCCCCCAAGCTAACTCATTACCTGTCTCAGCCGCCGGGCGCGGGCAGGATGCACCTTCTGGAGATGCTGGCGTTAAACAAGCTGCGTAGGTGGGGGGTTGGTGTGGTTGTTACAGGGTAAGGGAGGGTTTATTGTGGAAAACGCGGCAGTGCGGCGCACAGACTGAAATGGTTCGTTCTTCTCCTGAGGGGCTTTTCAATGGTGAAAACCCAGAAAAGATCCACTCTGACAAACCTGAGCATCCTCAAACTGAGGTTAAGCCACAGAGGCAGCTATACTCACCTTGTAGCGACGAGGACGACGCAAACAAGAGCGGGGTCGAACGGGGTCGAGGTTCACCTTCTGCAGGGGCAGCATGGAGGGGAGAAATCGAGGGCCAGGGCCCCGCCAGCTGTCTCTCTCCTGACAAACGCCTTCCTCCTCCAGCAGCACTGCCATCCCTACAACCTCCCTGCCACGCGGGAGCTGTCAAGAGGGGGGGGGGGGGGCGGACCTGCCAGCATGCATCTGGCTGACAGGCGACTGGGAAGGTGCACTGCGAGCGCACGTCACAATCAATAACCCCTGCTAAGAGCGATGGACCAAAGGGGTGTACATGCTCCCACCACCTCTCTGTGTGTTTTTATTTTTGCACAGAGAGGGCAGAGGCGGTGACTTGTCACCTAACAACACACGCTCGCTCCGGGTGTTTGGGAGTTTGTTTTGAGAATATACATATGCGCTGTGTGCAGGAGTGCATGCATGCATGAAGAGCGCGTTTTGGAGGTGTGATACTTGATGTGATAAACTGCAGGTCAGCGTTCGGGGGAGAGGGAGGCGGGGACGTAAGAAAACAGCAGAGGATTGAAAGGAGGCAAATCTGGGTGCCAAGAATTTGCTTTTCGAGGGGAATTAAGCTCCTCCTCAGGGGATGAAAGGTAAAAAATTGAGAATTAAAGGATTATAAAGAACTAAAGTACAAAAAAAACATCTTTCACATTAATTATTTTCTAGTATTTTGTTTTTGCAAAGAAGTTTTAGGCCTCAAAACTATTCAAGGGAGTCTGGAAGTAAACATTACCCTGTGGTTGAACTGACACATGCGGCCTTTCTCGCGACTAATAGATTGGAACCACAGCTCAATTTAAACACACTGGTGTGTCAACAGAATGTGACAGGAGTACCAGATTAGCTCACTGGGTAGCACAGATGACCTAAATGCTACAGTATAAGGCTAACGTAGAGACCCGGGTTTGAATCCATACTGAGGCCATTTACTGCATGTGTGTCTCACAGCTGCAATAACAGCCCAAAAGATATTTTCAAAAAAATGTGACGCAGCACAGGAAAAATCCGGCCGAGGCACACTGGAATGAGACTTTCCAAAATTTGCAATCTTTGTTCTCTTAATTTCAACGTCTGCCAAAATCTATCACAGCTATGCTCAAAAGTGCACTTCACTGAGCAGTTTCTGATGCACATGTGACATTAACTTAATCAGTTTGGACGTGTGATGCTGTGGGGTCAAACAAATAAGGCCCCGGGGCACACGGGCCTAGAGGCCGTCCAGTGACCATCTGGCAACCTTTGGCAAGTGGTCGCTGGAGGTTGTGGGCAGTCGCTAGGTGAAATTGCCCACAGTTTTTCCTGAAGACTGTCATGGATTTTTGAACCCAGACTAATTTTGGACTTCTTGGTTATTAAGCATCTTTATTTTAATAGTGCCTCCATGTTTAGTCTCGAGCTGTCACTACCTCAGTAATCTGGTTTCTGGTTAGCATTTAGAATTGTTTATATTTTTGGTCCTTTGTGTTTTACCCAGTCTAACATCGCCAGTGTACTTTATTATCTCGTTTAGTCATTACCTCTGTTCCCCTCGGTTACTTCCTGTTTTATTTTGGTAGCTGGTTGTCGCTTGTGTTTTGTATTTAGTTTTATTTCCTTAATTTATTGTTCTAACTAGTTTCAGCTGCATCTCGTCACCCTTGTTGCCTTTAGTGTCTGCTGCTCTCCCAGGCTCCCATACATATCCTTACACTGTAGCGAATAAATTTCTTGGATAAACCTGTGAATGCATGTCATTTTTCCCCATTAGGCTGTTAACTCAGACCCGCACCTGCATGGAGACCCAATCTCACGATAGCTCCTGGGTTTATCAAGGTGACACTGCGCTGATTTTATTTGCAGGTGTGATTAAACTGTAGACGTTTGAGGCGGGAGGAGGGTGATCGGTTGCCTTGGCGCTTACAGTCAACAATCTGAGCCGTAGCTAACACCCTGAAAGATCCGTTACGATTCCTTCCCAGAAAAAGGGCAGCAGAAGAAGAGCGAGACGAGGGATTCCTGGCACATCCACGCAGCCGTAAACAGATATAACAAGTTCCCTCCATCGTAAGATGAGAGAATGTCAATGGGGCCTGACACAGAGACACCCGACCGCCGATCAATCGATAGCTGACATTACACCTCAGCTTGTCAAGCCTCTTCAGCTGAGAGTATTAAAGTTTTGCATTACAAATGAGGTCCTGCTGCTGCTTCTGGACCCCCCCCCCCTCCTCCACCTCCCCTGATAAGTCATGTTTACCAGTGCTGCTTATATTTTGAAGGGTGATTATCCAGTCACATCAAACCTTAATGAACCTCATTTCACTAGCAGCGAGCAGTATTAAGAGGTTTTTCTAATTTTTTTTTTTTTTTTAGCAAGTGAAATCTAATTTTTTGACAATTCAAGGAAAAGTGGGGCTAATTATACTGATTCTGCTGCTGTATTTGAGCCATAAAGAGTCTGTTTCTGTGGAGAACATGCTCTATTCTGTGAGACGGAGATGGCTGGTCATGGCTTTTGGACGTGTCATGTCGTATTTAAGTCGACAGTGTCCTCCTCCTTAAGGTTTTCTAAGCGCTGACAGATTTTCCAACTGGGCAAATTACCCGGCTTTGATACCTCGCTCATCTTCTAAAGCCAATCAGAATGTGTTTACCATCAAAACCAGAGAAGGAAAGAAGTTTTGTCGTCCGCGTGTGTGTGTGTGTGTGTGTGTGTTTGTGTTTTAAAAATCTCGCCTCTGATGTGACGTGGCCCCTCCGCTACAAGAAAAAAAAGGAGGGGTGCGTCCTTGTGCCTTTAATGAAGCGCTGAGCAATTATCAAACCCCCCTCCTATTGATCTCCGCTCTCGTGTGAGGTCGGCCAGCCAGATGCCAGCTTTTTAAGTCACATTTTTTAGCTTTGGTTCATTATGGGGACCAAACACCATGAAAGCGCTTGTCAGGATGTCACCCTTCACCATGAGCCCACCATTTGCTGGAAATGCAGCCCTGATTCTGGGCTCCAGAGGGTTTGAATGCCTTTAAAGGTCCAAATATCCTCAATATGATGACAAAAAGGTGAGGAATGTGGGCAAAATTTGCGGTGTTGACTTTTTTTAAGCTGCAAGTTAAAGGCAACTTCTACCTCTAGATGCACGGTACTGCGCACAATTTCTCGTGCCGCCTTTCATTTCTTTATATTTCGCTTCCAAGGAGCCAGACTTTCTAGAAATGTTTTAAAGTGGTCTTGAGGAATAGTTCTCCAGCCTTTCACTTAACGCTGACCTATAAATCATCCAAGCATAAAAAAGGCACCAAACTCAAGGGATGAGCAAGTGTTTTGTCTACACATAACAGACAGCTTGGTAGAAGAACCAGTTTGTTCCCATTGAATATATGAAAAATGCCAAAGATAACACAGTTTGACAGACATAAAACAGTAATTTTGCACCAACAAGGTGAATCTCAAAGAGCTGTTAGCTGAAAACTAATAGTATATCCCAACATGGTGTGCAGTATGTCCATAATAAAACTGAGAAAACTGGATGAGTGGAGGGTTAAAAAGAACTATCTACAGCAGCTGAACATCAGTATCTGACTGGGAAACAGAATTCCAACAACTGAATGAATTATAGAGGTTTTACTCTTTTACTATAAGTAGGTTAAATGTCTAACTTAAAATCTTCAGAGCTCTGATGGTCTGATGACCCCTACAGCTGCACAGTGCTGTTCTTTAAGTTCTCTGGAACACTTATCCAGTTCAGGGGAGTCTATCTCAGTCAGTGGGTGACAGGTGGGGAATACCCCATTTATCATCACAACAGCACCTTCTGACTCACCAATAAACCTGTCGAGCAGGTCTTTGGACAGGCTCAACCCCAGAACCTTCTTACTGAGAGGAACCTGATGCAATACTGTGCTGGCCGGCTATTTATTTTATCGGCTATTTAACTAACGACCCTATCAAGTTATTCTGTTCAACAATCCACTGTGAACCCCAAGCGCAAAGATGAAAGTGTCCAATTTTCTGTGAGAACTTCTAAATGAAGTTTATCGTCTAAGTGTTCTCGTAGCACTCATCGCACTTTTTACACTGCAAGCTGCATCCACAAACACATTTTCATTGTTCACACACTCAAAAGCAGATGGAAGCATCGGGGGTTATTTGGGCTTCAGTATCTTGCTTAAGCAGACTTAGACATATGGATGCAGGAGCTGGGGATAAGACCACTGACCGTCTGAATACGAGACAGCCTGCTTTAAATCTAGAGCCAACATAAGCAGAAAAAAAATTATTTTCCTTTTTTTTGGGGGGGGGGGTGTAAGAAGTGGGTAAACCACTGAAGAGTTAAAGACGTGAATGAGACTAGCATTACACCCTTGAAGCAGGTGGGTAACAGCAGCAGAAACCCCCCCGGGTGCCGCTCCTGTCAGCTACACAAATAATTAAAAAGAAGAAACATAAAATGCTGAAAAATTAACCCTTGAAAAAGGAACCCCTTTGAATCAGAGTACAGCATCAGGTCAGTTAAACTTCTGGGATATTGATCTGGTCAGTTAAGTAGCGGGGGGGGGGGGGGTGTTAATCAGTTTCTGCTGCTTTGGTGTTAATGAAATTAACAACAGGTGCACTAGAGGGGCAACAATCAGACAACCCCCCAAACAGGAATGGTTTTACAGGTGGAGGCCACTGACATTTTCCCTCCTCATTTTTTATGACTGTTTTTTCACTAGTTTTGCATTTGGCTTGGGTCAGTGTCACTACTGGTAGCATGAGTTGATACCTGGACCCTACAGAGGATGCACAGGTAGTCCAACTCCTCCAGGATGGCACATCAATAAGTGTCATTGCCAGAAGGTTTGTTGTATCTCCCTGCACAGTCTCAAGAGCATGGAGGAGATTCCAGGAGACATGCAGCTGCTCTAGGAGAGCTGGACAGGGCTGTAGAGGGTCCTTAACCCATCAGCAGGACCGGGATCTGCTCCTTTGTGCAAGGAGGAACAGGATGAGCACTGCCAGAGCTACAGAATGACCTCCAGCAGGACACTGGTGTGAAGGTCTCTGACCAAATAATCAGAAACAGACTTCATGAGGGCGGCCTGAGGGTCCGACGTCTTTTAGTGGGCCTTCCTTTCATTATATCAGGTGTAATTGGGTTCGTGTTTTATCTTAGAACGCTGGAGCCAGCAGCTAATTTAGCTCACTGAACTGGACCTCTATGTAGTATTTTTAAAGCATTTTTAATGAAATCATGTGACAAATAGCGGTGGTGTGTGTGGTGCAGACCATCCAAGATGTTTGTGCTTCAGCTTTGTTGAGTGAATCTCAAGCGTTTTTATAACACCAGCATACCAGCAAGCTAATATTCTATCATACACTCCCAACATCACTCTGGGCTCATCATGGCAGGCCATCACAATGCTGAAGCTTCCATGTGTGAAGCCCAGAAACCAGCCAGTCTTTTCTAGAAGTCTAGAGAAATTGAATTTTTGAGGATCTAGCCTGAACTGGGACAAAAAAAGGTCTTTTCTGTTGATATATTTGTCTCTGTGTGTCCTTATTCAGAGCCTTCTATGCTGAATCACTGTTAAACATTCTAGAAATATAGAAACGGAAGGACCGTATCCATATTTACCAGCTGGCTTTAGAGCTTTGCTGCTAACAAGACAAATGCACAAAAAGAAACACCCATTTCAGAGTTTAAGGTTTGAGTAAGTTATAGTAATACAGGGTTGTGACTTGGATTTGGGTTCAGATGTGTGTGTGTTTTGGGAGTGTGTAGCGATTGCTTGAATCTACTGAAGGAAATCCATCTGTGCGCTGGTGTCTGTGAGGGTGAGAAGTTTGTTTGGGTCTGAACGGCATAAGCCACACATCAAGGCAAGTGGAGGGTGATCGAGTTGCAGAGTCGGAGACTGTGTGCGTGCGTTCAGCAGGATCCCACACACACACACACACGCACATTCATCCCGCTGGAAATGTTTAAATCTGCGGACGTGGACGAGAAAAAAGGAAACATGTTGAAACAGTGAAATCCATCCAGGATACTCGAGCCGTTCCCTCGGTGTGCGGACTTATCGTTCATGGCCTGACCGAGGCAATAAAACTCTGACTCAATCTCGTGAAATATGCAGCAGTGCCGCTGTGGTCCGCTGCTACACTTCCAAACACATCAGCCCGTATTGTTACAGCTCTCTGTTTACCTTCAGGCCCCGACGCTCTTCATTTTTGCATCGCCACCTGTCACTGAGCTCTCATTTATAACGCGAGCGGGCTCCTTGGCCTTCCAAACAATGCCAGAACTGTGAAACTTTCTGTTATATTTATACCAAAAAGAAATATAAATATTTGAACTAGCCTTTAATGGGGGGTTTTGTGCATTCCATCATATCGTACACAACCTCAATTGTTACCTTGGACGAATGGCTGGGTTGTATTTACTTTGGGGTCTTGTGAGTGATATCTGCATCGATGCTGTTTGCCATATTAGTGAGCTAAGACCTGAGGCTCTCCAGCTGAACTATTGCGGCTGTGTACACAATTTAGACAAAAACCCTGTTTATACTGTGAAAGAGGTGTATTTTGTAAGCCCTGCTGTATATTTAATTGTGAAATATTTCCTGTGACCGGCCGGTGTGTCCTGATGGCCTAATATAACCCAGAATGCACCTTCAGCTGTGGGAATCACAACATTTGGTCCCATTTAGTTAAGTTCACGAGCCATCAAGCACATCTTTCAACATTACTAATAGAGTCCTGCCAATATAGGATTTTTAAAACTGATACAGATACTGATATCTATTGATATATTTGGTGATTTAAAAAAAAATCATACAGCCAATATTTCTTTCTTTTAAATGCAAAAAATGTGTAGTTATTTATGAGTGCTTACTATGTTAATATGACAATGTCGTTTAAAAATAATCTTGTTTTATTGTCAGATCAATTTGTGGTTGTTGCATTTGTGGCATTCCAAACACGTGTTGCCAACAGAGAAGTTGCAGAGTCCCCTCTGGTTTGACAAGCTACCCAACATCAACACTCCTAACTCGTCTGAAGGGTGTTTTGTCCGTCTCTTCTTCGTTTGTTTGATTTTAATTTATCGGCTGTTATAAATGCCAAGACCACTACATCAGCAAATGAGTATAAACTTGCTTGTATTCCTTCTAAAAACAAAACAAAAAAAACCAAAAAAACAATCTTGACATACATTTATATTTCTGCAGATATATTTTGTATTAAATCTACCTCCATTTATTGTTCTGTAGATGTTTCCAGGGTCTTCTGGCATCTTGAATGACTTTGTGAGATGATTCTGCAGAAACAAGATTACTTTCAAAACATATATTTCTGACAAATTGTTTAAAACTTTCTATCATATATTCTCATGCCATAGCTTGGCTTAGGAAAAAGACCATTGTTATGACCTCCAAAGTCCATTTGTATGACTAGTGTGATTTCTTTGACGTCATAAAAAATGGAGTTAGCCATTGAAACGTCTAGTTGTGGACACTTATTTTGAAGCTTTGAAATGAGCATTTTGGCTACTTTTGTGTTGTTTTTTGGAGCCAAAGATATTTGGCAGCATGTTAATGTTTCAGCTAATGCTAGCTGTTAGCGAACATGCATCCATAAACTCGTGTAGGTGCATCGCACATAGAAAGATACTTGCTAATTAGTGCTAAGTAAAATCCAGCCATCCATTTCCTGACACATGTGGGTTTGGATTGTGGGACCCTCTCTAAGCAGAGAGGGTCAGACCTTCCTCTCTCCCGCCGCCTCCTCCAACTCCTCTGGGGGTACACTGAGGTGGTCCCAAGCCAGCTGAGAGCAGCTGAGAGAGGTAATCTCTCCACTCTCTGCCATAGCATGTCATCCCAGTTGGACATGCCTGAAACTCTTCACCTAGGAGGCATCCAAGGCAGGTGCTAAACTACCTCAATTTGCTTCTTTTAATGTGGAGGAGTAGCAGCTCCAGTCTGAGGTCCTCCTGAGTGACCACTCTCCTTATCCTTTCTCTAAGGGAGAGCCCAGACACCCACTGGAGGAAGCTTATTTCTGCCACTTGTATCTGCAATATCTTTCTTTCTGTCACTATCCAGGCTGAGGCTGATCCAGTGTGTGTGTGTGTGTGTGTGTGTGTGTGTGTGTGTGTGTGTGTGTGTGTGTATATATATATAATATTATATTATATTATATTTGAATTGAATAACTTCACCTGCCTTTAAAACCTTTCCTACAGGATGCGCTGCTTATTAGAGTCAGACAGACTGCAGAAACACACTGACCACACACATGAATGCTGAGCTGCAGAATCATCCGTTTCCTACAGAGATGAGAACCAATGCAGGCCTAGGCCAGTCTACCTGGATCGTGCTGAAATACTTAATTACTTTTGTGACATTTTTCAAAATGTTTCACTTTCATGTAGAAAATCAAGGTCAGTGAATTTGACCACGTTTGGTTCAAGTGTCGGAAAAAGTGACGCTTTCAGTATCAACAAATATCACAAAACCACTTTTGTGCATGAATTAGCACCATCAGTCCACTCGCGGGCTACTTTCTGACACAAAGTTAAACTTATAAATCTTCGATATTGATCGTTTAGCTCATTCCTGAACTATAAGGCATTAATAAATAATTTATTATGCAGATTACAGCTTTTAAACTCCTTAATAAATGTGTCTTTAACGTTGGAATCCCGGTCTGAATCGGCTTTGATACTGACTGGCGTTACAGTTCGGAGTTTCCAGCAGCACTGACCGCATGCCGCTGCTGTTGTGACTCCGTAGAGTACCCCAGCCTGGAATTAGAGATCTTTGAAAAGAGGCAATTTCAGATTATCGTGGCCTGATCTGTGTGGATGTGTCAGCCCTGTCAGCTGCGCGTGGATACACATGGTTTAGGAATGCACAGATGCCTCGTGCTGTCGTTAATCTCCCCGAGTGGCTCGCGTCTCGATGGCATCCATATGCAACTTTAATTTCAGCACTTCAAAATGCACGGGAGGGGATAAAGATAGCTTTTGAAGATTGCTTTTCATGTTCATCTTAGTGTTTAAGTGTTGCGGAGAAGATCTGGACTGGTTTTTTCCCTTTTGTGTGGCAGGAGTTCGGCTTCTCCGAGACAGCTTGAAGCATCTGAAAACGGCAGCTTTAGTGGCAATTTCCTGTATTGTTTCACGCTAAAGAGATAAACACTCTCTGTCAATCAGAGTGACTTCCAAAAGGTGTCATATTTCAAGGTTGAGCCGCATTTCTTGTGGTAACAGTGAGAGGTGGATGGAAATGGTAATTCTGCGGCGATAACTTCATTGAGCTGCCAGCTGCTTTTGGACATTTTTGCATTCCAACGTGTTCTTTACCCCAATAAAAGGCCCAACTTCAGTTTTCCCCTTTCACATGAATATGCTTCTAACAAACAGCCCTAACATCCATGTTATACGATCCCCATTGTTAACTGTTCTCTTTTAACTTCCATCCAAATCAGCTCGCACAGGGCCTGTGCTAAAAAGGATATAGAGCTTTCAGATGGCACCTAAGTGCTATATCGCGTAACCGCCGAGCCTTTTTATGGATTAACAGTTTATTCCTTTTGCTGGAGCCACACCAAAGCACCCCCGGCCCCGTGTAAAATATACTGCTTTCGGTGAATTATGAGTGTGGCCTTCATCCAAGTGCCTGCGGCCTTCCTGTTTATTTGTACGGCGGCGCAGGTCGGCGGCGAGGTGGGGTCCGACGGATCCAGCTGAGCATGTGTAAACACTCATCCTGGGAGCTGCGGTGAAAGTGGCTATTTTCCTCCGGCGAGGGGATTTTTTTACTGCCCATTGTTTTTAAGAGTGAATCGACCTCTTAAAAACATTGGACACTCTCTCATGGCTCTCCTGTGGCCCAAAGAGTGCTTTGTATATGCCTATTGACAAAATATTTCTGTGTTATGGCATGTGTGTACTGCGTCTCGTATAAACTGGAAAAGGAACACAAGTGCACTGACGGGAACATCTCATTTTATGCAAGCGCTCCCTGGAAAGTTCTCTGGACAACGGGTCTAAAAAAAATGACCTGTGTTTTCTTTCACTGCAGGCCTCAGGCATGCAGATAAACCCCCTAACCCTAAACTATCAAAATATGTCAAGTCTTGGCAATCACGGGACAAAAATAATTTTTTTTTAACTGACAAATATGCAAAAGACTATTTAAATTTTTTTTCCCAAAAAGTCAGGTTTGCCGATCTCCAGAACACAGGGTTACTTGTCCTCACTGATAATGATTCACACTCCCACAGCGCTAACCTCGAGGGAAGCAGGGCACTTCTGCAGCATTTTTGCAACATTTCACTTATATTTTACAAATTATGATAGTATATGAATTACAAAAATGGAAAGAATTATACATGCCACTGAACCAAGAAACCAAACCTGTTTCAAGATTTCTAGAAGCAATAAAGACGAGTTATGAAAAAAATGTCTTTGGTCATAAATTGAAAATAATTTGTTTTTACGGGCTGATTTTCTCACCTGATTGAATCAGATGAGATTTCAAGGTGTCATTGAGCTTTAGGACTCTATATTATTAGAGGGAGAACCCCAATAATCTGACAAGCCCCTATGAACAGCACTGGGTGACTGCGGGGAAGAAGAACTTCCTTTTAACAGGAAGAGGGGTTGAGGACAAAGAGAAGACAAAAAAGAAGAGCGCAGACAGACTAAAACATAAAAGTTAATGACATGCAGTAGTGTATAAATGTATGGGGAGTAAAAGAGAAGAAACACTCAATGGACCAGGATACCCAAGTGGATGGATGGAAAGTTTTGAGCCTAGTCAGAGAGGGTGTCTGTCTCCTGATCTCAAACTGGGAGCTGGTTCCATGGGATTTCATAAATGAATGAGGCATCAGTTCATATATGTGCTATGACATGTATTCTGTAGTTTAACTGAACACAAACTGAGCGTTGATAGATGGTGAGGAGGCGCCCATGGATCCACAAAAATCCACACTATGTTCTTTGACTCTTTTCTCCTTTAAGTTTTCCAGTCTGACTCGTTTATCACAGCCCGTGCCTTCTGCATCTCAGTTTTTCAATCCTGGCCTCTAGCTATTGGTCCGTTACACAAAAATCAATCAATAAATCTTTGCACTAAATGTCCTGGACATGACTGTAAAGTGCAAAAATAAAGAGATTTATACATCTTTAGGTTTTCTTTTGTATGGACGCTGGGTTTTTCCACAAGGAACTGTCACCTTACGCAACCAGCTGTGCCCGTAAAACACGTCGTCATCATTTATAAACACAGAAAAAGTCTTGGTAGCTAAGAGAAAGCTTTCAGAATTTGTCCAAAAAGACGACTCTGTTCTAATATCCACAGAGGAAGGCGTGAGCCAGGATTATGCATTATAAAATGGAGGATAAGTGGACATCATCCCGAAGGCCTTACAGTACACAGTTGGACACATGGGGGACAAACACACTCGATCATTGTCTACATGTCAGCGCCGCGAGCGTAATCATTGGGATGTTTTTCAGGGTAACTTGTGTGTCTGTGAGGTGCAACCGCCGCTGTTGTTTTTGTCAACATGATCCGGGTCATCCAAAGGCAAAAGCGTCAGCGGCATCAGAGGCTTCGCTGCACTCGCTGCGACGGAACCGACATGACAACAACGATGATGACGCTCGTTAAGGGGACGAAGTTCGGGGACAGGCTGGAGAAAAACACATCTGTAGGGTGGCGTTTGGGAGGAGGAAGAGGGGGAGGTGGAGGGGGAGGAGGAGGGATGGACGGGCGGCTGTTTGACTGTTGCCACTATGTGAAAGCTTCTCCGGGCTGCCCGTGCACTTTGACACCGGTATCTGAGTCCCGGAGGCCGTCAGGGAAAAGTGTGTGTTTGTTGCTGCTGAAGGGGTCTGGGAGCAGGATCCAAGCCAGGGGTCAAAGGGTTAGCTACATGTCCTAAAAGCAAACTGTAACCTACTTCCACCCCCCCCCCCCTCCACACACACACACACACACACACACACACACACACACACGCACCGCACACAGAGCTCACCAGTCAGACATCCTGCCATGGAGCCCACTCTTCATGTTCTGTATGTTTCGCAAAGTCAAAAGGCCACGAGACAGAAGAGGTAGTTCAGCAAACTTTAGGGCATCTACCAAAGTGCCCGTGAGTTCCCAGAGTGCCGTTTGCTTTCAGTGTGGGTGGCTCAAATCCCTGAGCCCTGCAGTGTTAGTGTGATCTGCATAGCTGCTGCTAAAGCGTACATTTTACCCATAGAGAGGTGGTTCTGTACTGTAGAGCTGATTTTAAGTTTAATGCAGCCTTTTAAAGGGGGAAAAATTAGCTTTATGCCCCAGAGAAAAGTGATAACTTCTCTCCCAAAACGGCTCACCTTTTGATTGTTTACCATACAGTACCTGCTCCTCATTAAGTCTCATTAATATCTAAAGCAGAGTGTCAAACTCATTTTAGTCAGTGAGCCACATACAAACCAGTAAAACCACCACATAATAGCCTATTTAAAAAACCATTTCCACTTTCTTTTAAAGGTACTTTTTGTAATTACCCCGCAGAGTTTAACTTAAACTTGCACCACCAGGGGGCAGCGTTTTATTGAGATGTTTTCAGACGTGAAACCCTGTTTCCTTGAGATCTGAGGCCCTTTCGTCAGGCCGTCATTGAAAATAAAAATGTGTTCTTAATGACTTTCTCATTTAAATAAAGGTAACGTTGACTCGCTGTTCCACCCTGTGGCAAAACCTGGTATTACACGTAAGTAAAGCTCTAGTTCAAGTACCTTAAAATGCAAAGAAGCACGTTCTGTAAATGTTCACAGCCTGAGGTGGCTTAGAAAAAAGAAATCAGCAATATGTCACCGTTAAGCTGCTGACAAGTCCTTGTAATGGCTCCTTGGGTTATCGATCTGACTTTTGTCTTTGTAAAAATATAGCGGAAAAAGTCCAACAACACTGTGCCATTCTTTTTCTGTAATTTCATCACTTTGCAAAGATGTCCTGTTTGCTGGGCTGAGCCCTTTGGCGGTCTGGTTCTGGCTCATGCACCATACCGTTTGATACCTCATGCAAAGCAAATACACGATAAAAGGTAAAACGTTTGACTTTTAAAGGCGATCATTTGGTTTTAAGCTTGATTTATGGTCCAACATTGGCAGAGAGACGAATTAGAGGAACTGATGAAGAGTCAGATGGAGCAGGACAGTGGAGTTCACCACAGAGAGGAGGAGGCATGAAGAAACCATCAATGATCAAAAAGCACGGGACAGTTTTCATTGTGTTTAACACTCGTTTACAAATGCTGCTCATTATATATATTGACTTCTTCTTTGCAGCGGGGGCTGAGCTAGAGGACCAACAACAGCACAAACCTGTGGCCTGAACCAGCCCATCAGAAGGTCCAGTTCATCCCTCCGGATGGTTTTGCGCTTGTCAAAGCTGCATCAGTTACTCTAAATCCAGTGCTATTCTCGGTGGGATCAGTTTCAATGTGCACGTCATGACTAAATGCAGTAAAACTGACCTATCCTTTTAAAACTGTGGTTATTTTTCTTAACCGTTAAGTGCCTGAGTGCCGTATATTTTTTCAACAATGTTTGCACGTTCTCCCCGTGTTTGTGTGGCTTTTCTCCGGGTGCTCTGTTTTCCTCCCACAGTCCAAAGTTGTGCACAAGGATGTTTTTAGTGGAAACGGTTATGGAACTGCCAGGCCACGAGTTGACGGTGTGGATATAGGAGTTGCAACCGTAGTGCGCATGTGCCCCTGTTTTCAAAAAGTAGCATTTTTGACCGGAGCTTTTTGAAAACGCTCCACTCTGGAACCTTTTTAAAAAAAAGTTGGCTGTCATGCCGTTCTCATGTAAACGGGACCTTGGTGGGGTTGGGTTAATTGCTGATTCTAAATTGCTCATTTGACAGTTTGAGAAGACGAGGCTTTCTGGGAAAAACTTTGATGAGCTCTGATGGCGCCCTCAGTGCTGGTGTATATGGCACGGAGCTGTGGCGATGTCACTGTTTGTTTGCAAAGCGACCAATGCGATGAGCACAAATGGGCCCTAATGAGTCTGACGCCCTCCTGACCTTTAAAGAGTGCCATGTTTGTTGTGGTTTAACTGTGTGATTGGGGCAAAGGTGCCCGGGACAAGCTTTACTTCTCTACCAGACCGCGTCCTCGTTCTCTTTGCCTTGTTGAAGGTTGTTGCGTTGAAAAAGAGCGCACTGTGCTCGTTCAGGTGAATGACACATAAGCAGAAGCTGGATGTTGGATTGGTTTGTTTTCAGACACAGTGGTCAGTTTCAGTCTGCACACCAGCATCGGGGAAACATCCTTGCCTGCCCTGGTGGGAGGTGGGATTGTTGGATTTTCAGGTGTCTGTCAAATTAACAGTACAGAAAAGGATTTCACAGGAGATGAGGATGTTCAGTTTTTCTTCTACTTGCCCTCTCTGTTGCCCCGCAGGCTGCCGAACCCCCCCCCCCCCCCGCTGACCTCTCTGCTGTCTTCAGTCGATGCAGACGCAGCAGCGTGAACTCACAAGCAGAGGCGCGGCTGGCCTGTAGCACCGAGAACAAGATCTACTCCGGTCAGGATCATCCCGCTCGTCTCCTCTCCACGACTTGCTGCCGGTTTGAAGTTTGACTCTGAGGCGCGTTAGAGATCTTATAGGGTTTGAAGTCGAGAGCCGCGGTACCGACAAGCACCCGCTTCTCCTTTCACCTCGAAGCGTTTCTATCCCCCACCCCGAAACAAAGCAACAAAATTGTCAAGTATCTCTCAGATCAGGCAGAAAAAGGAAGAGGAATAAAAGCAGCGACTCCGAGGGAGGCAGAAGTGGTTTCTTCTTGTGTTCGGGGAGGGGCAGCGATCACATTAAGGATGATGCTGTTAAAAAAAAAAAATCTCCCTCAGACCTGATCGCACTCGTTTCCTCGTGCCTTCAAGCTCTTCTCTACCGGTGAAAACATGTCAGTACCAATAAAAAGAAAGATGAAAAACAGAACAAATTAAGAAACTGAGGAGCTGTTTGCAGCAGAGAGCCAGAATTACAGAGAGGAAATGTGAACTCACACTGTGAACTGCAGCCTGTAAACGTGGATTTTTTTGATTAAGATAATCTACTGACAGCCAGTGAAACGGGCGTATTCCTGCTTGAAACGTGTCCGTCTTTATTAACACAAATTTCTGTCTCTTCTTTGGTTGCGTTTACTAAGTTATTTACTTCAATCCTCTTATTATTTTTACATTTCCACTCGCAAATGGCTGAAAAGTCAAAATTAGACGCCGTAGGGCTTTCTGAACTCTTATTACTTGTGAAATCTCCGGTAGAAATATAAATATCTCGAGATTTACAAGAAATCTGTTTTGAATAACAACATTTCTGATTGTCATTTAGCATATTTTTACTGCAGCTTAACCTCTGAGTGGAAACCTCGGGATGTTAATCATTTAGCAGCAAGTACTTCCTGTGCAGAAGCTTGTGTTAAATGGCAACAGGTAATAGTATATTAGATATACACAGTTTTTATTTTGACCCGACAGTTTTGTTTCAGGGGTTGGAAAGGTCAAAGCGGGGTCAAAGTAGAAAGAGAAGGACGGCAAACGTGGGGTGTGAGACGGTGTGAGGGGCTTTTACTGGAAACTTTGCCCAAACTCTCAGCCTCGGCTTGGGGTGGTCTGATCGGGCCTCGTGTTTTGGTATTTGTTGAGTTTTTATTGTGATTTGTAAATAAAGTAGCCTCAGCTCATCCCAGAGCCGCCTCTGTGTGGATTTGCATCCTGTCAAGAGTTACGCGGCCACATGATGTGGATTAGTTTGCTTTTTTTTCTCATTATTATTTTTACCAAAACGAGAAGCCACAGTTTCCAAGTTGGACATTGTTTTATTCATGTAGCTTCCAGACGCAGACAGGAGTCTGCTGGAGGCTCTGTGGCATGGCGGGAAGTCAAGCGAGGAGAGATAAGGGCTGTATAGAGCAGCGGGAGAACATCGGTCGGGGGAGAAATAGTTGAGCAGTAACCGCAGGACGCACCGCCGGAGACAAATATTCCATCAGAAAAGTTCCCAGATACAGGCGGGAGGAAACTCTGAGTGCTTGCGAACGCGCCCCGCTCTCAGTTTGTCTTTGCCTCGCCTTGACACGGCGAGCTGGCAAATATGTGTTTTCCTCCACGGTGATTGGAGATGACTTTCACCGCCTCGAATAAATCATCGCCGCATCTGAAAAGCAAATATCTGTTGCTCAGCTTATTGACAATGCAGAGACACTGGAGACTAAATAAAGAGGAAAACGGGGAGGAAACGAAGGCGGCCGCCCAATCATGACGCCTGCTTAAGACCTCATTGCTTCCGAGTGCTACTTTACTGTTGCAGTATTTTGACTGAAATCTTAATGCAATGAGGATTAAAAGGATTACAACATAATCTTGAATAATCCAAAGTGCCACGGACGGAGGAGCGCTTGTAATAACGCCGTAAAGCCCGTCCAGAGGTCTGACAACATTGTCAGTCACAGCGGGGATTAAATATTTGCGGGAAAAACTTTCAACTAATGCCCGCAAACCATTGCCGGTGGAGAAAAGCACCGGGGCCAGAAGGCAATTTAGTAATTTAAGAGACATATAGCACCTCGGTAAGTGCTGGCCAGCCCGCTGCCAGGACAAAGCCCAGGCAGACGAGGGGGGGGGCTTTTTAAGCAGATTTACTCCCCCAATTTTTGTTTTTGATCAATGCTCAGGCAGGTTCATTACACATGTAAAGCACGGGAAAGGAGGGAGGGAGGTTTGAGGAATGAAAATGTTCTCACAACCCACGAATCAATTCTTATTAGGTTTACCGAAATGCCATCAACATGTCCATTAGCTTTTCCATTAATTTATATTTTTCTCCTCGGGAGCAGAGCTTCCTTGTATATTTTAAGGATTATGTAAAGCATCACCAGAAATTATCTTTTGAGCTAAATAACCCACATTCATCGATGTGAACCTGCCTTTAATTACAACCCTTCACTCAATAACGCTAAAATCTGTTTGGGAGGCACATTAGTGGGATTTGATGCAGACCTTGCCTGGATGCACCCTGAAATTCATGCCGGTTGATTGAAGTCGTATTGACGCTTAACTCCTCTCCAACAAACCCTTAATTTAACTGAATGAATATAAATTGAGTGCAAGAAAAGCTTTTGGAAACAGAATCTACATTAAGTGTGCAGGAATTTGTCTCTGTGAAGGAGAAGGAGCAGCAGAGAGACACTGAAATAGCGACAGCACAAAGAGGGACCGGATGACAAAAAGGCCGACTGTCCATCACTTTATGGTGTGCTGTGTATGATTAATCTGCTTTATATCGAGCAGCGTGCGGCAGCGGCAAACTGCGGCTGCTGCAGAGGAGGAGGAGAGCTGCGCATCCAATCTGTCATTTTGTGTCGGTCCTGTCGGGTGGATGAAAATGAAACAAAAAAAACAAACACACGAAACAGTATTCAGGCTCGCGTTTTTGGGAGAAAACATCTGGATGCATTTGACCTTTTGATGCACGATTAAGCCACGCGACTGATAATATTGCCATAAAGAACCCCAAAACGAGAAGTAAAGTTACAATGCAGCTTTAAAGCTGAACAGTGACAAAAATAGGGAGGAAAGAACAACGGGAGACTCACACAATATATACGTGCGCCAGAAAAGGAGGAGAGAGGTAACAGGTGGGAGGACAGCTGAAACTAATGGAGAAAACGAGACAAAGGAAGTAAAACTGCCAAAATAAAACAGGAAGAGGTAACAGACGGAGACTAAACAAGACAGAAATACAAGAGAGGCCGAGAGCTTTTGTTAAAGAACAAGCTGTAGGAACGTTCGAGCTCATTAAAAGCTGCTTTTTAAAAGATATTTGATGATGATTGGAGATTAAATAAAATGTAATGAGTATTTATGCTGAACACAACCTTAAATACTTAAATTATGGTGTTACGTTATTAATTATTAGCTAATTTGGGGGTAGTTAGTGGCTTTAGCTGCTAGCTGTCTGGAATTTCAAGTGGCTGAACTGGACTTCTTGGACATTGTATGGGTCCCTGCAGCATTATATAAAGTACAATGAAATAAATAAAAAGTAGGAATAATCACAATAAAATATAACAGAAAATTAAAACACAGTAAATAGCGATATCATATTTAACAAAAATATGTTAAAAAACTGAGCAAATGCACTACAAACAGGAACGAGGCTCGCTGTTAGATCACTTTTAACTGTAAAAGTCACTTTTCCTTTTTTCTCAGCTAAATGTTTCCTACTGTTGCGAGTTCACTCGATATTATTCCACGAGGTCACGATAAAGGCTCCCTGCATTAATACACAACATTAAATTAGCAGTATCTTCATTTAAAAATTCAAGCGTGTGATAAAAAAAATAAAAAAAAGCTTCTTTTTGTGCTTTTTAAAGCTAAGTACGGGCGATCTCTCCACGAGGCAAGTTTAGAAGCGGGAGGTCACAGCGAGAGTCAGAGGCACTTCTCCGAAAAGCCGCCACAAGTTTAAATATTTCACTTGTGAAATTCAAAGCTGCTGTCAGTCAGCCGCACTGCTTGGCCTTTCTAATGTTTATCCGGAACATTTGGTGCTCCGTGTCATACTCCTCGGCTCAACCTACTGCTGCCCTGCTGCCCTTGGGCGAGACACTTGACCCTCAGACTGCTGAATGTCCGACAGCGGAGGACTGGCCGGCTTCCAGTTTGAATAAACTGTATGAGATGAAAATACTGATGCACTTTCTCTGCCCTCAGATGATTTGATGCCTTCAAAAAAAAAAAATCACACTTTTCTTTCCTCACTTTTTAACTCCACGATCTTTTTAATGCATTAGTGCCTCGCACTTAATCCGTGTGTGTTGTACTGTTTGTTCTTCTACTTGGACTCACACCACATGTAATTTAAGCAGGTTACTTATTAGACAACATGTGTATTGTCTTACTTTTTGATTACAGCTGCCAGTCCACTCTCTCTCTCTCTCTCTCTCTCTCTCTCTCTCTATCTCACTGTTCAGCTAAAATCTAGTTTATCATTTAATCATCTTTGTATTTATCTTGGCAACACTCCTCTGCACACCAATGGTCCTCTGAATGCAAATCATACCTGGGCATGGGATGTAAGTGTTTAGCTCAAATTTGCCGTGTACACCTGGTGGTTGGGTCAGATCAAGGTCAGATAATGCTCTCACCGTAAAGGAACCACTCTGGAGGAACCAGACCGAGACCACCTCCTCCAAAGGGTCTCACTGCAGTTACTTTGATGTTTGCATCTGTACAAATGGACCGCACCAAGGGGGAAAAGAATCAGAGTTGGATTTAAACAGACTTTAGTCAAAGGAAAGCATTTTTTGGCCCTCATATCTTCCAAGTCCATTTTGTTTTCTATAACCAGCATCGATGGGATCATAGAGTATCATAGAAACAAGCATCGTTCCCTTGGATGTAAGAAAAAATTGCATTTTGTGTAAACAAAGTTTTTATCTATATGTTGACACCAGGCTTATCTTCTAGCTGTGTACTTCAAGGGCCTGTAAACTGTCAGAGTTTGCAGTTTCAGTTGTGCATGCCTTTATTAAATCTTACTAAGATGCTTGTGTAACACAAATTCTAGGTAGCTCAAGAAATTACAGGTCTTCCAGTCATTCATATTCCAGGGTAAATGTTTCAGTGTGACCTGCGGATTTGGAACGAACTTGAAAGCAGCACAAAAATGTTTTCCAGGCGTCTTGAAGGACGTTCAAAGTTCTTCTTTGGAAGTTTTGTTTGTTTCTGTCAAGATGATCTAGTGTCACTATGATTTTGGATCTTTAGAGTAATTTTAGGGTACTTTTAGAGATTTAGGCTGGACTCCGATGTAGGTGGATATCATATTTGTACCCTCCATGCATTATTTAATGTCTTACAAGCTCTGGATAGGTTTGGAGTGGGTGTCTCGTTTCACAGAAATTTCTATGCATCATTTATAAATTATAAATGATAATAGTTAATAAATCCACTGGAAAACACTCCTCACCTGCTCACAGCTCCATTATAATGTGCTATGAACCATTTACTACTTGGTTTTTAATGCATTTATCAGTTTTAAATAGAGGCAGTGGGGTTACAGACCCTGCCTTTGCATTGTGCCTGCTTTAAATGGTTTCCAGAGTCGTCCTCCTCTAATCTCACCCACAGTGCTGCCACCCAGTGCAGACAGCAGGAGAAGCAGCCAGTCACTTTCTGCCACGGAAACAGATAACAGCCCGGACATGTGTTTTAGTTTGCAACAAGAAGACTGTTTCATAAGCAGGCACTTTACACCAGCTCCTCATTTCTCTGTGAAAAGGAGGGAGAAAAGCTGCCAGGCGGTACAGACAGTTTATTTTTTTCTGCCTATAAGCCATAATGAGGTTGTGCCCCGGGGAATCAGTCGAGCGGAATGTTATTAATGCCTCAAAAAAGGAGGAAAAAATCCTCTGCACCTTCTGCGGCCGTGGCATAAAGGCAGGAAAAGACTGTCAAACAATTAAAGTGAAGTGAATTCCCTGAGATGGAAGGGAAAAGCAGAGAGAGAGAGAGAGAGAGAGAGAGAGAGAAAACAAGTGGACGAGGGGAGAAAACAGCTTCCTCCAGGATGTGGAGGAGAAACGATGAGCTCAGCTTTGGTTTAATCAGTGGTGTGAAAACTATCTACTGACCTGAATGTTTTTCCACAGCGAGTGCACAAGAGCCGAGTTCACATCAAACAGGCCGAGGGATCATTACTGTACATTTAACTCTGCATTCTGCCGTCTCTAATCAGCCGGCCTCGATATCTGACTCATAACACGTCTCCTACTGGGAGGCATGTTTTTACCGATGTTCGCTGAAACCTGATTAAGACGAGCTCCTGCCAACAAACAGGTGAACATGGATTTATCTTCTGCTGCACACTTTGAACATAGTTTTCATAGTTAATTGTTGACTATTTTCTTGCTTTTTATGTATAAGAATCATTAGAAACATAAAAAATGTCAGATCTTTCTCTCTACCTGGGTCCTTCTTTACTATCAACAGCCCAGCAAGGGCGAAAACAAACCCCCTTAAAGTAAAAGGTGAAAGGTACAGATCCTCATGATCATTTCAAGGAACCAAACCATACTAATAATTATTCTTTGTGTTTTTTTAAACACAGTTGAATACATCAAAATTTAAATAATTTAGCAGGTTACTGATTAATTTAATGGGCAATGTAATATAATTATGCCTTTACAGGAGCTGTATAGTCTGTATATATATATATATATATATATAAATCAAATACTCATTTTGAACACACTTCAGAGCTCAGTTACCATTTTGCCTGCCACCGTGGGTTTTTTTTTTTTTTGCTTTTTTTTAGCCAGATGTGACCATATTTGGACGAGAGGGTAGTGCACTAAGTTATCATCTGATGCTAGCTAGCTAGCTAGGTTAGCAAGCTGCATTCATAAACTGTACAGGTGCATCACACAGACACTAATAATGGTAACTGGCGCTAGGTCACAGACTGATGAAATACTGAAGCACAAATTTATTCGATGGTCTGTACTAGGGTTTGATCCCGCGAAATGGGAAGTGCAATGACGGGAAACTGGGAATAAAATAAAAAAAACTTGGGTGCGATCCAATTCTGTGAAAAATAGAAGCTGGCAGTTGAAGGTAGGTTATAAAGCAGCCTGCAAAGTAACAGCTGTAGGCACCTTAAGTAGCACGCTCCATATTAGATTTCCCAAAGGAATGCAAAACAGTAGGTGGAACGTAAGTTAGTAAATGTACTTCACTGAAGTGCAAGTTTAGTTTTTTTTATATTGGTCTTGAGCTCTTGCTTCACACCATGAAAATTTCAATCTGTTCCATCTCTGCTGTCACTGTCCACTTCCCCTCTTTTGCTTTCCAGCAGGAGTCCATCTCTGGGATCTTTACAGCATTACCGAGCCATCTTTGCCTCCTCATCTCTGTTAACAGCCTGTCTTCTTGTAGAGGTCCTTGTTACAGATGTTTTGGCCAGCAGATGTTGTGGATCATTCCAACACACCTGTTGTGGAAGGTGTTCATTTTGTTTATGTCCTTCTGCATCACCCTCCAACACTCCAATGCTGCCATATCGCAGTACTGACTCAAAGTTGCCCCCACAGAGCCTGATCTTGGTTTTTTATACTGCAGCCAGCTAAAAGCACCTCTGGCTTTGTTTGATTTACCTTCTGCTGCACACTTTGAACATAGTTTTCAAGTTTGATGTCTTCTCTTTGAGGTCTTTACGGACTGTGTTGTCACTGCTTATAGGCGAAGTGCGTGAACTCAACATTCTTCAGAACCTTACCATCTCAGTCTTCACCTGGAGAGTAGCTGAACAGTGTTTGCAGGTAGAGAAATCACATGGAGGTTTTTGCCAACCAGTTGGGGAAAACACATTTTCCCCTCGTGACAGGTGGTTTGTGGGGTTGACTGACCTGTCTGTAGGCCTGTGTGACTGGGGCTTTAGCAATCAATCCCTGCGACTGGCATCAACCTCCAGCAACAACAAAGGAGGAAGAAAGAAGATGAAATTAGTCATTCTGGGAGTTTTAATAACTTTTCACCTCTCCTGTGTTAGAACTTAGCTGTAATGCAGTTTAAAGTGACGGGACAGGCAGTTGATATCTTGCTCAGCAGCACCAAGGACATATTTCATTTCCCCTTCAGTGAAACTCTGGCTGTTGAAATCCAATCTTCTCTCGAGTCCCCACAGGCCGTGTTAGTGCCACACAGCTACAATACAGAGGTGTGTGACACACTTTCATCTTCATTCAAAGAAGCCCACATGGCCCTGATTTAATTTGCTTAGTTACATCCTACATTGTTTCTCCCGATGTGTCAGGGCGACATCCTCGGCGGAAGGCGCTGTCACCGTCAAAGCTCGTCGCCCCGGCGGGTCGGGACCCAGCGAGCGCCGCATCTCATTGTCTGTCCTCACCTTTGTGTCTTTTTGCATTGTCGTGCTTGGTGGGTCGCTCAGATGTGACCCGCTCCGGCTCGGCAGGGGAAATGCCTCTCAACAAATGTAGTTCCCACAGGAAGTGGAGGGGGTGGTGGAGGGAGGGTGGATGCAGGCATATCAAACAAGGAGAGGTGAGCGCCTGTGACACTTTCACCAGCAGGCTGAACTGCAGCTGGGGACGGGTTCAAAAAAAAGTCTCCCACATGCTTGTATCATGTTGAATTTGATATGATGTGCCTGTTATCGCTTTATCCTGCTGATTCTCAGGGTTCAGGAGCATGTTGCTCATCTGGAAGGTGTCTGGTATCTTCGCTCTGACCAGACTGTCAACCCTTTTCCTCTGACAAAAAAGAAGGACTGCCTCATTGTGACTTTCCTTTTCAGCTCATTTCAATCAAAGCAAACACTGTAAATGGTCTTTTGGCCAGAGGAGATTTTGATATTTCCCAGTTCAAACATGGCTTTCTCTGTAAAATCTATAAAACTGTTATTATTAACAGTGTGGTCATGGATTATGATACACTTTATCAGTACAATACCCACAAAGCTTACTTGGACGTATCATGTGTATATACACTGCTCAAAAAAAAAACTGAAGGAACACTTTGAAAGTAGGATATCGAAACAGGCCAGATGAGCTTGGGGGCCAGTCAATGTATCAATTCCTTCATCGTCCAGGAAGTGCCTGTATACTTTCACTACATTAAGTCGGCAGTTGTCTGGCATCAGGAGGAACCCAGGACCCACTGCATCAGTGTAGGGTCTGACAATGGGCCCAAGGATTTCATCCCGATACCAAATGGTAGTCAGGGTGCCGTTGCCTAGCCTGTAGAGGTCCCTCCATGGATATGCCTCACCAGACCATCACAGCTGAACTTTTGGTAAAAAGGTATCCACCACCACTGGTGCACAATGCATCATGGGATAGGGTGGGCCGCAAAGGATTTGTCTGATGCATCCCTTAAATCCCGGGAAAAGAAGGATGCATTTGTCGGCCACATTCGAAGGATGTAGCCTTGATTTGGGACACAGCTCTTATCTTATCTTAGCTGTAAACTTTAGCTTGCTTCCTTGCTAACTGTGTTGCTAGCAAAATACTCTCTGATGCAATATCAATACCATCTTGTGGAGTTTGTGTTGAGCTGAAAACTTTGTTTATGCTAGTGGCGTATATTTCCAAGCTAAAATTTGCTTGCTAGCTTTGGTCACCATTGGCGCTGTAGGGACATAGTACTGTGCCAATTAAATAAAATAATTTATAATATAAAAAGTGCAATATAAAGGAATTTTATAAGCTAAATGTAGCCAAGAATTTTGGAACCACTGGCAGAAAAGCTAAGAACCTGTTTGACATCATTTGTTTACAATGATGGAAAGATGGAAAAATTGTGAGTTTAACAGGCATTTCAGTGAAAAATAAAAATAATTAAATATTGGTTTCCTTTACATGTAAGGCCATGTTTGTTCCACCAGCCGAGCCAACACAGACCAGCAGATGCTTATTAATACCAGACGTAAACACAAAGGCTCCAATCAGACATCAGTTTCCAGACAATGCAACCAGATAAAGATTGTACATTGCTGTGTAATTGTGGCACAGATAACGTGGGGTGGCTTTAAATAAAATGTTTTGTCTTTGCTAATTGAGCCACAGAGGACAAAGAGCTCATTTAAGATTAAGATTGAAGTGAAGGTAGGGAATAGAGTATATGTGCTACTCCAGCAGACAATTATGGATACAGATTGTAGGTTAGATGAAGCCAAAAGAACAAAGATAAGCTGTCAAAAATTACACTTCACCTTTTAGCTGAACCTCAGTTTGGGAGCTCACCTGATGACTTGGCTCCTGAGGATAATATATTTTTGAGTGAGTAGATAGGCAAAAAGATACCAGGAAGATTCCAGTACCAAAAACTTTTGTCCCTTGCAATCACATTCTATATACTGATGTGAAAATATATGTTTATAAAGACTACTTACACACCCTGTCAGAATTTACAGAATTATAATCTATAGATTCATTTTCGTCACATCAGTTGTACATTTCCTTTGGTTCCTCAACACAAACTTCCCGACATTATTTTGTGAGCCTGACGCAACTTCTCATCAGTCTGCTCTCACGTCCACGTCCACGACATTAATATTTCTGTGACTTGAACAAAGCCTCTTTATCTGCATTTGGAAACAATCGGGTGGTGAAGTGTTGCTCTGCAAACTTAAGTTAACAACTGCTGCAAAAACTAGGCCAAAGACAACAGCCACTCTCCAGTGAAAGGAGTTTTGTCCTGGGCGTTCTTGTTTTCAGGATCTGTACTGGGGCCTCGCTCTTCACACCCATCAGCTCTGATATGCTGACAATCCCCTCATTAATTTGAACAGTGCAGCCGGGTTTGAAAGGCGAGAACCCTTCAGCCATTTCCCTAATGGTCTTCGAGCCGGCTGACCGGGGCGCAGCCAAGTGCTCGCCTCGGCGGCGGCGGCATCAGTGGTGGTGGTTGTTGGGATGGAGCCGGGATGATGTTAGAGGTCCTTTCAGTGTGAGCTGAGCAGCCATGATGGCTAACCACCACACCAGAGGCCTCCTTTGTTTCTCTTTCTCCCTCCACACCCCAACACTTTACAAACAGCTAAGCCTGTCACAGACCAACATCAGGGTTCAGTGGTCTGTCAACATTTACCAGCAGATAAAGACAGAGAGGGGAAATTCTCAGCCCTGGAGAGCACATCGCTCCGTCCAGCGAGTGTGTGTTTCAGGGAGAAAGTGTGTGTGAAAAGATTCAGAGCGAGTACTTATGTGCCTTTTTTTTTTTCCAGTGACAGCAGCCAAACAGAAAACACTCATGCGGGAAGAAGACGGCACGAGTACATTAGAGAAGCCCGCCGTTTCCCCGCCAGCCCCATTCGATGAAAAGTGACGATGGAAAGCTCTGACAAATAGGACTCGATCCCACCTCCCCTGGGCTCTCACCGAGCTGCAGCTCGCTCGCGGCCCGTGGGCCTGTTGCTCCGTTTGGAGGAGAAGGAGGGCTATCGCAAGTCTCGCCGGGCTTAGATGTGTTTGAGACGAGAAGCCGGGGCAAAGATTTGGGATTTGGTGCCGCGGCGCCCATCGAGGATGCCCGGACTAATAAACAACGAGGGGATTTGACAGCACAAAACAAGCGGCTGCTCTTTGAAACAGTCGGGGTGTGAGGGCGCAGCATCGAGGGGTATTTTCATTCATTTCCAGCTAATGATCCACCTACAAGAATATCTGTTTGTCCTCTTTGACTGTTTGCTGGGAAATTGCTTTGCTAATTGGGCCACAGATGACACAGAGCTCTACAAAGTTTCTCTGAAGTTTGTCAAGCAAAATACAAATATCTGCTTCAAACAGCGCACTTTACACCGATACCCCATTGCCAGAGCTTAAAGAATAATTCAAGGGGAACTGGTCATAATTAGGTTGCACTGAACGAAGGTAGAGTTGCATTAAAATGTGACATTTCACTGATCGCTATAAGGAACATTCTCCTCTGAGGCTGGAGTTAACTTTAAGGTGCCTGATTTGAAAACTTTACCTTATAAACAAGAAGAAAACATAACAAATAAGGATCATTATAAAAGGAAGCCTTTGTCTTTTGTTGCTGCATGTACTAAACCCACCCAGCAAAGATTGTAGGAACAAGAAAAAAATTACCAGAAGTATTTGGACTTGTTTGGACCTTAGTCCCAGTGTTGTGAAATGTTATTGTGACAGCTCTCAGGGATGGAAATGGTTCTGCAGTTTAGATGCTCACTGGTCTGCACTGAGACCTGAGCCCAATGATAGACTGTATTTAAAAGATGGATGTTGTGTCCTTGGAGTCACCCATTGGTTGGTAGCTTTGTGGATACAGCCATTTTTGTTTTTCGGTATTTATGAAAGCTGAAGTGACCAAATTAAGACGAGAGGTGTGCTAAGTTATTAGCTCATACTAATTAGCTTGGCTGCACCGCTAATAGTTTGAATGTAAGAATATAATAAATATAGGCTATGGCCAAAAGTATGTGGACACAACTTTCTTTTAAAATCTGAATGTGACAGAAAACCTTTTCCAGCTTGACGTCATCTCACGGCTTCACCCGCAGATTTGTGGACACAGCTATGTTGGATCATATTTAGGTGCCACGCCCCTAACAGTTTTAATGCAAGAAAGACTGGACTGAAAGGGGAGTGTATGCGGTCTGGTCCTGCTTATTTTTTAAAAAAAAACCAAATCTCTGATACAATTTATGGTCTCTCATTTTTAAGCCTCATCTTTCTGGCTGGAAGCAGAAATGACCATATTTAGATGAGAAGGTCAAATGGTTATCACCCCAAATAATTTTAATATAAAAAGGTATATTATAACAATCTACATTTTACAGTTGTTATAAAGGGGGGAACTATCCATGAAAACAAAAACGTTTATTGTAGTAGCCTGTAAACTTGTTTATCTCTGCTGTAAAATTGCGGGGATTGACTCAGTTTTGTCAGCTGCCTCAAGTGGCCACTACAGGAACTGCAGCCGACGAACAGCAACATCCATTTAGACCCCGCCTCCCATAGAGCAGCGAAAGAGACAAACATATGCATCTGAGGAACGCAACTGTGATCTCACTCTTGGCGACACTTAAAGACTGAAAACAGACGAGCGGAGGTGTGACTCTAATGTATATGATCATACAGCCTGTGCAGTATATCCTATGATGTACATGCATAATATCATATGCATGTAGTGACTCATAAAACGTGGAGCCTGCTGTCTATCTGAGACTGCATTACAGCAGCTTTGTTTCATTTGTAATAACTGGTGTTTTCTTTAATCCATTATTAGCTGCACTTAAAGCAATTCTGTTGCATTTTTTAAATAAAGACAATAAATCTAAAAACATCTGAAAGCATCTCAGGCAAATAAAAAGCCATGAAACGAACAAAAGAAGCGTCCAACCCTGCTGCACATGCAGACTGATGGACAGTTTTAATAATAGAGTGGCATTTGTATTTTACATCAGAGACACGGCTTCATCTAATGGCTCTACTTTTGAAGTGACACACAGAAAAATATGCCGGTCACACGTTTGTTCTTTAGTTTTAAGACAAATTAGAAGTTCAGATTTTGTGTTAGAAGCATCCTACTCAATCTACTGGAGCATAATATGTAGTCTTATACGTGACATACATGCTATTAATATCCCCAAAACCCAACACTAGATCCACATCTGCCAAACTGCCACCATGAAGCATGAAGGAAAATATGGCAATAACAAATGGATCTATTTGTGGGACATTTTGGGAAAACCAAACCTTTACCCTGATGGAAGCATTTGGAATTAAAGGATGCTGAGAGTCCAATATGATGGTCTGTGCCCTTGAAAGGGTCCTCACTTCATACAGCTGCTGAAGCTCATTAATATAATCATACAGCACGGCTTGACAGTGTTTTCTAGCTTGCTCTTGTTCTTAGGATTTAAGATGTCTAAAGGTTTCTGCACTAAAATGACTAAAATATAACGTGAATGTAATGCGAATAAAAATCCTGCATTAATTTATATGGCTCTGGGTATTTCCTCCAAAATGAGTCATAAATGTGGCCTATTTGACCAAAATTACACAATCTAAACAAAGAAAGCCAGAAGAGCACAGGAACAGTACCCAAGCTGTAAAGCAAACGATTCTGTTGGTCATGAAAGGAGGGAAATGTTTGCCCTCTAGCATGGAGATTATTGCTGATTTTAAGGGCACAGTTTTGTTTCCTAAATGTCATCTGGCGTCACAGTGGAGCTCCTCACACACTTACACTACTCAGAAGAGGCATGTGAGGTGCAGGTCCCGTGATCCAAGTCGTCTCCCCCATCATCTCCTGGTTTCCACATATGTGTCACCTGTCGGTCCAATTACAGTCGTCCGCGGGCCAGGCGATGTGTCCTGACTGTAGAAGACAAAAAGGCATCAGTCATCGGCCGGTCGCTGCGGTGTCACGGTCGCTTCGATGTCACGGAGCTGACGTGACTGAGGCCTGGCTCCTCTACCCTGCAGCCAGAAGGAGACAGAGAATCTCATGGATGGGTTAATAGTTTACTCAGAAATACAGGTTGATGGGACCGTTGGTGAGACTGTGGCAGCAGTGTTTCAGTTACAGGGTTTTGCTGCTTCAGGTCACCATCAGTTATTCAACTTTGTAAGAAGAAACATTGATGAACCATTTCAGAAGGAAATTATGTTGATTATGTCAGCCCATGTCAGAGTTTGGGATGTATTACATGGCAAATTCATTTGAGACATTGTAGCTCCAACTCCCAAATTCCAGGACTCAAAAGATTTGCTGATAAAGTCTTCAGAGGACTTAAGATGCTTTGGGATGCTAAGCCTAATTTATAGTCCTGTGCTCAATCCAGAGTCCCTATTAGTTTTAACTTTAATGTTTTCAAATCGATTATGATGAAGCTTATGTGTAACTTGAAGATCATTCCTGGGTGCTCGGGCTGCTAGTCTATTCTTTACATCACTTCCACTTTCCCACATTGCCAAACTCGGGTCCAGTCATTTTCATACCTGCCTTATTCAAGCCAATCGGCCTCTGTCCCGCATTTCAGACTCTCATTCACAATTTAACCTCATCCTGCATCTTTCCTGTACTAATGTGTTTAAATTAGCCTAACCACAGCTCTGCAGCTAGCCACTAGGTAACTTTGTTGCTAGATTTAGCAACTTTTCAGACCCTCCTAGCGACGATTTTTTCAAAAAGCAACTAGCGATAAATTTAGCGACTTTTCCCGGTGGCCTCGGCGACTTTTAGAGAGTTTTGGAGATAGACCGGAAACCTGAAATCCTCCGCTGTCGCCATGTTTTGTGTATATACAACCTTCATACTGTGTTCAATCGTATGCTTTGGCAATGGCCGGACCCCAAAGAGTACCTGGCTGCAGGCGAGAGGGCGCCGCCATACCGCAACTCCATAGCGGGAGTCACGTGACCTTCATAGCGGAAGTGGGTCTTCTTCGTGTGCTTATTCCTCGTGATGCAGTCGGTGGATTTACTGGACCGTTTTTAACAGTTTTGATTATTAAAACTGAAGGAGCATTTTGGCTGCTAATGCCAGACTCAACAAGCTAATGTTAGCTTGCCATAAGCTCAGTTTTGACTGTTTCCTGACTTTCAGACTAGTCTAGTGTTACTTTTTTCTCTTTGTCAATAAATGCAGCTATCCTCAATACAATTTGCTGAAATTCATAAATAATTCTGATCCAGTTATTGACAAACATGGCTTCAAATCTAGAAAAATGATCCCAGTTTAGATCTCCTTGCACCAAATGACCAAAGCGAGGCACAAAGTCATCCTGCTGACATTGTGCACACACAAACTGATATTGTTTGCAGAGTCAGTGTATGTGAAAGACTTGTTCCTATAGTTAGCATGCACCAAATGCAGGGTACATCGTACTGAACGAGGCGATGCAGAGTAAAGAAACTGCTGTCTTCCTTCAAATATTCACAGATTTCTGCAGTGGAAATGCAGCGTCAGCCGTGCTGTCACACTGAGCGTACTGTCCGAGGCATCGTTTATTGTTGGACGCCGAGAGTCCTCACCAGCCGCTGTCTGAGCGGCTCCGTCAGCTGAACTCTGCTGGAATGTGATGGAGGAACCAGGTTGGGTTTCACGAGCAGGTGTCTGTTGTTTTTCTCCCTCGTGTTTCTCACACTGTTTTGCCACCTGTTCTCATCTGTACTCCTTCCCAGGTTTTTTTTTCCCCCCTCTGTGAAAGGCTTTTCAGACCTCAGAAAACAGAACAGGGTGTGCACATATTTACTACATGACTCAAAATGTGATTAAAATTATTGAATTTAAAAAAAATAAATCTTGGCATTACTGTTACGGTTTTGGCTGATATTAACAAGAAATAAACCCTTTAGCCCTTGTATTTGTTGTAAGATGCTGCTGAGTGTATTAGTGTAAACAATAAATGTGCTAAAGTGAGAGCGGAAAAAAAAACAGCTTCGTGAAGTTGCAAAAGAATAATATATTGATCATAATCCCCCCATAAAAGGAAGCAAGATAAGAAACACTTTATCCCTTATTTGGGAAGCAGTTGCTACTACTACTACTACTACTACTACTACTACTACTACGAACAGTTCTAGGTTAATTTCAGAGCATTTATCCAGAAATATGAATGACATCCGGTGATGCATTTAATGACTTCAGAGTATCAAGGTATAAGCTCTGTCCTGCTAATAAAAATTAATATCTGCATGGTCAGAAATACATGCTCAGAGGCTCCAGGGTCAAAATCATCTTTGGGGCCCCTGATGACCCCCATTGTTGCTACTGTGTGTAATGAATTTGCCATCAGTCTACAACTGAATGGGTGAAGTGGCAACTGCATCCAGTCTTTTGCAATAATACCATAATAAATCACCAGATATCATAAATCTGTTGGTGTATGTTGCAAATTTGTTGCCACCTACATACACAGGAATTCCCATTAACTTCTTAGATTCAGAGTCCGGCCAGAACCTTGAAACAGAAGTTGCTCCACTAATAGTGACATAGTTGCTCCAAGATGGCAATTTAACTGTCATTATATGAAGAGTAAATTTAGCCATAAAGAGCTTTCTGCTGTGAAGTTGGATATTTTAACATGGAAGTCTATGGGCATGGACTCATTTTTGAAGTCTGCCTCAAGTGGCCATTAGCGGAACTGCAGTTTCTGTAATTACTTAATTACTCACTACTTCTTCTATAACAGCCACTCTGCATTTACCTGTACGGGAAGCCATGAGGTACATTTAGTCTTACATAACATATAAAACACTAAAAGAAGCACAGATAAATTCTTTCTTACTATATAATAATTAATTTTGGGCAGAGCTACTGATGCCTTTGGGTAATACATGTACTAATGCTTTTGTTTCTTAGAGATGCAGTGTGTTAGGTCAGGATAAAAGATGGAGAGGGGTGAAGTGGGGTGAAATTGGAAGGTGGGATAAAAAAAGGAAGTGGAAAGAAGGAAAAAAAAAGAATTGGTGATCGTCGGCGTGTCTGCCAGTGTTCCCCCTCTTTGCCCCGACACCCTTTTCTATGACGCAGGCGCGGCGTTACACTTGTCAATGTATTTGTTCAAGCAACTCGGCCGTCGGTCCCTGTGAGGGCTGTGCACCGCTGCCTCCTCTCTTCCCCACGTCTCTTTTTTAAAAAGAGGTGGCTCCTGCTTGAATGCTCTCTGTGTCCATGCCCAGTGCCCTAATCCAGGGCCTGCTCTTCCTCTAAGCAGGGAGTTAGCTTAATCCCTCTCATTTAGGCAGCTGCACTGCTGGGGAACTATGGGAGAAAAAAAAAAGTTATAACTCTGTGACAGACACTTTCAGCTGTTGTGACGGCACCTCCCCGATTCAGCTGCCTTAACATGCAACTCTCACTCTCGTCGAGCCGGTATTTTAATGTGGCTGTGAATAATGCATGGAGGGTGGCAAGCATGGCAAGCAGAGAGTGAGGTATGCATGGCTGGGGTGATAGCTGTGTGACTGAAGACAGAGTCGCTGTGTAAAGCAGAGCAAGCTGTAAAACTCTGACTGGCATCTTTGTGCAGAAAGAGCCGACTGCCAGCAGTAAATGTGTCATGAATGTAAATGGTCATTCCCAAAGACACCAGCAGGCAAAGATGGATAGAGTGACGAGTCCAGATGCCAAAAATGTTAAGCGAGTGGTGGCTATATTGCAAAATGTCAAGCTAACGATCTAAAGGACAAATATGTTTTTTAAAAAAAAGTGAAATGAAACACAAAAAGAAGCAAAATGAGAAACTGAGGAGCTGGAATCAGAGGATTTTTTAATGTTTTGGACTTTGTAAAATAATAAATAAATGATCCTATATTTCTCAAATGGGCTTTTTCCAGCTCCAACATCAAGTAAATGCTATGGAGCGATATTTAATTTCTCTATTGTTTGCATTTTGTGCATGAAAAATCATGGTTAATTCAAATACACAGACCCGGCTTTTAAGCATAGCCCACACATTTTCAATAGGATTGAGGTCGGGGCTTTGGGAAGGCCGTCCCAGAACCTTATTGTTAGCCTGATTTATCCATTCCAAAACAGGTTTTAATGTTTGGGATAATTGTCCCAACTGTGCCCACGTTTTAACCATCCAGCTGTTGATTTGAGGTGAAGTTGAAGAATCTGGAGGTCGTCCTCCTCCTTCATTATTCCATACACTTTGTGCAGTGTACCAGTACCACGGGCAGCGACACAGCCTCAGAGCATGATGCTACCACCACCATGCTTGACAGTGCTGTTCTCACCTTCACTCCTCCAAACATTCCTCTTAGCTCAGTCTTTGTCTGACCATAAAGCTTTTCTCCAGAAGGTATTTGGGTTGTCCATGTGGGCAGCTGTCCATGTAGCAAGCTGCATTCATAAACTGTACAGGTGCATCACTCAGACACAGGCACCTGCTAATTAGTTTTAAGTAACAGATGAATCAAATACTAGAATTTTGTTGATCAAAACTGAAGCAGAATCAGTCACACCGGAGTAAAAACACAATGGCAGCTTCCTTGCAGCTAGGAAAAATGAGTGTTTTTTTCACATTCAGCGACTGATTGTGAGTAGTTGCGGCAGCCAGCTGGTGACCCAGAGGTGCCCCCCAACCTCTGTGTGACCACACTGTGAAACTGAGCTAGAGCTTCTGCATATAAGCTGGCTTTATTTGAAACTTTCACCATCTTTAATTAGCATCCACAACTGTAACAAAAGCATCTAGCACCTAGCATTTCTCCCTCCCGATGAGCAGCAGCGTGTCTGCAAAGAAGAGGCATCCAGAGCTGCATCTCCATTTACACCACACTGTGTTATGATGTATGGGTGACGCTTCATTAACAGAGTGCAGCTTTTCTGCTGGTGAACGTGAGGAGGTAGGTGGTGGAGAGGTGCTTATTTTTCTCATGTGTCCAGCACTTATGGGAAGTCGAGCTCTCTTCGGGGATTCATTATAATGCTACTGTGATAAATTAAGATACGGCTCTTTATCTCAGCCTTAGGTGAAATACGAGCGTAAGTGTTCGTGAGGTGCAGTTTGGCAGATTTTGTATCCCGAAACTTATTTTCTCTCGTGCGCGAACCTTTGCAGGGCTCGTCCTCAATGGAGCGCTGAACTTTTTCTCTTCACACGTCCGTTTGCACAAAAAAAAACGAAAAAAAAAAAAAAAACGAGCTCTCATTAAAGTGGCCAGACGAGGTCAGAAAACACAATTTACAATTTCTGCAAACATCTGAGCTACTTATCCGTGAAATTTCCAACCTCACTAAACATTTCAGAGGGCGTCGACGCCGGTCAGCACGACTTGCTGCCTTCCTTTATCCTTCGCCCACATCTGGCACTTCCAGCCTGCTGAACATTTGTAATGGGCCATGATTAGAGCGTAGGACAGATACGGTAATAAGCCCAGGAACCTTGTCAAGAGAGGTCAAATCAGAAGACAGATAAATAGGAAATTGCTCCCTGTGAGCCTTCTCACTGTCACCCCTTGCTTGTTACCTTGAGTGCTAAAAAGGTATTTATCTGACTCCCTCCTCGCTGTTTAAACAGGCGTCAGTGCTGCTTAATTGCGCTTTGGCCTCAGGAGTTCACTTGGTGAAGTGCAGGTGCGGCATCCAAGAAAAATAATTGAACAAACAATTATAATGTGCGTTCCCACACTGCCGATTAGAGGCAGAGCAGCTACGGGCTTTTGTGCTGTTTAGCTTCCCTCCAGTGTGGTGCACAACACTGCAGGAATGTTGAAATGCTGCAAAGATCTGTGGCGGACTTGTGTGTATTCTGGCAGCGAGCGTCTTGACAGTACGGTCCCTCCGCCCTGGGAAAGAATCCCTGTGAGCGCACGAGGCGTCAACAGTCTCTCCCGGTGTCTTTCCACCCAGAAAAACAAAGGCAGAGTTCTCGCCTGTTCGCACCTCGCTCACCGTCGCTGACAGGAGACGAACGCCACCTCAGGACATCAACACGTCTCGGGCCTCAGCGGCGCATCTGTGGGAAAAAAGACTCCCCAACCCCAGCAGCCCTCTGGAGGTGCTCGTCACTCCTCGGAGTGCTTTGTTTTTCGTTCGTCCCATTGTTCCTCAGACAAGAAAATGTTTTCATTAGATGACAAACGGTACGTCTTCACTGTCACTGGATTATTTTTACAGGGCAGCTTCGGCTGGAAAGAGCTCGTGGAAAATGTTGGGCTCAGGGAAAGCATCACAAAGTCACAGCAGATGTAAAATTAGCAAGGTTTTTGTTCTCAGTGCATTTGGGAACAGCAAGTATCCATATTCTTAAGATACAGATGCTGCAGATCAATACCTAAAGTTCCTGAAAGGAGCACTCTGGGCACATGAGCACGACGACTGCTGTTACTGCACGCACCCTGCTGCTCTGCTGCAGTCATGCCTGCAGGAATAACAGTGCAGGCGGTAAGCAGCCGATATTTACCACATCTAACAGAAACCTAGGAAACAGAGACACAGCGCAATTAAATCACACACCTAACTGCTAATTAGTGCGAAGTAAAATGACACAAATGTGAAGAGCAAACATCTTGGATGGTCTGTCCAAAAGGCACCAAAAGCACAAACGTGGTTTTGAGATCCAGTTAAATGACTCAGATTAACAGAGGTGAGGCCTGGTAGACAGCGGCTCGACCTGTCTGTGTCAGGACACTTGTCAACTATCGATTGGGCCCAAAACTGTGTTTCCTGCCAGGCTGTAAACATGTTTATTTCATTTTATGGGGTTGGCTTGCTTTAGGAGACCGCCCCAAGTGGACATTAAAGGAACTGCAGGTTTAGAGGGATTTATTTATTTATTGGCATTTCTGCATTGGCTTCATTATTTAAATCTGGGGACTGCTGCTTAGCCTGAGGGAAGCTATTTTTGCTCCTCCCCCTTTAACCCTTTATATTGAAATACTTGAAAGTTCAAAATTTCAACCCTAGAGTGTTACTGGAGGATATTGTAAGTCTTGTTTTTGTCATAGTCCTGGGCTTTGGCCCACAGTTTTAAGTTTTCTTAAGATTTTTATTTGATGTTCTGTTTGGTTCCTAGTTGGTTATTCTTTCTTTTGATTTTCATACTCCTCCTTGTAGAGTTAGTGTTCCCATCTTTCCCTCCATGTTCTTCTGTGTCAGCTGTGAGTGTGTTAAGGTGTTTGTCTCCGTGTTTAGCAGTAGTGAAACTGTGAAGCGTACGATGAGAAACTGGAGACAGTCATCACACTTTTTCACGTTCCACTGCCGCTCGAAGAGTAAATGGCAATTGTGTCAGTGTCTTTCACGCATACTAAGGCCCCGTCTCAGGTGAAAACGATAACATTTTTATGCATTTTGGCCTCCTGCTTGCAGAAGAACAGCGGTACAATTGGAAAACTGGTTGAAACGGGGGTACTGGCACATGTACGCTATGTTCGCGACTCCACCAACTTGTGGCCTAGCACAGGAACTACAGCGTTTTTAACGTCTCTTGGGTTTTCATGTGAACGGCAATTGTTTTTAAAATGTTCCCGTCTGAACACGTTACTGTTCAAAAAAAATTGATCCGTTTCCTCTGGATCATTCTCCTGTAAACAGGGCCCAAATGCAAAAAAGGCAATCTGCTGTCAACTACTGCAACCAAAAGAAAGTTTTCGGGGCAGCACCCTCTTTGCGAGCAACCAACAGGTCAGGGAGTACACTTTTTCTGCTGACAGGTGTAGCATAGGCCTGCGTGACTGAGGCCTAATACATATCTAAAACTGTTAGCCAATTCTGTTCCCACTAGCTTTTTTTTTTTTTTAAATAGAAACAGCTTGCAGAATTATATGTAAAAAAAGCATAAAACAAAAAGAGAACCATTCCCTGCTCACATGGATCCACTTCAGTAGGCTAAAAAAATCATTCAGCACTAAATGAGAGTTGGTGCTGTCCTGCTGGCACAGCCTACACTATTTTCTCTTCATGCTGTAAGTGAGGGAAATAGGGATATCCTTTTTCTATGACGTCATAGAGAGGCAAGAGTATTAAAAAAAAGTCTTAAACTGAGCGTTTAAAGCAGCCCGATCTATTTAGCATGTGTATATGTACTCTGCATACGCTGACATTATTTGAAACTTTGGCCACGTTTAATGAGAGTTAGCTGTAAGAAATGGTAAATGGACTGCGTAGGCTTGTAGTTATATAGCTCTTTTCTACTCTACTTGAGCACTCAAAGCACTTTATTACTACAAGCCTCACTCACCCATTCACATGCCAATGGCTGCATCGGGGGTTCGGTACCTTGCCAAAGGATACTTTAACATCAGACCAGTTGAGGGTTTTTGGTTTGCTTTCCACGGTTATTGTAGAGCTTTAAGTTCCCAGTTGCTTGTGGACTTTCCAGGCTCCTCTAATGTATTTACTACCAGGTCATATGTCAGTCAACAGAATTCTTCACTTTCATTGGTCGCCTCAGTCACTCACCTGGAAGCAGAGAAATGTTTATCTCAGGTCCCGCCTACCTCCTATCTAGTTCCGTCTAATTCCCTAACGTCTCCTTGTAGCTTGTTGTCAAGTCTTCATCTCCGTGTTAGGTGTTTTATTTTGGTGGTCCTTTGTCTCATTGTTATTGATTAGTTTTACTTGTGCTTTGTTTCCCTGATTAGCCCCCAGTGTGTGGACGTGTGAGTAGACACAGTCGTGTCATTCCTTTGTTGGTCTTCACAGTATCTTTTAGCCTTCCCTGTGGAAGCTTGTTTCTGCCACTGAAAATTTTTTTTTTTTTCAAATCCGTAAGTCAAAATTTCAACTTACTAACTCAAACAATTTTGAAACTTAGACTTATGGAGGACAAAAAAATGTTTTGCTTTGTTTTTCAGTGGTGGAAACAAGCTTTCATACTTCCCAGTGGGTCACCAGTCTGCTTCGGGTTCTATTTTCCTGACTGTGGATTTTTGTGGACTTTTGCACTTTAAATCAGGCAAAACAAAAGGCTCACGTTTTGTTAGCCTGTCTCAGAGCCTGCATTGAGTCCTCATCTTGCACTAAATGACAAAAAGATTTTTTTTTGCCCCTAAACATTCTCAAATGCCCCCCTAGTGTATTAAACGTGAGCTGGAAGCTACCTGGAGGCCTGTGAGTGGTACAGTGTGTGTGACTGTGACAGAAGGCTGGCTGGAGTCTGTGTG
>JAVDPK010001699.1:160145-179636 GCA_034780415.1 Cichlasoma orientale | reverse complement strand
ATCCAAAATCCCCCCCCCCCCCCCCAGCCCATATGAACCCATAAACTCTTCCACTGCTGTCTTTGTCTCTCTTTTAGAAAACTCTCTTTTAGAAGCTAAAACTCACTTTTGAACATTTGTGAGGCTCCCAGCCCTCTGGGGGGTTTAACTTGTCAAACAGCAAAAACATTTTTGACGCCACATTTTTCATTCTTTTTGCCACATTTCGAGGATGGAACACCAGGTTATGCTTTCAAACTGTTTTGGAAACGAAAACCCTTCGAATGAGTCTTCAAGTTTGCGTTTGCTCGATCAATCTGATTTCTTCTCCGCCATCCTCCCCGAGGAATTCTTCTTCTTCTGTGCAGGAGGAGGATTTCAGCCATGGCTGTTGGGTTTTTTTTTTTTTCTTGTTTTTTCAGCTCTCCGTCTTCCTCTCCTCCTCTCGTTCCCCTTTCTCCGTTCTTCCAGAGATGCGTAGTTGTTGGCAGTGCTTATGTAATAACAGATGGAAGATAGAAATTAACACGTCTTGCCTCTCTCGTTATTCTCCTCTCCATTTATTTTTAATGCTTACTCGTTCCCTCTCTCTCTCTCCATCTCTCGTTGTGTGTGTGTTTGCCTGCGTGTGCGTATGTGTGTGCGTGACCCCGGCAGGCCAGCAGCACCTGTCAGGAGTGTATCCACCGTGGTTGCGTGCCTAATTAGCACACAAGGAATTTGGTGGCACGAAGCGCGCAGCATTGGTGGGAAGAAAAGAGTGTGGGGTGCAATTAGGATTTGTTGGCATGTACAGAACACAAGAAGAAGAATCAAACGAGGAGGAGGAGGAGGAGGAGGAGGAGGAGAGGTTGGGTTTGTTGGTGTGGGAGTGGAAGGTTGCACTTCTTTCTTTACTTGAAAAGACGGGGAAAGACGCGTTTGAATCGTACAAAAAAAATTTGAATTTAAATTTTAGCTGAGAAATATGGTCTTGGATCACAGGTGAAATCAAATATTAACGTTTAAATGTGAAAGCACTTTTTCATCCAGCTGCAGTGTGATAATTCCCAGATACCAAACCCAGTTTTAATTCTAAGGTTTTAATTATCAGGATGCAGGTACCAGAACTGCTCTATATGGACAAAAGTATCGAACCACAGCTCTTAATCTTGGAGTTCACGCGTTTGTTGTGCTGAGTAGAAAAAGGTCGGCTGGCCCCGTAGCATCTCTGCTCATTATCGTATGAGACTCGATTGCTCTGATTCCACTTCACTTGCAACAGCAATCACTACCTGGTACGGTTTAGACTTCAGAGAGTTCTAGATGAGAGCTGGTTTGGTTTTGTGGCTCACAATATTCATTATAACTCCTCAGCCATACAGCGGTCCCCTAAACCGGCATTCAGCCACCAAAACCTCCCCGTTTTAGATGCAAGTCCTGCCACTTGGTACCACAGTTATTTGAAACAGTATCTAAATTAATTTTCAACGGTCACCATCACAAGTAAAATCCAAGCATCAACCTCCAGAGCCAATCAGCTCCTGTGTTGTGTTTACAGCCTGCTACAACAAGCAGTTTTTCCATCTGTGGACAATTTGAGGTCTTTTTTTTGTAACTGTGTCAGCTGATCAAATAAATCACCTTACTGTCTCAGTGGCTGCATTCGTGTTTCATACAATCTGTGCTCAAATCTAGTTAAAAACACCTGAAAACTTTGCTGATTTTGGCCCAAAGTAAGTTTTTCCCCCTGGAAGTTTTGCCTCTATCCCCCCATCTTTGGAATTGCAGACATCTTCCACAGATTTCAAATCAGGATCCTTTTTAGTGTCATGCAAACGTGTTACAAAAGCAACAAAACTGCATAAAGAAATTCCACAGCATTCACATTCAGGCTTTCTGCATCTCATACTTTTCTTCTGCTTGAACACAGAGCATCATGTCATCCTAACACACCGGCGCAGCAGCACCAGGGCCACTTGAAGGTCTCTCTCATGTTCCCCGCCACTCTGCTGCCTGTCAACCGTCCCCCCGAAGGCACGCCATCTTTACGCGTCATCGAGATGCCACGCGCAGGGTTTTGGCTTAAAAACCCCACATAGCTCGTGTGGATCTGACCCTGTCACTGCATTTTCTAACTCTTCTCAGACTTTCCGGAGGAAGAAAAAGAAAGTTTAAGAGGGGGGGGGTTGAGTTGGTGCCTGTAGCTTCAAAGTGTAGTGGTTTGCACATTCACCTAAAAAGGGAAGGATGCCCAGTTCGATCCCGCGAGGAGACACGAATCCCTTGGGGGCTGTGTCAGAAAGGCCATGTGCTATAAAATGAGCTGAAAGTAGCTTTTATCTTCTAAGTTGACGCCACCTGATTCCAGCAATTGTGTTCGACTTTGTTTAGGCATTGATTGGTGATTACAGCGTCATCAAAGTGGGAACATCTGAACGCTCGAGGAGGAAGAAAGAGAGGAAGAAGACGGCCGCTGCAAGCGACTGCGAACGAGGTTTGACTTTGTGTCCGCCGCATGATTTATTTATCAACTCGATGGCAGTTTTCATGGCTAGATTGGGGCAGCGGGGGGGCTGCCGGGAAGTTAAAAAAAAAAAAAAGAGCCACGACCTCAGTTTGACAAGAGGGAATCAAAAAGATCACGATAGCTCTTGTGCCCACAACGCTGAAAGGGAACAAATGGCTCTTTAATATTTCCATGCATACCAAAAGAAGGGGGGGGGGGGAGAGAGAAATCACGAGGACGGTGATGAATAAAACAAAAAGAAGCAACAAGAAAGAGCCGCAGTGGCGGCGTCTTTGTGAGGCAGAGAGGAAATATGCACCATGTCAAAAGCTGTCGTCTTTTTATCTAATGGGCGCGGCGGCTGTAATGCATCCATGTGGCCCTCACTTTAATAATTAAACAGACATCGGGGCGGCACCTGCTGGGAGCCTGAATCATTGTCGCAGCTTTGAACAAACCGTTGTGACATTACGGCATGAGGCTCGGCCGAAAACACAGAGAGACGGGAAGGGGAGAAGAAGAAGAAGGAGAAGAAGGGGGGAAAAAAAACGGGATGCATTAAAGGCGGTGAACATGGCCTTGGGCTACAGAGTAATGAGCACATCTCCACGGAGGCTCCACAGATTCACTATTTGAAAATTGTTTTGTGTCTTAATAAATCCTAAATGTGTAATTTACTTGTGAAAAGGGAACAAGAAAGCAGCTGACATTCCCCCCTTCATCACTTTTTCACCCGGAAAACGAGAGGAATCGCACCGACCGAGGCGCGTCAACGTTTCCTCAGGTGTAGACACAGCACCCTCAGATCCCCCCCCCCTCCCTTTTCTCTGTTCCCCAAATCGCAAAGTCATTGAAATTCCTGGTCTGCCTTTACAGGAATTATAAAACCTTCTGAATCAATTACAACATCAATCGGCCTGAAATCTGCGGCCGATGAATATGTATAAAAGTACACACGCGTCCGGCTAATTAAACAAGGCCGTCAGAAATCACTTCAGACAGGTCCGGCAAACACACAGCGAGCATACATTACCCAGCAGGAAGTTCAGGCTCAGACAGCTGATGGAAGGACCGAATGCTCAAATTATATAAATTCCCGCTGCACCTTCAGCCCCATTTGAAGCTGCTGTTTGCCAGATCAGCATCAAAGGAGTCACCGACAATCCATCTACGGTCTACGGCAGGATTGGGATGATTATTGGTACCTTTCAAATAAAGTATCATACATTCATTTATGTTTAAGGCTTTTCCATTTGGCTGTTCCAAACAGGAGAAGATTCTTGAAAAAGGACATTAATGTAACCCCAACCCTGGATGGCTCTCTGGTGACCTGGTGGATGTTAAGAGGTTAATTGATGGGCACAAATGTAGAGCAGCAAGACTGGATTTCCAACCAGGCGTGTCTAGAAGTCCACCGGGGGCCACGAGAACTCCAAGTGCACCTGGTTCAGTTGGTTTCATAGCCATCCACTTTTCCAGTTGAGGCTCATGCGGGGAGATGAAGGCTATCCCAGCTGTCATAGGGTGAGAGGCAGGATATACCCTGGAGCTTCTCACTGTGAGAGGACAGTACTGACCACTGCATCCTAATATATGGTGAATTTCACAGGGAGTTGCTACACTTGAGGCCTTCTCTATGCCCCTTTCTCTTACGTTACATAAATAATCTAATGATACATGCTTCTGAAAACATTTGAAGCGACAAATCACGCACGCAGTTTCCAGAGTGTGTCCAGTTACACCAGACGGCTTTTTTTTTTTTGCATGAGGTAACGCAGATCTCAATTTTATGCAGATGGGGAGCAGGTAACCTGATACTCCTTCACTCGAAACCGAATCCCTTATATCCAGAAGTCACTGCAATGGAAACATGGTAGTAATGCATCCTATAGCGATCCTGTACCATAAGGGTGCTTTCAAACCTAATAACTCGGGCAACTCAGAAAAGATAAAAGATCTAGTCTGACGAGAGGCAGCTCATATCTGGTTCCGATCACTGTCCAAGACGACCCTTAGTTGTTCGGTCGAGTTTGCATCTGGCGACTAAGGACTCCCTAAGGACGGGGTCACAACAACCTGATGTCATTGCACAGGTTCAGGTATTTCCCTTTGTTTGATTCATCTGAAAGCTCGTCCTCGTCACTAACAGGAATACAAGCTCCTCTCAGTTTGATGATTTAGCCGGGTGAAGTGGATTTTATATAAACATGCTGCCTCTTCTACTTTCATCTTATTCTCCTGCTGGATAAGAGCCTGAAAATGTACAAATTTCCTCTGAACAAAATCAACTTGGATAAAAATCATCTGATTGCCCCCCCCACCCCGTCTTCGTCTCACTTGGCACAAAGTTACCCGAGCATCTCAAACAGAGGAGGAGTTTCATGGTTTTAATTTTTCATCTTCTCCTCCTCGGCCAGTTGTCCCCGGGCCGTTGCTGTCTCTGCCCATGTCTCCCGTCCCGAGATGAGCTGCTCGCGGAGCGGAGGGAGAGGAAGGCAAAAGGGGGGAAGAGGAGCCCAGCCAAGAGGCCCTGGGGCCGTGGCTCTCTCTGGACCCCCAACCCCGGGTCACTGAGCACCTCGGGTCAGCCGGGCCTGCTCATCCTCCTTGTGAGGGAATCGCCCAACAACCGGATCGAGTAGGGATGAGGAGGAGGAGACTCTCCCCGGTGTCTTGTGTAATCAACATTTAGAGAACAGCTGGAAGGAGGAGGAGGAGTGTGTGCTCGTTGTGTACATGTGTTTTCTCACGTTCAGACAGACTCGATCTGTCGTGTGTGTGTGTGTGTGTGTGTGTGTGCGTTTATGTTTCCGCAGCATTATGGAGGATCTTCTTGTGTGCGTGTCTGCGTGTGGTCGGCATGTATCCCCTGCTGGCCCTCAGCGCTCAGAGCAGGATCAGAGTCGGGGTCTTTGCCCGCGAATAAAAACTCCTCCTCTGGGTGCCAAAACGCTCGTCTTTGGGTGGAACTGTCAGAACGAGGAGCCTGGGACTCGCAGGAGAGGAAACACGCAAGACGGACAGAGACTATAAAATGTCAAAGAATAACTGACAGTTAAATCAGAGTAAATGTATCTTGTAACTGTATCTTTACTTAAAAAATTAAAAAAATACAAGATTTTTGAGCTCCAAAGCCTCTTATAACCATTCTGACTCCCTGAAGTCACACAGCAGAAACAGCTTTTTGATCCTAAACTGTACAGTTCAAACTAATCTTATATTAAACACCTAAAATATTATTATTGCTTTGAGAGCGGAGCATGTTTTAAAGCCTTGGTTTGATCTGGTTTAACCTTCACAGTGTTTCATTTGGTGCATCACTCTTTTCTCCTGTATCCAACACTTATTGTAACCACTGATTTGTGTTTTGTTGACATGAGCTGTGTCTGCATAAACAGCTCTAACAAGACTAAACAGTGGGAATTTTCCAAGGAACTTAAAGTTCCTTCTGCCCATTCACATGTTCCTTCGATTGCAAAATGTTTAACAAGGTGTGGCCAAGTCTGCACCTTTCTATGCTGCAAGCACCACCATGAAAGTTCCTGAATACGGTGGATCTATTAACCTAAAACAGGAACATATTCAGAGGTTTAAAGGGTGTTTTTTGCACATCCTGATTACATATAAAGTCAATGCACTGTTGTGAATTGATGCAGATTTGCACTTAGTGATGCAAAGTTCTTGTGAATAAAAACTTAAGAAAAGAATTTGCCTCATGTTGCGTCAGACCCATCAGTAGTTGGCGAGTGCACCTCTTTGGATCTCATATTGAGAGTATATATAAGGTGCAAGTTCAACACTTGGAATCAGCTCCAGATGTTATGGATCCCGTCCATGTATTTTCTTCCAATTCCGGGTTGGGGAGGGAGGGAGGCTGGAGGCTATCCCCAGAGACAACCATTCACACCTATGGGCAATTTAGAATCACCAATTAACCCAACCCCACCTTTGGGAGGAAGCTGGAACCGCCGGAGAGAACCCACGCAGACAACTCCACACAGAAAGGCCCCAGCCAGATGGTGGATTTGAACCCAGGACCGTCTTGCTTTGTGGCAACAGCGCCTTGAAATAAAGAGGTCACAGGTCTCTCAAAGTCATGAAACTGCTTGTCAGTTAATTGCCCGGTCACGTTTGAGCCTCTAAAAATGGGTAACTGTGCATAAAAATGTCTGCAGTTCCTAATCAGTTAATGAAATGCTTTTGTTAAACCCCTTGAATTGAAGCTGAAAGTTACATCGTGATTGGTTGATTGAAAACCCAATGTGGTGCTGCACAGAGGCAAAGCCACAAAAAAACGTGTCACTCTTTTTAAAGTACAGGATTTAAGTGGATTGTAACACCAGATTAAAACAGAAAAATCAACATTTTCTATCAGGAAGTTCTCGTTTTGGAACAAGAATCCAGGCTCATGTTAAATTAATCTGCCAAATCTACTAAAGTTGATGTATTTTAGGACATTTCAGCACTTTGTTTGCCATATTTCAGCTCAGTGTGTCACTTTTCTCACTCCCTCTAAGTGAGCCCTGCCCTCTGCCCGCCCTGGTTTTAAGGGCGGTATATTATGAGACACAAACCTGAGGCTTGTGTCAAGAAGAAAAACATACCTGATTCCACCCGACTGTGGGAAGTTGACACCTGGAAGGGTTTAATTTCAAACAGAGAGCAACGCATGAGAAAGCGCTGCTGTGGTCCTTTTAATATTTTAAAGGAGGACACGACAACTGAGAGCTGACTGCTCTTTTCTTTAGAAATAACCATGATGATGAGCCAATGAACATTTTGCCATACGTATTGTTTGTGTTGGATCTCTAAATACTGTAATCGTCTCGGGTACAGTGCTAATGCAACACATAGCTCAGTGTCGCACAACATTTGAATCCACCATCTGACTAATTGCAGCAGCGTACGATCAAATCGGGCTCCGGAGAACCTGCGGAGACCCCAAACGCGGCCTTTCCGGTCAGGAAGAGGAAGCGGCCTCATTGTCGCTGCCAGAAATAATAATTTCAATAATTTTCTGTAATTTCCAGCATCTAAACAGAGCAAACCAAGTCAGGAAACAAAGCAGAGGCCCGCCAGGCTCCGCCTCCGCCACCTCCCTCCTGAGAAAGCACACTCTGAGGCCTGCGAGAGCTTCCCCGCAGAAAGAGGCTGCCATCTAAAAACAGCCTCTGCAGCTGGCGGCCGCAGCGAGAGGCGTGCTTTCAGCGCTCGTGCCCGCAGTCGCCGTTTACTCCGGCTAAATGTATGGAATCAGACACTCGCTAAAAACTACAATTACAGGTGATATACAGATTGAAATCATAGGGGCTGTTTTTTTCTTTTTTTTTTTTTTTGTTGAGGAAAATTGTCCTAATGAGTGGTTTGGCGATTTGTGGGGTGGAAGGGAGGGAAGGGTTGGTGCTGCTGTTGGAGGAGACCGTGAAAGTCTTTTCTCCTTGTGTGAGTGTGTGTGTGTGTGATGGGGAGGTGTTGGGGTAGGGAGGTGTGGGATGGGGTGTGGGGGGGCATAAACAGCTGCACCTGCTGCTGCGGCGTGCACTGCCACAGTTAATGATATCGGATGATATCATTAGGCAAAGTGCTCATAAACAGATGTTGGAGGCGCTGCCTAAACAGTGTCAGCTGAGCCAGTTTGCATCTCCGTGAACGTATTATTTATATAGGGCATTTAAGTTTGTTATGTTAATAACCCCTCTGTTAGCATGCAGGATGTGGTACAGGAAGAAAACAGAGATGAAGCTGCTGTGGGGGGTGGTGGGGGATTAGCAGCCGAGAGTTGAACTGCACCTCGGAGGCTGATCTGAGGTGTGAGGAGCCGAACAGCAGGCTGGAGACGGGAGCCGAATCCAAGATCGACCTCGGGGCCGGGCGAGGCCGTAAAACCGTCATTAACGTGACCGCAAGGTGCTGAATTAAAACAAGTACTCTATACAAACCTGAAGCTTGATGCTGAAGACGTGAAGCAGCGCGGGAGTGTCTTAAACCTGCATTCTTCCTTTCACCACCAGGGGGCGACTCCTGCTGTTTAACAAAAAAGAAGTCAAATTGTATAGAAATCTATGGGAAAATGAACCCTTTTTTTGCACTTGATCTATATCCACATGGTCACTTTCCGCAGTGAGTTTATGGTCTCTGTCTCTAGTTGCGGATCTTATTTAGTAAAAAATCTTTCTGTGAGCATTGAGGGAGACCACAGCCAGCTGCCTCTTCTTTTTGGGTTTAACTACACTTCTAACGTCTAGTTATGGTTTGGAAACAGGTGCTATCGAAGGAGTAAATCCCCGATGATCGCATTTTATAGCCAAAACTGGCCATTGATTTGAAAAGCTGTGAATTTAAGTGCAAATGACAGCTCCATTTACTCCTAATTATTGGGGACTGTCTTGTGAGGGCCCCCTGCTGCCCTCCAACTGAATTGCAACCATTTTTTTGTTCAACCAGTCCAACAGGAAGTAGAATGACTCCTTTAGATCGCCTCTGCTTTCACTTGCAGTGTAAAATGAATAGAAGAAGAAGAAAGAAAAGCATGGAGGCATCAACAGCTGAAGGATTAACTTCAGTGAATTCCTGCAGGTGCTTTTGGCAGCTTGACTGAACCTCAAACAATGGAGGTAAAGAACACCTTTCCTTCTGCCGTTTCTTTACAGCAGGTCCTCAAACACAGACACCGAAATATCAGTGAAAACAAACCCAGAGTACTCAGTGAAAGCAGGCGATGTGCTTTACGGATGCAGGAAGAACAACCAAGCAGCACCTGAGCCCTGTTAACTCACCTGTGTACACATCCTGCTTTAAATCAGCAGGTTAAAATATAAATAAACAGGATTTGTTTCCTTTCAGTGTCAAATGACTGGAAAGTAACAGTTCAGAGAAAGAAATCACCAAAAAATCTGACACTGAACAAGATTTATTAATATAAACAGTTGTTTGGCGATTAGACTCCGATGGCCCATCGAAACTGAAGGGAATCCCAGTAGAGACAGGAATTAGGCAGGACCCACCCAGAGTCTAGACGCTGGTGGTGGTGGAGACTAAGATTGAGGCTTGGAAGGAGCTCTTGGGTGGTGAAGGGGAGGTGGTGGGTTGCACGAATGAATCTGGAAGGGAGAACAACAGATAAGCAGTGAAATCTAAAGCAAGCAGAGCGGAGGCTGATTGGCTCAAGGAAGGCGGGCAGAGAGATGATTGGACTAGAAGAGGTGAGGTCAGTATTGAGTCTGACAGCGTGGGACAGTGGAGGTGTCATTTCTTTAAGCAGTCTTCAGGAATAGTTCTCCAGGCTTCTTGAAGGACATTCAAAGCTCTTCTTTGGATGTTTCTGCCTTTTTGTTCTGTTCTCTGTCAACATGATCCCACACTGCTTCAAGAGGTCCGGGCTCTGGGGAGGCCAATCCATGACTGATAGTGTTCCACTGTGTGTTTTTCTATCCAGGTATGATTTTACAGCATTGGCAGAGTGTTTTTGTGTTTTAGCGCTCTACTCAGATGGGCTCCACAGTCACCCCCTCTCAATGCAACAGAGCACCTTTGGGATGTGGTGGAATGGGGGATTCGCATCATGGATGTGCAGCTGGATGTCATGCATACCGCATAAGGCAACTTTACAGGAAAAAAGGAGTCCAACCCTGTACTAGCAAGGCGTACCTAATAAAGTTTAGTTTATTATTGTACAAGCCTGAAACCCACTGCCTTCTTCTTTGTCCCCCGTGTGCCACCCGAAGAAATCCTGTCAAAGCCCCTGCCTATAGATGTTTTAACTGATTTGAGTCAAAGCTTTCTCAAACAAACAAGCTGCCTCCAAACTTTCTTAAAATTGTCTCACACTTGAAGATAAAATCAGGTGTTTCGGCTTGAAGGCCTTTAAAAGTCATGTCCAGAGGAGGTGGCGCTCGTTCAGGAACATCAGGGCACTCGTTGGGTTTTCTTCTCTCTTGCAGCTCTTTCCGGAAAAACGATTTCACGTGCCAAACGTCCTGTCTGTAAAATAAAAATGTAGAAAAAAAAGCAAATTCCAGCAGAAAGCAGCAGGAAGGAAAAAATAGACGTGTCCCACCTTGTAGCAGCGAAGCATCAAGCCTCACTTTTACAGCACTCATACACGTGTTAACAGATTTATGTAAAAGGTTAACGTGCTGGTGTTATTCTGCTCAGGCGCTGCCATTTTACACCCCCTTCCTCCACCTCCCCACCTCCCTGGCTGGGAAAAAAAAAAAAAGGGGGAACAGGCGCCCATTTCCCTGCCACCATTATGCTCATTTGTCCTGTCAAGAGAATGACAGGCCGGTTGACTCTTCCCTAGATACGACCATTAGGTAACGCTCTGTCATCTGACAGCGAGGCATTCTGCCGCTCCCTAAAAACCCCCTAATTATTTCCTTCGCCAGAGACAGGCGGTGGCGGGTAGGTAATTTTTAACCTTTCACGTGCACCTGGGGAACCCTCCTCCGGGGAGCCAAGGTGCCTGTGTGGCATTCAGTCATCAAAACATGACCTTTTATGGCCGTTCGGAGAGCAGTTGGCACCGGGTGCCATGCGCCGGCTAATGCTAATGTTGATGACTAATTTATGCATCAGTCGACCGCATCTGCAGCAAGTTTAGGGTAGCAACAATGTGTGATAGAGCAGCGAGAGAGGAGAGGAGGGGAGGGGGCATAGCTGCAGAGCAAGCAGAGGTGAAAGGCATTTTGGGGGGGAAGGGGTGGGGCTTTTGAGACACCGGGTAGCCTGGCACGACAGGGAATTGAGGGGGCTAATTATGTTGCAGGGAATACATTCAGCGTGACCAGCGAGCCTTTTTAGAATTTGTCGAGCGCAATCTGACTAACGTGGCTGACCTTTACTTCTTTTTTTTTTTTTTTAGCCCAAATTGCGGAAGACCACAGAGCATGCAAGATGTGTGCATATTCTATGACCTAATTGCCTTTTTTCTTGTGAGGCCAAAAGCTGCCCAGTACCACCATCAGCACCACCACCAGCAAGCTGGGATGTCACAAAAACTCATCACTAGTGAACCGTGGAACTTACAGTAGATAAAGAACATCTACAGTCAACTTACAGTAAACCTACAGTAGATACACAACATTCAAGTGAATTATAGTAAACTTACAGTCAATATACAGTGAACTAACAGTAGATATATCTTACAGTTTTATAGTACTTTTGTCACAGACTTCGCCAAAGGTGAACATCAGTTTTATACTTTGGTTCTGTACAGGATGAACATCAAAATCTAGCATGTTAATTAATGAGATTTAGAAAGGGAGTCTGTGGATTTTTGGTGTTTAATGCAAAGCTAAGCTAGGTGTTTTTAGTTTTTATTCTGTGATACTATACGCAAACACGTTGCAGCCTTATTATACTTCCAATTAAAGCGGAACCCTCTCCATTTACAGTTTGTGTCCAACTTTTTCAAGTTTTACTACACCTTGGCTAGTATTTAAATTAAAATGCAAAAAACCACAGGCAATCTGCTAGCGACCAAAGCCATCACTAGGAGGTTTTTGGTGCAGCACCTTCTTTGTAGCTGATTTCAGTCAGCGACAGCTAGCAACTTTCAGGAACCGCTGCCATCCAGTTGGGGAATACACATTTTGCGCTAACAACCGGTAGTTTTATCACGTCCAATGTGTTATACAGTGCTTAAGCAATGTATGTATGATGCCCTGCGTGAAACTGAACCACAGGAGTCACTACCTGCTGGCCATCAAATAAAATGCGTGTTTAAGGTACTTCTGTGAAAGCTCCAGAATCTTTTATCATCTTTTATAGTGTCAAAGGATAATTTTAACATACATTGTGTAGTTAGCTTTTCTAAAGCTAATGTTAACTGCTAATGTTAGCTTAACACTAGTTGCTCAATGATAAAATGTTTTACCTCAGCATTTTATATAGAAGCCTAAAACATCTGGATATTTGAGTGAATGCAAGGATCCTTTTCTTCCTGCTAGCAGGGTCCATTCGTGTCTCATTAAGGCTTTATTTATTGGTTTGGAAGTCCATAAAGATTTTGTTATTGATGCTTTACCATTTTGTTAGTAGGGCCCATCAAATGCTGCTTTTTAATTGCCAAAACTTAGCATACCATCTTAAAACAGGGTGAATGCACCTTGCTAACCAAGCTAGCTAACCAATACTAGCTTTAAAAATGGCTTAAAAATAAACGAAATGACGACCATTGAAATGGAAAAAAAAATCTACGCTTCAAGATGTAATCAGGTCATATTATCATGTTACATATACCTTGTACATATTGTCTGTGATTTACTCAGTTTCCTTTTTTTAGGCTAAGCTAACTAGCTGTAATTTGTAGCTGTGTACTCAAGAGAGTGGTATTAACCTTCTCAGAAAAAAAAGAAACATTTTAACAGCGATGTCTATGTTCAGCTTCTATTCTAAACATCCAGGACATTTATTCATCTGTATCAGAGTCAGAAATAAGCTTGCGTATTTTTCGCTTCTTCCATCAACATAGGAGCGGATATGAATGGGTCAGCCCGCCTGTCAGCGCGCCTGAGAGCGATAGTGAAGGTGATGACAGTGACGTTTATGAGATGGCGCGGCCTCGGGATTTACAAAAAAAAAAATCCCAAAATGTTTATAATCTTCCCCCAAACTACTGAAAAATCCATAATTTCTTCTTATCGTGAAGCATTTCAGCAAGCTGGAGATGGATTTCAGGGTGAAAGTAATCGGATCAAAAGTAAGCGATGGCGCTATTCTGCTTGAAAAACATAATTTGTATGAATCGGGCCTCGTGTGCATTTGCAAACATGTCCTCTGCTCTCCGCTTTTCGTGCCATTCACTGTCAGCTGGGAAACGGGAGAAAGATGCTGATGAACTCTTTGTTTAGACAATCCAGGAAATTGTTTCCCCTGCAAAGTGTGACACTAGGTTTTCCTCTTTTCTCACATTCTTGCAGCCTTGTTTCTCAAGTTTGGGGGGGGGGGAGAAAGGTCAGGGCGAAGTGTTTCCCTCGGAGCGTCGTGGTGCAATAAAACACAAGTAAACACAAAGCAAGACGGATTCAAGCCGCCGTACGTCCGCGCAGCCATTAGTGATTTATACGCCGTTTCTAATCCCTTGCTCGGGCCACCCTGCTGCCATTAAGCTTCAAAATTACACGTTCTATCACAAGCAGCCGCTCTCACCTGAGTATTGGATTACTGAAATAAAATATGAATAATTAATACTGAGAAATAGGTTCCTGGCAACAGGAATGGCTGCAATTTAATAATGAGCATTATGTTTCTTGTGCTTTTTCCCTCCTTCTCCTCCTCTGGTGTCGTTTGATCTTCTCGGGTATCTCCACCAAGGGAGTCGCTGCCTCCTCTTCTTTGGGCAGCGCTGGGGCGAGAGACCTGCCTTCCTCCTGTGTTCTTTATTCTCCGTCCTCCTCTTCTTCATCTCCTTCTTCATCTTGTTTTTTTTTTCTTTTCTTTAATAAGCTGCCGTTAAATAAATTAGAAAATACCCACCCAGGGGTGATCAGACGGCCACAAACCCCTGTCATCTGTCTCCCGGCGCTGCCAGGCAAAAGAGAGCAAGGGAGGGGAAGGAGAAGAAGGGAGAAGAGGACAGCCAGGATTTCTTCTTCTTCTCTTCTCCTTCGCCCTCTCCATCTTCTTTTCCTCTCCTTCCTCTGGCTTGGTATTCTGTCAGAGGTGAGCGAGAAGAAGAAGAGACCACCGAAGGCGAAAAAAAAAAAATCCATACATCCATATTTATTTAATGCGGCGAGAGGATACAGAAGGAGAAGAGGAAGGAAGGGAAGGAGACAGACAGACAGAGAGAGAGAGGAGGAAAAAAAACTTTGCTACATATGGAGTGCTTCTTACAACTAATCAGCAGACTGTTGGTGATTGGGGCCGCGGGCGCCAGGTTGGCTCGAGCCAGAGTTAGCACAGTGCCCAGGTCTTTGCTGCAGGCTGCACAGGTTGGCCTCAACTCTGCTGGGGAGCAGATGGCGAGCCAAAGCTTGTAGTCACACTTACCTTCCCCACTAAATCCCTAATCCCTCCGTGGACGCTCCTCCAAGGCAGGTTTTTGGAGGCAGAAATAGGGGTTACAATCTGGACCGGTGCGGCGCCTGCCAAAACACTCACAACACAGAAATGCAAATTAACTTATTTGTGTTGTCCGCCGGCCAAGGCGCCGCTTCTTTTGCGGGTAATTAAGATACCTTGAAAAATATTTGTAAAAGATCAATAATCGGAAATGGACAAATAACAATGCAGAGAAAAAGAGAGAGAGAGCGAGGGATGTGGACGCCGCGTTACGTGACTTTTAAATTTTACATTTTTTTTTAGATTCTCCATCAAACCAGCCTTATTATCACTCGCCGCCTCACCTGCAGACACGCTCCTCAGGTGTTGGCGTCGCTTGATTGTAAACCAACAACATTTCTGCTGAACGTCCCTTTAAAGGCAGCAGCTTGAGACACACACACACACACACACACACACACACACACACACACTCACACACACACACAAAAACAAGCGCCTCCTGAATCAGTAACTGTTAGAGGAGGCGTAGGAGCCTCGGTGACACCTTTCAGCTGTGCTTGTTGGCTGGTGCTTAAGCTACACGCTCACACACACACACACACACACACACACACACTGTTATTAGCCTGGTGTCAGCAGCACTAAATGGGCTGCAGATGTTAATGCACTGTTTTAGATACAGTGGCAGGAAAAAGGAGGCAGAGACAAACCCATTCAGACGCAGAATAACTAAATACACAGAGAGAGAAACACATTCATTAGAGAAGAGCACGCGGCGGGCGATAATTCAGAGGTGATGCATTATAAACGCCGCAGTTTAAACACAGTGGGCCTGTTTAAAATCTTTTACTTCAGTTTTACTTCGGGATTACTGGCTTAAGTTTCTGTGTTTGAAACATCTCGTGAGAGGACGTTTTTGTAGTTTAAAACAGCGCCAGTGTTTTGATGTCGCTTTTTATCTTATTAATGGATTCGTGTAAGTCTGCCACATATAACGTGTGCTAATTAACCCTTAAATCTACTTATATTAGCCTGTACTTCAAAGTGCTCTCACCTGACTGGCAAGCAGTTTCATGGCCAGGAGAGGCGTGTTCCTTCATTATATTTGGTATGCTTTTTTCACTGGAAGTCTCAATGGTTGATGGTTCCATGGTTAATAAAAACAACTTCACAACATCTAACCAAGCTAGGAACACTCTTGAGGAGGCAGGAGTATCACTGGCAGAGGTGTCAATAAAGAGACAGAGGGTGCAAACCACAAGTTAGACTCAGGAACAGGGTCAGATTAGACTTGGTCAGGAAACATCTAAAAGAGCCTTTACCAGAATGATGGGCAGAGAAAAGTATGGAGAAAGCATTCCACATCATCTGTCAAACATGAAGGACATGGCTGCCAGTGGAGGCGGTTCACTAGAAGAATCGGGATGACCTGTGATGTGTACAGGGCTGTGCTCTCTGCTCAGATTCACAGCAGTTCACAGCCCACATGAATAATGACCCAAAGCAAACTGCGAAAGCAACCCAAGAGTTTCTCAAGGCAAAGAAATTGAATATTCTTCAATGGACAGGTCACTCACCTGATCTCAAAGCAGCAGAGCAGCTTTTCAGTTACTGAAGACAAAACTGAAGGCAGAGAGAGCCACAAACAAGCAGCGAGTGGAGGAGGCTGCAGTGAAGGCCCGACAGAGCATCTCAAGGGAGGAAGCATCTGGTGATGTTCATGAATTCTGCACTTTAGTCATTGACTGCAGAAGATTTGTACTAAAAACAATTCTTATATTTAAAACGATGTTTCTAAAAAACAATTTTGCAATTTAAAAATAAACAACCTTGAATTAAAGCTGAAAGTCTGCACTTCAATCACCTCTTGATTGATTTAAAATTCACGGTGTACAGAGTACAGAGAGAAAAAAAAAGTGTTGGACCTTATTGTACAATATGACACAAGTCATTGTGGAGTGCAGCATACCTCAATGGAAAATGAACAGTAACAATCACCAAAAGCCTTATAAACTGGAAAATAAAGCAGCCAGTGCCTTTTAATGGTGTCTTTCTTAAAGATAGTACTATGGTTACTGTAAGTGTCCTCCCACACACATCTGCTGTTGTCTCCTTCCTGCCCGTCTTTCCCTTCATGTCTCCCCTTCTGCTCTTCAGGGGGTTCCCTGTGTCTGTCTGTCTCCTCTCCTACACCTTTCCTGCTTTCCTAACAGACAGCTCTAATACAATTATTTCATTCACCTAAACAAAACATCAAGTCCTAAAACTGAAAGAAAAACAAACCTTGTTTTTCCACGTGCTGCTCCAATGCGCCCCCTTAGCGGCGTGAACACCTGGGCCCATGCCCAGACTGCCCATTGGATAAACCGGCCACACAGTTCATTTCTTAAAAATTAGCAAATATCAAAAAGGGTCAAATTCAAATTATTCAGTTATTATTTATTGCCTGATAGCTGTTGCAGTTGTTTGTTTATTATAAGCATGCTGTTTGTGTTACAAAAATGGCAGCTAATTGATGTTAATGCATGTTTATTTACAATTTTGAGCCAATTAAACCTAAATTAGTACTTACAAATATAATACAAAACATATAGTTGGAAACAACATAAACCCTCCATCTATCCATTGTGTTATCCAACATAAATATGTTAAATAATTATGAATTAAAATATTGATCGGGGGCCTGTTTAAGCAGGTTTATTCAGCTATCTCCGTTCATTCTCTGAAGGACAGTTTCTGTTTCAGTCACTGACTCGACACACTGCTCAAACGTCTGCCAGAAAAAGCCCCTTCTTTCTCTTACTGATAGCAAACTGTTCTGCTGTGCGGCTGTCATACGCCCCTCGAGCAGCACTCAGTGCTGTACTGTAAGTCTGAGAGGGTCTGAAAGGCCTCTGGGAGCAGCCAGGCGGATCAAACAACCTCCCCAGTATCCGACCAGATGTCCTTACTGGGACGGGTTCAGATGGTCCCAGCGAGCAGCGAGGGAAAGGTCAGAGTCACACAGTGGGTTAAACTGGACCCATCATGAAACTGGCCCCGGCTGCAGGCTTGTGCAGCACCGCCCCGCTCATCGGCAGGGATTATTTCAATTAAGGCTCACGCTGGCTGAACGCGGGATTACAACAGGGTTTAGAGTGGCAGGACACATCTGAACACAGCACATGGTCAGCCAGTCAGCCGCTCCCAGGGATTACATGGCTGAAATATGACAGACAGGCAGCCATAATTAGCATGAACATGGGCAAAATGAGAAGTGGCTGTAAATAAATGGGTAAATCTAAAGAGAATAATAAATTTAAAAAAATACTTCTTTGTAGCTCAAAGGCTTTTACTATTTTCACTTTTTTTTAACAACTTAGTTCAATTTTATGATTAGAAGAAATATTGTTTTTGTATTTATTATTATTGTGTGGCTTTATTTTGAACATGTAAAAATAATACAACAGAAGAAGCAGAAACAAAACAAAACAAAACATAAGAAAACAATAATAGTAACAATAATAATCATCATCATATTGAATAATTTAACATGTTCAAAAAGGAGTAAGAAGAAGCTTAAATATGTAATATCAATGATATTTATGTTTGGGATTATCAGCTTTATTATGTAATTATTGTTGTAAATTGTTGAATTTATTCTCTATCATATGTTTTTTGTTTTATTTTAAATATTTTAGTATTCTTGGCTCTCCTGCACACTGTAAATACACATATCTGCTCTATAATCTAAGTCAACATGATGACCTATGCACAGCCACAGTTTACCTTTGTTGTCCTTGCTTTAGAGCAGGTGTAAAATCTCCACAACCAAGACAAAATGCTGAAATTTATCCAAGTCCTAGGTTAAACATTACCATGTCATGATAATAAAGCAATTTTAGCTGTTTAGATTTTTAAAGTTTACATGCAAGCACCTTAAACAAACTCAAATTTGAATCCATAACTGATGTGATAATATCAATTAACCTCTATGTTTAAACATACTTGGCTCATTAAAATGATCTCTGGCCTGAATTATTATGTAAACAATACAACTTCTCTATAATTGTGTTCCAGCTTTTCCAATTTTATGTTTACAATAAAATGCTAAAAACCTGTTTGGTATTTTAGACTCTTTGGCACTCAGTTTGGCAGTATATTCATGTTTTTCCACTGAAAGTCTTAGAACAAATACTTGGGAAGTGACTTAGGTTTCATTATTTTGCTCAAGTTTACAATAAGGCTCTTTTATAAGTAAATAATTATTGGGATTTAGTATATTGTCAAAGGCTCTCTCTCTCTCTCTAATATATATATGTAAAGTGGCTAAATTAGCTTTAAGGCTAACAATTAGTCTTTAGCAGCTTGAGTGAAGATGAGCTGGTTAAATGGATGTAGCTACTACAAAGATTTTATTCTTTTGATAGCTTTAGTTACTTTTAAAGGGTTTAAATAACACGCTTTAAACAATGAAGACTTTAAACAACAAATTTACAATAAGAACCTTCAATAAATAAATAATTATTTGATTTAGTCCATTAGAGTCAAAGGCTGGGAAGCTAGCCAACCTGTTAAGCTATGCTAGTTAGATTTAACATGACTTATGTGACCTTACTTTCTTATCCATTCTACTTTAGCTAGGAAGACATAATTATGTGACATAAGAAATTAATTCCTTTAGGAACATAAAAATTATGTTTTAACATTTCAGTACATAGGAAACGGTTGGTAAATTAGCTCGTGCTAAGGCTAGGAGTTAACCTTGAATAAGTCCCAAAATTAGTTCTTATTAGCTTTGTCAATTTTGGAAGGCTTTAAACTATTTTAAATATACAAATTTTAAATATAGAACCTTTCATAAGTAAATAATTATTTGATTTAGTCTAAGATAACTAGCTTCCTATGCTATGCTAGTTAGCTTTTTGCAGGACTACCTTATACTGAGTGTAGATGGGCAGGCTAATTGGTTCATTATGTAATAAAAGAATTTTAATGGCAATATAAGACTAAACACACACACACACATTATATAT
>JAVDPK010001699.1:117344-160045 GCA_034780415.1 Cichlasoma orientale | reverse complement strand
GATTACTGTTTTTTTTTTTTTTTACTGTATTTGTAAATTCATAGTGACTCTGTCACCAATGGGGAAAAGAATGAAATAAAAACACTTTTTTTGAAAAATGTTTAAAATATGCCTAGATTATAATATTAACTGACCTAACCTCCTTACCTCCTGATGCATATTTGAAAAGAATTTCTCTACATAAATCATAAATATTATCAAAGGTTTATCCTGTCAGTCAATGTGAATTACATATTCAAATGTGTATAACCAGAGAAGAAAGGGGTGCTCTCAGAGGGATAATTACACCACCATTTCTTGTTCTTTGCTATTCATAGACGTGCTGCCTCTATTATTGGCAGAAAAGGTAAAAGTGGTATCACATGCTGAGTGGAGAACCTGTTTTGGATCAGCCATTGATGTTTAGCAGCAGCCAGAGAATCATGAAAGGTAAAACCAGGCAATGAGCGACTATTAGCCTCTGCCCCCCTCTGCTGTATGCATGACATGATTTGGACATGAATCGTATTACTGCCCAACCTGCCTTTAGCATTCACGACAGCCACCGGCGACTCCTGTCTGGCATTTTACCTACGGACCGTCCGGACTGATTGAAATGCCAGCGCACACGCGGCAAAGACTCACCTAATTGGCCCCGGAGTTAGCCCTAATTCCTGACTCTCAGGAAGGTCCACATTTCAAAGCAGCACCCAGATCAATTAATGGACCGGTAATGTGTCTCATTTTCATACAAGGCGAGGGTCTTAGGTTGGGAAAAATCAGATATTGGCCACCTTCAACTGAGCAAGGCAGGCATCAGTTGGAGTTATGTGGAGGAGAATTCGATATGATGCTCAGCTGTTCAGAGCAGGAGGCATATTTTCTGTCTAGCTCTGATTTCTCCTTTTGACCCTTAACGTTTTTTAACACTTAATGATTGAGGTCTTTCATCTGTAGCACTTTAAAAAGTCTTTGGTTAAGATTAAAGGGAAAGTTTTGAGGCAAGCTTCAGTATTTTGGCTCGAGCCCACAGCCACCATCCTGTTGCCTGAAACACTCACTCACTATATCACCTGGTTTTGGTTTCATTTATCGATATTAATGAGTAATAATCTGCTGAAAGAAGCATCCAACTACTAGATAATAATATACATAAAATACATTTATATACTTATGAACTCCGGTTACACTTTCTTTTAGCTTGCTATATCATTTTGTGCTTGATGCCAACACCTGATGACTAGTCATCTTCCCTTGATTTACTGGAGCTTATTTTTCCCATAGCTCTCTGTTCCTCTGCTCCTCCTCCACGATGGGGGCAGATCTGTGAGAAAATCCCTGTACCTAAAAATCAAAACTGTCACCGACTCGCTAACAGCGTTCCTCTGCACTCCGGCTCTGACAGCTGGAACCGCGCAGCACTTGAAGGTAGAGCAAGGTACAACTGTGCTACTTTCTCAACAGCAGACTGTTTGAAATATGAATGAGCAGCCAGCCTATACATCATGTTAGCTGACATGTTGTATTAAAATTTATGAACGACTTCATCAGAAAGCACTTTCTGCCAGACAGATCTGCCCTGACACTGGAGTTACATGGCTGGTTGGAGAGTCGGATAAATAGGTTGATGGCTGGGGTAAAATGATGTGAGCTGGAAGCTGGTAATTTGTGCTTTAATTCAGGGAATCTGCAGCCTGATTTAATCGGATTCAGTCCCCTCCACACTGAGATATGCAGGCCTGTGTGCTGTATTAACACAAAAAAAACATGTAACTATATCGTCAGGTTCAAGTTGAGCGTGTATCTGTCTGTGAATCATAAAAGTGTTTAAATAAATCATGTATTAAGAGAAAAATATAAAGAAAATTTCTTCCAGAATTTAACTCAACAGTGTCAGCAACTAGTTAATGATTCAAAGTGACAGCAAACGTGTGTGTTATGTGTGTGTGCACCACCACCACTAGCCCCTCTTCCGTGTTTGGGTTATGAAATAATACCTGTCATCTGCCGACTGCTGAACCCTGAAAAGAGGGCAGGTTTTCCAGGTCAGCCCGCCATCTGTCAGTGCAGCCCCGCTCCTGTTCCTGCACATTAGCACCTGATTGGCTGGAACCAATTCCAGGTGGGCGGGGCCAAAGGGGTGACGGGTCGCGGATGGGGGAAAAGAGGCGACGTGGACACGTGCTCACACTGTGTACGCCTACAAGCGTATGGGCACACAAATGAATACCCAAGTGACTGAAACTGACTTAACTTTTAATGATTTCCACTCAGTGTTGCCATAAATAAAGTTTTTGTTGTTGTTTTGGGGTCACTGGGTTCAAAATGGAGACAATAAACATATTAATGTCCTATAAATCCTGTATGGTCTGAGAACAATGTTCATGAGTAAATCATAGAACAAGACATGTATGATAATGTAAAAAAGAGCCTGAACACGTACTATTGGAGGCTTTATGGGATTCTTCTTATCTGTAGTGATGTATGTGAATGTAATAGAGGAAATCATATGATACTTTGGAAATAGTCTTAGCTGCTAGTGAGACCAAAAGGTGAGGAGGGTTGGACAAAGGACAATGCAGCCTTTCCACTAAGTCATAATTAACATAATATATATTGTATCAAACTGGCTTAAAAAACTTCCAAAATGAACTAAAGTAAGTGTGAAATTATGTCAAAACATCTGTGTTGTGTTATAGGGATATCATCTGAGGACGAACTAGGGCTGGGCTGTACTTTCATGTACTACCAGTTTGTACCACAAGATGGTGCAGTGAGTCAGTGTGATCTGTTTTTAACTAACGGTGGTGCTGAAAAACAAGAGTAAATATTTATTCTTGTTTTACATAAAATCAGCTCTGTTTTGATAAATCATTTCTATGTGGCTGATTTTGTGATCCATGTAAAAAAAAAAAAAAAAAAAAAAGAAATAACAAAAAAGAAAAAATATTTACTTATCCCATTTAGGGACGCGGGAGGGCCGGAGCCTATCCCACCTGCCACAGGGTCAGAGGCAGGGTACACTGTGGACAGGTCTTGGACAGGACAAGGTTCTTTTCCGGTTGGCGTCGCATTTTTTGCTCTGCGAACACTCATCAGGTGCTGCCGAGAAGTCGGCGTCGTCCGCGCAAACTACGGGCGACTGCAGCGACCTGCTAGCGCCCAAATCATAGAGGCTTTCATCAACAGAGTGCCAGTTATATTTATATTTTAATTGAGCATCTGTAATAAAACTAATAATAATAATATGGTTCAGAACATCCACAACAATATTTTCCAGCTCCTGCTCAGGGATCTCGAGGCGCTCCCTGGTCTGAAAAGATGTACAGTCCCTCCTCTGGAGAATGCCAAGCGAGCGCTCCACCATCTGAGCACATCGCCCGGCAATCAGTTTGTCCATCCGGACCACGTGCTCCGAGAATAAACTCACACTTCTACTCTCAAATGCTTCAAAAGTAGCGAAGGATGGGTGGTTAAGGTGATAGACTGCTAATTCATTTTGCCCTGCACTCGTGGGTTCGAATCCCATCCTTGTTGAAGGCTCCTTCCATTATGTCAGTGCCCTTTGAGCACAGTTTGGCTGCCAGGGGACTGCTGAGCGATCATGCAACAAAAGCTTGTAAAAATGTGCTTATGTCACTTACAAAACACATGCAAACCCTTTATATTTGGATCTCGCCATTGATGATTGTGCTACGGGGTTATTAATGTGTATATTTGAGGTCTAGGTAGAGGTGTTTGGATCTGTGATGTTTAAGAAATCCGGACCTGCGGACAGCTTTTCCTAACTTTACTGTCAGGTTTCCACGTGACTTAAATATGGCTGGGTCAGCAGGTCACACAGACACAAACACGCTGCTCTTGGGCCCCTGACTCTTGATTTATGCCCCTCCACAAATGATAGCCCATCCTCTGACTGACAGGTGCAGGCACACCTTCGGCAAAGATGGAGGCTGCATGAGCAGATTATTATTTTCTCACGTCTAAAAAAACAGAAGCTTCATCCATTTCCTGCCTTCCCTCCCTCCCTTTCTCCCTCCTTCCCTTCGCTAGTTCAGCTGTCTGGTCAATGGGACCGGGGCAAGGAGCCAAGCATGTACAGCCAAACCTCCCCCCCCCCCCCCCCTCCCATCCAGACGGCCTCCTGTTCAGCTGTGCCGCTCGCCGCAGGTTCCAGCCAGGTCAGATGTTCAACACGGGCGACAACATGTTCTCTCCTCACCGCTGTTTACCGCGCCTGCCTGTTTACGCCGCCGGCCCGGCGATACGAGCTCGGGAAAGGTACAATAAAGGGAATGATTTCGATATTACAGCACCGAATCCGTTCCACTGGAGCCCAAACTAATAAAGTCCAGCTAATTAAACAGTCATTCAGTGGAGATTTTAAAGACTTCCAGTGTAGCTGCAGTCAGCTGTGATAAAAGTGTGTGGCTATGCATTGCATGTTTGAAGATTTGCAACAGTTTAGTTTTTTTTGTAATAGGAGTGCATTAAATGTCCATTTTACCAGCTTTTCTTTTGCTTTAACTTGTTGAATTTGTGATTGCAGCTCATACATGTCACATACTCAACCAAGCACTGCCAATTTGCACATGTTCAGTAGAAATCTAAACCTTCTATATGATTATTTGAACTTGGGGAGCACTTTTTGAGGCCTTGCAGTCATGCAAACCCACCTTAAATGACAAAAATACTCTCAGCTAGTGCAAAGAAAAAAAAAAAAAGAAAAAAAAAGGGGGAAAACATGCAGGAAGGTGCTGGCGAAAGTTTCTGCTCCTCTCACAGCACATGCTGTCTGTCTCTCACGCACTGCGGTGGCCTGTGCGCCCGAGTCAAAGGTGCAGGCCGGCCATGCTAGCCGCCCAGGTGCAGAGCAGATAGGGTTGCAGTGCGTAAACGGCTAATTCCAGCACGGCTGTGGGAACGCCAGCTGCCCCCGTATTTCTCAAAATCTGAAATTGTTTTGGATTCACGCGCCAACAGAAGGACTCGACATGCAAGAGTGAAAGCAGCTCGTTTCCTGTGTCTTCCCACGTCAATAAAATAACTGCTCGGTACCGCGGCAAAACCCAACTTCTGTTCTCCAGCCTCCTTACCCCTCCTCCTACTTCTCCTCCTCCCTGCGTTTGATAGATGATACCGAATGCATTTGAGCTTTACCACAGCAGAAGGGCTCGAGCAGAAAATATGCATATGTTTGACCATTAAAGCCTCTCACAATATTGACTGTACTTCTGCAGGAGAGTCAAACGCTTTCACTCCATCTCTGCTTCGATGTAAGCAACCTTTAAACCCTCCACACACTTGTTTCTGCAAATGAGCGCGCTCGCCAGTCGAGTCGTAACGAGCCGCGCTTTCCGCGCAGTCCAGGCAACCTTTGAACCTTTACAAACTTGTCTTTGTTCTGCCTCTGCAGGCCCTACTTTTAGAGCTCATTTCCAAAACACGATGGTGCTTTTAGAAACCCAAATGATCATTAGGTTTATCAGACACAGCGGATCCGGGTTAGAGAGCGCTTTTGTTTTTTTTAAAAAAAAAAAGTTGTTGGGAAAAAAAGAAAAAAGTCCGAATGAATAAATTTTGAACCCTAGTTTTAGCTTTTAAAAGAAATAAGAAACACTTTTGATTAATATCTTGTGTATTTTCTATATTTTGTCATATTGAACTCTTATTAATAAAACATATTCAGTTTAATATTTAATATTTATTATATTTTATTATTTAATATCTACAAATTGTATCCAATTTTTTTGTCATATTAATATTCTATTTTAGTCTACTAATTTAATTACACATAAGATTACAAAATAGTCATATTAATTTTTATATATTTTCATATATTTTCTGAAAAATTACCAAAAAAAGCCTACAGTTTCAACAACTTATAAATGCAGTATACATTATACAATACAGAGTATATATTTTATATTTATGTATTTATACAGTGTATCTACTTATATTTATACAATGAATAGTCTTGTATTTATTCAGCATATCTCCTTATATTTATACAATGTATTCCCTTTTATTTATACAATATGTCCCCTTATATTCATGCAGTGTATCTCCTTGTATTGATGCACTCTATAGTCTATCTCCTTGTATTCATACAATGTATCTTCCTATATCTATACAATGTGTCTCCTTCTATTTATCCAATATATATTCTTGTATTTACACACTGTATAAATACAGTGCATATTCCACATGTTTAACATTATTTTTTTAATTAATCACATTTGTTGTTGTTTAATCCCGGCAGATCACACAGAAGTGCAGCTAACTCAGCAGCACAACAGATCTGTCAACACTCAACACTGTCGCTGACACCGCGTGGCAGCAGGAACACAAACCGACTGTTGCTGCTCGTTTCGGCGGCAGCTTGTGAATTTTTGGCGGGCAGATGTTTTTTGTCACGCGTCCATCGACCTGCGAGCCGAGATGAAAAGGTTCAGACGCCGCCTGACCTGCAGAGGGGGTGGGGGGGGGGGGAGCTGCGAGGACAGACGGCTTGAACCGGCCGGCCTTTGGGAAGATTTAGGCTATAGACGGATGGATGTGGACTGAGATCAGCAGAACAGCATCTGCTTTACACACCCACACACACATTATCCACACACACAGCTGAGATATTAGCATTCAGAGCAGAGCTGAAACTGAGCAGCGTTCTGTGTGTTTTAAGCAGCTAAAGCATTTAACGTCACACTCTAAGTTCTCCTTAACCTTTTCAACTTCTTTGACCCTTCAGTAGATTCATTATTACAGCCTCACACTGAAAGTCCTGCAACGTCCTGCAACAATCACCACCTTAAGCAGACTTTGGAATCCTTGCCCATGAAAAGATCTGAAAATCTATGGTCATATGCACACTACTTCAGAGTGACTACTTCAGAGACCTAACTGCTGTCAGACTGCAAAGTCACGTGACCGGCCAGTGACTCCCTGGCGGCTACAGGTTGCTAAGGAGAAATGTGTGTTCCTCGACCGGTTGGCAAGCGGTTGCTGGCTCTTACTGAGTGAAGCCGGTTGCTTTAGTTGCTAGCAGATTGCCACGGTCACCCATAGATGCTGACTTCCAGCTTTAATGCAAACATTCATCAACTCATTTCCAAGTCGTAGTGAAACTATAAAAAAATGTGACGTAAATGTGATGAAATGGAGCGCCCTTGCCTTCAAAGTAAAAGTTGGCCCTTTTGTTGGTTGCCACAGTAAAGGCCTTTACCCATCGGACGCAAAATTCTTTCCGGAATGCGAACTTGTCGCGTAACCTACGTGCACACCGAACGCATGTTTAGCGAATGGATCGTCCTCATAAAACGCACTGTGAAAAAAATTACGTCGACATCGAGCGATGATGAAATGAGGTTCCGATGTTTCTAAACCAGAAGGAAGAAACTGAGATTCTGGGTTCGTCCAACTCTCAGGAGAAAGCAGCAGCAGGGAGAGGTTCACGGTTTGATCCCGGAGTTGAAGCTGCATCACGGCCGCTTTCGTACATGTTTCAGGACGTCAGTGGGTGCTTTGAGATCTTGTTGGCAGAGTTGGAATCACATCTGAGGAGGCAGAAAGATAATTTCAGCGGCTCGACTGACGCGGAGCAGCGTCCTGCTGTGTGTGTGTGAAGAATAACAGTATTATTTTACCGTTTACATATCATTGTATATTCAATATATCGGTATGTTAGCTCACATGTTGCCAAATGCAACATGTGATTGGTCAGATCTGTTTGTTTGCTTGTGAAAATCGGAAAAAAAAATCAAACTTGATCCGAAAAAATAAATGCCGCAAATTTCATCCTGTGAAATGATGCGGTCGGTGTGAACGGCCGAATTAAGAACAGGCGAGTCCGAAAAATATTTTTAATGAACGAAACATTCGCACGAATTTTACGCGTCCGGTGTGTAAGGCCTTGATCCTTTAACACGGATCTCCGTCGATGCACCTGTTACCAGCCCTTACTTGCGATGAACAGCTGGTTAACGCTGAGCGTATCGCAGCTGAGACGTCTAATCAAAGGCACTTTGAATTACCGTGATTACGCGACCAATTATCCTATTGGAAAAATTCAAACGCTTTCTGAAAGCTGAGAAATTGCGCTTCATATCCTGCGTAGGGTTATTACTGGCGGCACTTCTGAAGTCGACGGGCCCGCTGGCTTCAAGCTTCACAACTAACTGCTCAGCAAGCGGGCGACGTGTTTGCAGAGAAGTCTGAAACGTTGGGGGATGTTTACAGGACATTAAAGTACAGAGTCAACTTCTATAGGTGAGTTCAGTCAGTGGTGAGCAGAGCTGTTCACACCTGGCTGTTCTACATCTACGCAGGAGGAAAAAAAGCACTTCAGGTGATAATTGCCCTTCCTTCCTGAACATATAAATGAACTCTTCACTTGCTCTGCATTTTCTTTCCCACCAATTAGAGCACCACATTGCACTCTTGGACCTTCATCAACAGGGGGATGAGGCAATTCTCTGCTCGTGTGAAACGGTGCTGGCAGTATCTGCTGCTTGCATTCATTCCCATATAAACTCCTCTTCTTCTTCTGCTTTTTTTTTTTCCTTTCTTTTTTTTTTTTTTTTTTTTTGCGGTTTCCTCCCCCGGCGATGCAGACAGCACAATGGTCTCACTGAGCGGTGACGATTAACACATAAAAGCGACACGGGGAATCTCACTGCTAGATACTAGCGCACATGAGAGGGCAAAGCATTCATAGCATGCCAAGAAGTTCAGTGGGAGCCCCTTCTATCTGATTGGTGATCTTTTGTTTTGGCGTTGCCCTCGATTCGGGGGAACGTGGCCAATCAGATTACAGAGAGGGAGGCAGAGCGAGACAACAATCGCCGTTTTCTATTTACTCTGTCTATCTCCAAACGGCTTCACTTAAGGCGGCCGCAGATAAGTCAAAGCGTCTCCATCCTGGTGCTTCAACGTCCTCCTCCCCTACTTTCCTCGAATAGTTCAGACACTGAGGCTGGATTAAACTCAAACTTGAACACAGTCAGATGATCATGTTTTAACCCCAAACGCCTCCAAGCTGACAGGTAATCACAGGAAGCTGCTTAGTGAAGACAAATGACGGATCAGTGCTTGAATCAGCAACAAAATAAGAGCACGTTTTCGGGGGGCGATGTGGTGCACAAGATTAAGCTTTTATTTTGGAGGATGCTCACTGATGCACATGTGCGTTTCAGTTCTTATTTCTTACTTCAGGACTTGAGAAATGTGTAATTTAGACAGAAGCAGCCTCCCGGGGGCAGTTTAGCAGGTAAAATGCTGCAGATGAAGTCTCTGAAGTCGCTCGGGTGACCAGAGTGAAAGGAAGTCGAATGTGATTCAAGAATGCAAAACGAAACAAAAGAGAGATTTCTGAAGCCACCGGGCAAAACTTTACATCACCAAAATTCACTTTTCATCCTTTTTTCTTTGTTAACGATTGATAAAAATTCTCAGATGTGGGGGCAGGATCTCTCCTCTTAAGAATTTAAGAACCACTGACTTCATCTAATTTGTTTGTTTTTTTGTTGTTGTTTTTTTTTGCTCACACTAAATACAGCCGGAGCCTGCAGGGACCGAAATAATAAATTTAAACCACAAAACCTCCTCAGACTGCTGCTGAATCCTGGTGCGTAGTGGTGTAAGATGAACTGAGATCTGTAAAGCTGAACTAACCCTCGCTAATTTATTTGACCTCCAGGGCAGCATCCACAAACCAGCTGAATACTGCAGCCATACACCGGCTATAATAACTATAACTATAATGCCACGATGAACTGAAATAGACTGTTTAAGACATAAATAATTAAGGGTTTACTTTTTTAACTAGATTTTTACTTGATTCTACAGGACCGAATCCCTAAATACAAATTGCTGCTAAATTGCCAATTAAAACCTGTCAGTGAATTCTTTCAATCATTTTTATTTGATTTGTTTTTCACATATGATTGATTTCTAATTATGTGCTCGACCTGAATCCGGCAGTAAAACAAATAAACGTGCGATGTGTGTCTCTCTGACTTCTGTTTTCAGTCGCGCCAACCTTCACGTCCCGATTTCGCCTTCCTGCCTGTTTCGGTCAGAGTCTCGATTCTGGTGCAGACCGGACTCCAGGTAGGAGGCATTTAAAAAAAACAAAAAACCCTTGAGCCGTTTCTTTTATGTTTTTTTATTTGTTTTGGTTAAAAATGGGCAGCGCAAACACTCTAGGCTCAAATGTCACCATATGTAAATATAAATGACTTTGCATAAACACATATGGACACATGAGTGCGTATTCTACAGATGTATGTTAATGGTGATATAATGTGTGTCTATTATGCATGCAGATGACTCATGCTCCAATATGTTAATAAATTAGTGTCACTGATTTGAATATTAAATGATTTTTTTAAAAAATATACATGTGCAATTAGATGTAGCTAATAAGGTTTCTATGCTTACAGTTTTGAATCTGACACATTGTACACACATTATATATATATATATATATATATATATATGCAAGTGTTTTTCATTGCAGATGCAAGTGTTTTTCATTGCAGGCTTTGTAGCTTAAGCATTGATTGTGATGTGTGAAGACAATGATTATAAAGTGATGAAGTCACTTTTGTAAAATAAATGAAGAGCACTGCAGTGCTTTTTGTTTGCTTTATATGGAGCTGTGGTTGTGTTCTATTGTATGACTGATGGGCGTGCATTGCACAGGTCTGAACGTGTGTGTGTTTTCTGAATGTTCTGACTGTTGTATGTCATTCTTGTTTTAATTTTAGGTCATTGATTAAGTAGCCAACATCTCTGCTGATCAATGAGCGCTGTCCCTATCAAATTAAGGCACAAACGAAATTTTAAACAATTTAAAGATTTAAGACATTACATACACTACATACCTCAGAACATTTTAGGATTGTATAATTTGAAATATACCCTGCATATATATTTATATATAAAAAAAAAAATCACTATGTGTGCAATTGAACAGGAAAAACAGACCCAAACTCCCTGTTTTATTTAACAATTTCATATCAAAATTTACTTTAATCTGTCATCTTTACAAAATAGTTCACTTTTTAATTAAAGAGAGTGGAAAAAAAAGAAATGAGATGCTTATTAAGGTCACAGTTCCCCTCCAAAAAATAAATAAAAGCTCAAATATTCCATCACTGAAGGGTTTCGTGGTAATTAAAGCTGCTTCCTCTCCTGCACTACTTTGTATTTTGATGGTCTAACAGTACAATTAAGGTTTTTGGAAATTCAGCTCGGAGCAGACTTGGCTGTCAGGAAGTGTCTGTGATAGTTTGTGGAGGGTGGGGGGTGGACGGGGGGAGGGCCCCGCTACTTCAAGTGGGATATATGAGCAAAAGCCCCTCATTGACACCACCGCCGCTGGTAGGAGATCCAGACCGTGCAGACCGACCGGTGTGAGTGTAAAGAGACAGTTTGGGTTTATCACACCTTCAAACATCAGAAGTGACTCTCTTTGTTTCCCGAAGGCAGAATTCATCCATCATATAACTCCAAATTAGACTTGTGTGTCCCTCTAATTAGTGCCCATAAAAGAAAACATGATAAAAATAACAATTAGTAGTTCTTTTATTGTTATTTTTATTGTGAAATCATCTATAAATCATCACTAATCACAATAATATATAACTTAAAGCTACTTTTCACTTCACAAAATAAGTTATATTTATTGATAATAACACCTCAAAACTGGTGTAAGAGCCACATGCCGGTTTCATGTAGGATAATTAACTTTTAGACAAAACGATATAAACATCTCTAAGCGACTAAAGCTGAAGAATATAAGCTAAAAAGTCGCTCTATATTAGACGCCATCACTGCAAGTATCTTTACATACACTCATGAATATGGGAACGCTGTGGATTTTCACTGAGATGATGATGAGAGTGAAATTTTATGTTGGTGCATAATCACTCTCCCGCGTCCAACCAGTTCACGAGGCAGCACTGAGGCTTCTTACTGGCTTTCAGCAGACGGCTTCACATCACCACCACAATCCTCCTGGCTCCTCTCCATTGGCTCCCTGTATTGGTTTTTAACATTTTACTGATCACCTTTAAAGCACGTCCAGGTTTGGCTCCGAGCTGCAGAGCATAAATGTTGACCCCGAGTGAACCGACGTGCAGCTTTAGATCCTCAGGTGGGGCTTAAATTTGAACGCGGCTCCCCTGAGGAGGACCTTAAAGTACGTTTTTATAGGCTTCTGATGTCGTCTTTTAGGAGGTTTTACCTTTTATTTATTTATTTTACACGTCTTATTTATTGTTTTTTTTTTTCTGCTACTATTGTTTTTACTCTTTCTTGTTGTTGCTTTAATGTAATCTTACCTTTTGCTACTTTTAAACAAGTTCATTCAGGCTTTCTTTTAGGATAATTTGGCTATTAGAGGCTTTTTGATGCCAACATAAATCGACATAATCTTTATTTTTGGCCATTTTTTATGTTATGTTGTCTTTTAGCGAGTTTTTTTTTTAACATTACAATTAACTTACTAATTGTCTTTTTGTTGCTTGTATTTTCGTTTAGACTGGTGTCATTGTCTCAGTGTTGCTTTATCTTAATCTTACCTTTTGCTATCTTTAACATATTGTTGTTACAGCATGTATTGTTGTTTTTTTACTGCCATAATCACTTTTTTAAATTAATATTGTCATTAATTTTACATTTCTCCAAACTTAATCTTACATCTTTCCATCTTTAAACATGTTTTTTAAAATATGCTTTGATGTTTTATTTATACATTTTCATTTTTTTTATATATATATATTTTTTTTACTGCTGTGCTTTTACTCTTTTACTATTACTGTTGCTTTTTATTTTTTAAAATTCTGATCTTAACTTTTGTCATCTTTTTTAGACTTGCTTTAGCATCTTTTGACTATAAATACATTCCTTTGATTTCAACAGTACGCAATCAAAAGGGCACACCTGAGGGCGCGGATGTCACTCATGATCTGTGGAAGGTTTAATAAATAAATGCGCACAAATGAAACTATGTGACTGTTGAACACAGTGACCACAAAGACAGCCTGACAAATTCTTTATAAATGTAAAATATTTTGGAAAACGTACATTTCTTAAAATTTGCTATAATCCAGTAAAATTCATCAGTGATGTTTGTTAGTGTGAAATTTGAACCTGCAATCATCCCGATCGCTCTTTGGGTGTCGTTTAAAGGTGCATTTGTGCTTCAGTTTTCCTCTCACTGAGCTGCTGCTGATTTATCACAAACTATTATTTATTTAGCAAAATGACCACATTTGGTCGAAGGCACAAAGTTCCTGGTTAAGTACGACAAAGAAATGTGGACTTGCTGCAGGTCACTGAAGAGCTCAGGTGTTTCATTGCTGTGATAATTTTCCGCTATTATAAAATATGGATAATAATAATAAAAAAAGAAAAAAAAGAAATATTCCGGTGTGACCAAGTGTGTCCAAACTTTTGACTGGTAGTGTTTTTGTTTATTTACATTTCTACTGTTTACTGGTATTTACTATTCACATTACAATTTTTTCTGGCTATTTGAATTTAATTTGCCGCCTTAAAACTTTGTTAGACTTTCTTATATGTGTCACTTTTAAATGCTTTTTATTTATAGTATTTATACTTTTTCCTCCTATTTTATTTATTGACATTCATATTTATATTTTCTTGATATTTCCTCTACTTTAATCCTTATTTTACCTTTTTCACCTGTTACATTTTATCTAATTTGTTTGGCGTGACTTTATGACTTTATTTATCCTTCTTTTGCTTGTCTGCTAAAGCACTTTGTAAACTCTGCTTTCAAAGGTGCACTACACTATAAATAAAGTTGTTATTAAGGTATTTAATGTTAATTTAACAATAAAACAGATAATCAGCGTAAAAAAAGGTCTTAATGGGGGAAAAAAGCACATAAAGTCAGGTTTTTGACTAAAAATGATCTTTTAAGGTGTCCATTTTTAGTTTATAAAATAAAATATTCCAAGTATTCAGTTTTTAGCCCAGATCTTCCTCCTCATTAAGTGAGGAAAACCTTTGATATTTAATTTACGCCATCATTGGACACTAAAATCCTCCACTGGTGAAATAATTTAAGAGTTGGAAGGACTGTAAAGCTACAGAATAACAGTGACGCTGTGTATTCAGTCATATGTGTGTTTAAAATCTAATCAAAAATCAGTGTTTTTTTCCCCCCTGTTTTTATCCCTCTGTGGTGCTCGAGGAGGCGCCTTTACGTGTGATTTTTTTTTTTATAGGGCGTCAACATGTGTCAGTTTAATCTTAAAGAGCAGAGAGTGTGAGCAGCGTTTGGAGGGGGAGCAGCCACGGTGAGAGACGGTTTTTAAACTGTAGGGTGCAGCAGTCGTCTTTCAAACAGGACGAGCCTGAGCCGAGTGGAGAGAGCTGGAGGTGGAGGAGGCACGGCAGACCGACGAGGCCTGAACGCAAGCTCCACAAATGCTCCGAAGTGAGGAGGAGGAGGAGGAGGAGAGAAAGGGGATGGGGGGAGGAGGTGATGTGTAATTACAGACTACATACCAACACCCCGTCGTAATTTACATTACTTGATGTCATGGAAAAATATTAGATGAAGATTGTTTTTTTTATCCACAGTCAGTAACAGGACGAAGGGAATTCACTCACTCACACACACACACACATCTCACAAGCCACTTGACCACTTAAGTTGCAATGATTATGCCATTAACTGACATGAACCTTCAGCCAGTTCTCAGCGTCATGCACAGGCAACCAATCGCGGGGACGTTTCTGAATGAAACCGAGACGAGAAATCCTGTTTTAATTTACTGATATTTGTGCAGTCCGCGTCCACGTGGAGGCTCCGAGCCGCTCCCGGTGCTCTTATTACGATAAAATAAGCAAAAATAGGTGTTTGGGATGTATGCAACCATTTCATATGGCTTCAATTTTGCTCGTGTGCTCAGTAATTCCCCAGATCTGTCATTACACGAGGGCGGGGAAGGCGCTTAAGGTTTGACCACACTATCGCTGCGAATTCCTGAGAGCAGATTATTGAAATATTTCAGGGTTGAAGGTGGTGCAGCAGGAACTGTAGTAGCACTGGATTGCTTCATTGTTTTGCTTTTAAAATGTCTAAAAAGTAGCCAAATAAAAGGTGAAGGGCGTGTTTTATAGAAAAGAGTTCAAAAAACTGAATTCCTGCTAAATAATCAACTAAAATGAATAAGTAGGTGTCTGTGAGTTCATTAGATCCATTAATCATCTCAGCACCAGTTGGAAGCTCCAAAAAGACTTGTGTTCCCTTTTGTCTTTATTTTTTTCTGACATAACAAAGTCAAATTAATTCGAAGGCTCTACATCATTCTTTTTTGGGTTCCCGTGAGTTAATCTAACTTGTATTTTTAACTGATTGTTTTTGCGAGACGAATAAACTGAAACTGTCTGAAAGTAATCGCATTCCACGGCTCTGTCGGTATTTCAGAGGATTACATGCCTGCTTACAATTACATGCAGGTAGTCGCTAATCTGTGCTGATTTGTTCTGAAAGAGGCGCGTTCGCGCAGCCGGGGAAGGACTGCGAGGTGGAGAAGGTGTAGGAGTCGGCGTTTCCAGTGAGGTAAACAATCGGTTCAAATTAGGAAAGGTGCAAAGTTCAAGTGGGCTCGAGGGAAAGCCTGTGTCAAACATCGGGGCTGAAGCTGTTCGAGCATCTGCTGCTGCACAGAGGTGAAGCGTCCAGATTGTTAAAGCTCAAAGCATGCAGGCGCAAATCTGCAGCGCACAGACCATCTTCAGTGTGTTGTGGAAATGCAAAGTCACACTGACACTAACTCGCACAATTAGCCCGGCATGCCTCAGCCTGGAAAACAGCTCCTTTTAGCTTCCACTCACAGCTCAATATGGAAGTCCAGAAGTGACGAGAGAAATGCCTTTTACAAATATATGTAAGTGTTTTACACACACACAAAAACAAACAAAAAACACATTAAAGGCCTCCTATTTTAGCTTGTAACACAAGTTTTATTTGTAGTTTTAAATTCCCTAAAAAGAACCGGGTTACATCCATTTAAATTATTTTAATTTGCATTTGAGTAGCAGAAATCAAATGAAAGTCGGTGAGTGCAGGTTGACTCTGCGTGCTGCGTTATTGCATTTTATTGCTTAAACTCAGGCTTTTTTATATAATACATTTTTACCTTTAAGTAACGCTGTTTAAAAAGATAAATCTATACTTCTCAGGACTGTTTTCTTTTATTGTTATTAATGGAGCCTGGTGCAAATAAAGCAAAAAGAAGAAGTGGTTACTTTCGGCTGCTCTCGTATTCACAAGGGGTCGCCACAGCGGATGGCTCTGCATGTTTGATTTGGCAGCGTTTTTACGCTGGATGCCCTTCAAATAAAGGGTGTGATATAAAAGATAACGTGCATCTAAAACGCATTGCTATAGACTCCGAACAGGAGCTGCTCAAACAAATTAAGGGAACAGTCGATCATCACGGTGTAACACAAAGTCAGTTAAACTTCAGGGACAGCAATCTATCCAGTTAGGAAGCAGAAAGCATTGTGAACCCATTTCAGCTGCTTTGGTGCCAATAAGAGTGACAACAGGTGCACTGGAGAGGCAACAGCAAGACGTCACACAGAAAGCAGGAATGGTTTGGCAGGTGCTGGCCTCCGTATCCCTCCTGACTCATTTCTCTCTAGTTTTGCTTTTTGCTTGCATCCTTGCATCTCATTCAGGTTACACAGGCAGACCAGATCCTCCAGGATGGCATAGCAAGGTTTGTCTCAAGAGCATGGAGGAGATTCCAGGAGACAGGCAGTTACTCTAGGAGGGCTGGATGGGGCTGTAGAAGGACAGCAATCCAGCAGCAGGACCGGCTCCTGCTCCTTTGTGCGAGGAGGACCAGGAGGAGCACCGGCAGAGCCGTACAAAATAACCTCCAGCAGGCCACTGGTGCATGTTTCTGAACAAACTGTCAGATTCAGACTCTGCGAGGGCCCGGTGTCCTTTGGTGGGTGCTGTTCTTACAGCCCAGCACCGTACAGCTTGACTAACTTTGAAAGCTATATATGGAAGTCTAGCGGTGACAAGAGAAATCACAGAAAAAATTCAAATTAAAGTTTTTATCTCTTGTTAAGAGCCTGTAAAAAGTAACTGCTGACATGGGCTTAATTTGTAGTTGTATGCTCCCAAAAGACAATGGGTTACACACATTTAGACACTGAACTCAAATAAAAATCTGAGCATTTAGGCAGTTTGAGTTCCCTGTTAATTGATTTTATTTTTTAATTTAGGTGAACTACTTGCTCTGAATGCCTGTTTCACACACTTGAAAAATAAATCTACATGGTTGTTTTTGGTGTTATTGATGGACAGTGGAAACAATGGAGAGGACATAAAAGACAATGAGCACTGATAACATTTAGTTTCCAAAAAGGAATGCCGTCACTACAGACCATATATTTTTATCCATATTTTGTGTCAAGTTTCCTTTAAGAATAAAACACTGATCTTTTCCCAATAAACAAGCTCCACCTGCAACCAGCACAGCTCATCGTACATGCTTCTAATAACAGAAAATGCCACATAAATAAATAACTAAACTACCTAGAGTTTCTGCTCCAAATGCTTTTCATTTAAATCATATTTTCACCTGATTTTTATTTTTTTTATTGCATTTTTAAAACCAGTTTCTTCTATTTTAAGAAATAGCAAGCGGATATACATAAAAAGGGATGATGTCGACTTGCCATACATCACACGCGCACATATGGGAAATTAAATTTCTATTTGATTGAACGCTTTCAATTTAAAGCCACCCCTGACTTCCGTAGCCAAAGGCAGCACTGCATATGAGAGCATCCTTTTCCAGTCTCTGCTCACCTTTTCATCGCCTCCCTCCTGTGCCAGCACCTGAGGAAGACAAAAGGTAGAGTCTCTTTAAGTACATAAGCGCTAAACGACGCCTACACAGTGGCTGTCACATGAAGAAGACACATTAGTAAATAACAGCGGGTTGATAACGGAGAAAATGCACCATCAAATGTACTTCATAATGCTTTACGGCTGCCATTCGCTGACATTTATATATCACTTTTTAGTGGTGGGCCAATGAAACAGCGGCTTTGAAATAAAGTCAGCCATGATTCATGTCTCTGCTGTGTCAGTCTTACATTAATATTATGACCATATCCATCATGTTGGCCATCTATAATGAACAGATGCTGTAAAACACAATTTGGCACGACAAGAGGGAGAGGTGGAGGGAGAGTGTTTCACTCATGGCAGTGTGCTGCCTTTCAGACGGGCAGTGGAGCTCCAGGCTGCGTGGATCCACAGCGAGAAATCGCCTTTTTCCTCTTTTGTGTGTCCGAAGCCGACTGCAAGGTGAGTTAAAGAAGAGGAGAAGACGCAGGACCGGAGCACCGGTGTGTTACACGCTGGGGCAAAAGGTGGTTGCCAAACTTTGTGCGCCGCACTCATAATTTTGTCACCTCGCCACAGGTCGCGGCTGCGAGCTGTGCAGGATTTCATGCTGTTTTCATTTGAGGGTGGAAAGGTGGAAAACACTCAAAGAGGAATGCCCAGAGAAGGAAGAAGACAAATGAACAGAATTAGCAGAAAAATGCACTGTTTGCTTGTGAGTCACGTCAGAATCATCAGTTTCAAGAGCAGCTGAATGACTTTATTTCCTGATGAAACAAGTCCTACCTACTCCACGTGTTTAATCAGGCTCGGGTTTGATCTGCAAGTAACCAAAACCACACTTTCTTTGAAGACAATGCGCTTTGCATTTCGATCTTTCCGTGCTTGCAAGATGCAGCTATGAGGGAAATCGTGCCATGTTAAACAACTTCAATGAATCCCAATCTAATGTTTGCAAGCACCTGGTGTGGGTTACATGTAATTTGTATTTAATTGCAGTTGAAAGAGTTAGTGCAAATTTTAAGGGCATTTTTAAAGAGCAACCAATGGGGCCAAAAAAAAAAAAAAAAAGGAGGAAAGTGGCAAAAACCACAGCTCCAAGTGTCCACTTGAGGCTGCCTCCAAAAATGAGTCAGTCCCCATAGACTCCTGTGCTAAAATGCCCGACTTTACAGCAGAATTAAACACGGTTACAGCCTGCTGCAAGATGCAGTTTTGTCTCAAAAAACTGCCTTCGAAATATAAATTGTAACAAGGCTCAAATTTGGTGTTATCAGGTGAGTCTGGCCCGTCAGTAGCCAGCTTGCACCTATTTAGAAGTCCCTGCCTAAATGATAGGGAGAGAGCTATAACTTTATTTAAAATCCATCAATAGACTCACTATTCAAATTTGATTAAAAATATTATTGCAGGTTTCATGATATCAGCATTAACAGCTCAATCCATGCGAATGAGTCAACATCTATCTTTGCCATTACTGAGTTATTACATAATTATTACATAGGTAAAAAAAAGTGTCACCTGACGATATGAATGATGTAGCGAGGCCATGCATTTAGGTTCCCTAGTGTGCACAGTAGTGACACGAGCCCAGGCATGTCTGAGAGCAAGCTGATAACTGAGGACTTCCTGGTCTCGTCCAAATATGGTCACTTTTTGGCTCCAAAACATGACGGTGGAAAACAAAATGCCCAATTTGAGGCTGCAAAACCGGAGTCCAAAAACCCAGTGGGTGACATAACGATGACTACGTCTGGCTTTAACATACAGTCTATGGTTTAAACCCAAGACTAGAACGCACAACTTGACCACAATGACCACTCCTCTGTGTAGCCACGTCTAAAAACACAACAAAATGTTTTTTCCTGTGTCTGTCTGTATTTAAAAATGAGAGGCACCTTTTCTCATGAGAAGATCTGAGAGCAGAACATCAGAAACACTCCACATCTCACACTGTACTCGCACAGCAGCGTGCTTTTTAGTGGCCGGACCTCACGCTGCAGTCGTAGGTCCCTTCTCTCACCTTACAGTGCGGACAGAGACAGCGAGAGACGCGTTTTCACGTCTGCGACTGTGTGTGTGTGCAGCCAGTGCAGAAATATTTCCCTGCGCCGCTGCTCAAACAGACTCTTTTAGCATTTTGCCAGGTTTCATGCCACGTCTCAGCTGCGATTTCTGCACCGACATCATTCTCCCGCATCTGTTTGGTCGTCTTTGTAATAACGCAGGTGGTGGCAATCAGAGCAGAGTCCTAATATTTCAAGGAGACATGGCTGTTTGTGTGCATTTGCGCTTCTGGGAATGGCCAATAAAGCTCAACTGGGCTTCTAAAAATGAAGTGTGAGTTAAAGCAGAGTCTGTTTCAGAGGGGGAGATGATTGGATGAGGCACTTTATTCTGCTGTTTGAAACTGAATGGCACCTACTGATGTGCGCACTCCTGAATTAATTATGAGCAGGGGCGACTCCAGGATTTTTAACATCAGGTGTCACGGTGTGTGGGGGGGAATAAGCACCCCCCCCCCCACACACACACACACAAACACACAACCTTGCTAACGAGACCTGCTCAGTTCGTACAAATTAAGTCAAAGCAAGCAAAGAAAAGTGCTTAAAGTTATTCAGCAAACGTTTCTCCGTCAACTTTCAGCCAAGAAAACTGTTTGTGTCTTAAAATCATTTCCTAAAACGTCGTCTCCCGGCTTCGTCTGCTGATGAAGGTGAACATTTCTCCCCTCTCGTTCGTTTGCTTTCATTTCCCCTCTTGGCCCCCGTTGAAAATTACACACAGCCTTGTTTTGTATGCAAAGATACACCCCCCCCCCCTTTACCCCCAACACCTCCTTTTCGCTCAGGGAAATTTTATTTGTACGCCGTCTTTCCTGCTAATGCAACAAATGAGAAATGGCGATCCGGGCCTCGGGAAATGCTCAGGCTCGGCAACTGGCACTGTGATGTTTGAGCATAAGCCTCTCCTTTAAAAAAGCGTGTTGATTCTCCATACCCCAATATTGACCAACCGTCTCTGTTTGATGTATGCATGCTGCCCCCCCTCCACCCTCCTGCCACAAACACACACACATTCATTAACCCCCCCCCACCCCCCACTCCACTGCCATGCAAACCCAATGTTTGGGCTTAACTTGTTAGTTCTGCTTCTGGAATAGCTGCTGATGCCCCGAGATATTAGCGCACGATTGACTGTTGCGATGGACCCAAGTGTCTATGTGTCTGAAGGGTGACGGGTGCACTGCAGTATTTTGCAGCACACACTCTGTCATGTTCACGTGTGTTTACACGGGAAAGAACGAGGTGGAAGCATGTCATGTCTGCAAAAAAAAAAAAAAAAAGGAGGAGACAAAATACAAATTTTCATGAAAAAGACAGATTGGATTTGTCGTTTATCAAGTGCAAGACTTTAAATTAGAGCACACACTCTGCTGAGCTTGGTTAATTTCACATTTGGATATGAATACTAAATTTCTGTTTGCCCCTCCTGAACCTTTTTGGACACAAACATATTGGATCATGCAGTCAATCAGATTTCCTTAATTGGCTTTGATTTAACTGGTGAAAAGGTTGTTTCACCTAAATTACATTTTAAAAAGGCCACAATTTCCTGTAATATAATGCGAAACTGCTGTTAGCGATAGAAGTAATGTGTTAAAAACCCAACAACATGCCTTTGTTTCTGGGAACAAACCGCAGTTCTAACTCTGCAGGGTTAGAGATCACTACAGGCACTGAAAGTTATCAGCCCACCGAAGGACTGTTAGCAAATCTGCATTTAGACGCTGGAATTGTGAATGAATCCACTCAGTTCTCTACTGTGTACACGAGTTTACGTTACCATGTTTCTATCACCTTCACAAGCTTTTAGGTTGGGCTTCAGTACCAAAAGCACTTTTACACCCTTTTACAACACAAAGCACATCTGCCTTACTGCGACATTTACCAACAGAGATTTGAGTGCAACACCACATAATCTGTTTTCTTTTTTGTTCATTCGTAGCAATTTTCACACATTTTTTTAGACATGTGAGAATGCAAATGCAGTCTGATTGGACTGCCTTTAACCTGCCATCTCCCCGGTACAAAGTCTGTGTGATGCTGGATTATGTGCACAGTGGAACAGTGCAAGAAACTGACCTGGGCATCAACATAGCTATTGTTGCTCAAGTGCCCCTAATGCTGCAGGCACGCTAGGGAGACTACAACGCAACCAAAATTGTTGCCATAAATTTGCGATCTAAGTTTCTTTTAAATGGCAATTACATGAAATCTGTTTGTGATAATATGGCAACTGTGATAAATTGGTGAAAATTGCAAATCTGCTGCCATCTGTATACACAGAAATTCAGTGATGTAGTTGCTGCAGGACAGCAAATGCACTGCAAAATCATGTAGATGCTTGCCAGCCTTGCTTTTATATAGGAATATAACCAGAATACAACCAGTTGGCAACCAGTTGAGTCGAGTCCACTATTGCGTAGAGAAGCGTTGCAGACGGGTGCAGAATGACTCAGATTGATTGCAGCGTGTTGGCAGTCTGTCTGCATTCATAAATTCTATGGCAAAACTTCTGATAGAGATTGCACTCAGTTTGAGTTGCACTGTGATTGTTTGGAGACAGGTTGCCTCCCACCAGGTGACCTGTATAATTGCCAAAAATGATTGCCAGAGGTTACATATTCTTTGGTGGATGCAAATGCTTGCAATCAGTTTCTCAATACAAAAAAAATCGAATCCAAACCAATTTTTACTGCAGTGTGACTGAGTAATTAACCAGAGTATTTCAAGTAGTGCAAATGCTTCTGGAGCAGACTATGTCCTGCTGTTTACTGCATGTCAGAACCTTGAACAAGGTCCAAATCAGTGTCTTTATATAAAAACTGGATGTAGCCACTGTGACTGTCACCCTGTGGTACAGAAGTGCACATTCTGAAGTTTCAATTTTAGCTCTCTGCCCACAGCCATGCTGGGTTTTTTTTTAAGCCAAAAGTGGCCATATTTGGATGAGAGGGTGGAGGGCTGAGTTATCAGCTAACAGTAGCAAGCTGTATTCATAAACTGTACATACAGAGATAGCTGATAATTAGTGCTAAGTAAAAGAAAAGCTAGAATCTCTTCAGAACTGAAGCACAATTATTATATGTCAGAAGATTCCTGTTATAAGGCTCCAAACGCCACTAACACCTCAAACCTGGTACTGAGGTCCAGTTCAGGGAGTCCAATTAGTAGACTTGAGGCCTAGCAGATCCCAATCTGCCTCCAACTTCAGTATCCAAGTGAAGGAGTTTTTTGGGGGTTATTTTTATCAGCAACCCTAGAGTTCTCATGAGGAAAACTATCCATAAAGGCTGCAAACATTTTTATTTCTGCTGTGAATTTGGACGTTTTAACATGAAAGTCTATTGATTGACTCACTTTTGGAGCCAGACTCAAGAGGAACCACAGTTTACACTTACTTCCAACCTTATTCGCCCATTATTGTCCAGAACACATGTCTAAAAACCTCTACTAAGTAAAATGGATGTAAACAGCCTACTGAGCCTGCCTTGAAGATAGAGGAGGGTGCCCCCAAACCAACCAATAAATGCCATTCAGTGCGCTAACAAACTCTGAAACCAGCCAACAACAGATAATGCACAAGGGAACATAATAAAGTGCCTAATTAATACTTGACATTTAGGTTTTTGTGACGGTATAACTAAGTCAAAGAGGTGAAATTAACACCTGCGCCACCACACAAAGTTTACGCAGAGTGAAGACGCTGCAGAAATCTCACTCCGGCGGGCTCTCTCTGTGCCCCTCTGGTGGGACAGACTGTGCTCATATTAAAACTGGAATATCAACATAGCAGATAGGTATCTCCTTCAGATCGAAGATAATCCCTGCTGGGACCGTGCACCATGATACCGAGAGCTGCTGCGAAGTTATCTCACCAGGAAAATATCTCTGTTTACTAAAGTGGCTGAACAGTGTAAACCTAATTACTCTGAACTAGGTCAGAAATGTGCTACTGAGTAAAGAGTAATCAAACTGAATATTTAATGGTGTATACTTCCACAAAATCCCCCCACCCCCAACCCCCCGAAAAACACTCTGACTGTACCCTATCTGTTTTTTTTTTTTACCTTTGCCTAAACTCTCAGACTTCCTGCCTGTCTGTAATTTGTTAATCAAATCACCTGATGAGAGTTATGCAGTCTGGTTGTGATAAAGAAGGGAAGAAGAGGTGGTGGTGGTGGTGGTGGGGTGTCTAATAATAGCTCACTAGACTTGTGGCCGGCAGATGACAGGAAGAGAGGCCTGTCATGAGGAATGCCTTTGTTATTTTCCATCCAGGGAGGAAATGAATTTCTTGTGATTCTTTAGAAACGCTGCCCGCGGGTGCAGGCGTCGCCGCTTCGATGCTCAGGGAGAGAGAGAGCGGGAGAGTCCGTGATGATGTGATGATGAGATGATGAGCGCTTTTGTTTAAAAAAGGGGTTGGACGAGGACAGGCTCGTTTTTAAAGGAGATGGAGGGAGGCCCGTCCCTGTCTGTTCACCAAGTCCAAGAACGCATTGTGTCGTCATTTGATGTTCCCACATTGGAGAGCGATGAAGAACTCCCATCAGCTCGCTTTGAACGCATCCCTCGATGCAACAACTTCCACCATGGAATCGGTCTTTGATGCACACAACCAAAGCTCGAAAGATTTTCTGTGTAGTTAAAGGTTTAGTTAAACTCCAGTGAGCTGAACTGACCCTTTAAATCCCTGAAATGTGAAGTTTTTGATGAACTTGTAGCTTTTAAAAACAGTCACTCCACTCCATTTGTCCTTCCTAGTAAACTATTGTTCCTTGATGCACTTTGCTTTAATCGGTGTTGAGATCTCTCAGTTGTAAATGGAGCAGGGTGGGGCTGCTCACACCGGAATTACAAAGTCGATTACCATGATAATAAAATGTGTCCACTCGGTAAAGAGACCATGTGGTCTATGAAAGGATGGCCAGTTCCGCCAGCTCTTATTGGTGTAGTCTGGTTTGGCTGCAGCTCCCCTTGTTCTTGGAACCGGTATCAAATGGCACATGAACACTATAATCGGAGCAATTTTCCAAACATCTTCAACTTCCACCGCACAGAAACGGATCCAGGAGTGCGGCAACAAAACCGGGCCTTATGTCAACTTCTGATTCCAAAACGTTAATGATCTAGATCAAAAGGAGCTTCAGAGACGAGTCGCTTTTGTGTTTCCCGAGTCCTTTTCAAACGCTGCCTTTGAAGGTTGAATACATGCCCAGAAAATGGTTTGATTAAACAGGTATGTGGGATGGTTAAACATATTGAAGACACTAATTACTACTGAACGCTCTGTGGTGTGGGGCGCTGGATGAGGATGTGGCGGAAAGGCCGCTGGGCTGAGGCAGAAAGTGGGTTTTTTTTTGTTGTTTGTTTTGTTTTTTTAATCTGAGCAGATCCGACAAACACAATCTAGATTATTTCATAAGAAATTAATGTCTTGTGCCTTATTTTCATCAAGGACAGGGAGACTTCTCCCCTGCAGCTACTGTCAGGGAAAACCACGTCCATTTTAAAGCTTATTTTACTTTAAATTAAAGCATTTTTATGGCTTTCAACATTTGAAATATGAACCGGAATTAATCGAATGTCATGTTTCAGATGAGTTCAAGTGATAAAAATGCTTCTAGCTATTACAATAGACCGTATTTATGTAGAATTGCCTATGCTTGTAAACCTTTCTACTGGCCAGCAGGGGGCGATTTCTTTGGCTGCACACAGTAGTCGAGTTGTTTAGATGTTTATGGGGAAAAAAAACCCCCAACAACTATGGTTTCCTTACCCTATGACCTCAGTTACCTCTTTTTAAACTTTTTTATGGTTTCAGTCACTAGTTTTAATTCTTAGGCGTCAGTTACACAGGCACAGAGAGTGGTCAGCGACCCCCTGACAACTCCCAATTACTACGGATAAAAGTGTAATCCCTGACCGGCTGACGAGTGGTTGCTGGCTGTCAGTCAGTGTACTCCTAGTGCTGGTCCCAAGCCCAGATAAATGGAGGGGGTTGCATCAGGATAGCAGCAAGAGTGAACGGGAAGGTTTACAAGATATTAGTGAGACCTACTATGATGTGTAGCTTGGAGATGGTGGCGTTAGTAAAAAGACACGAGGCCGAGCTTAAGGTGGCAGACCTGAAGATGTTACGGTTTTCTTTGGGAGTGACCAGGAAGGACAGGATTAGAAATGAGTACATCCTCAAATGAGGAAAATGAGGTGGTTTGGATGCGTGCGGAGGAGGGATGGTGGATATACTGGACGAAGGATGTTGAAGATGGAGCTGCCAGGCAGGAGGAAAAGAGGAAGACCACACAAAGATTCATGGATGCAGTGAGGGAGGACATGCAGAGAAGGATGCTAGGGGTAGGGTGAGATGGAGGCAAATGAGCCCCTGTGGCGACCCCTGAAGAGAACAGCCCAAAAGAAGAATAAGCACAAGAAGACTATTCTGCTGTGTTTAGTGTCTGAATGTGGGTATTTTGAAATTCTGCAACTACGCCTTATACATTTGTTTGTTTGGCTGTTAAGCTGCAACTAATCTTACCTGCAGGGGATCAGAATTTACCTCTTTACCTCTGAGGGTTGATGGAATGAACCCACTTTTATGAGTTTTTCTCCAGTTTTCTTAAATGTGAAGTTCAGTCAGGTATTTGGAGTATGTAACCTAAGGCTCAGTCTAATTATTAACCACAATCACATGAAAATATTAGCGAATGCAGAAAATGGCTTGAAAATAGTTGAGCTCAACTTGCACCAGTGTACTAAACCTTTGACCTTTCTTGCCCTGTTGGCGCACTAACAGCGATTCGTGCTTTTCCGTGAGGTGTTTACAGTCTGTCTTGACCTGCCAGCTGAGCTCTACATGAATAATTACATTAAGAGACTACACATGAATGCACCGACATGTAATTATTCATAGTTTGGAGCCATTTTGATTTAAATAAATCATAGGTGAGTCCCTCCTCTGACTCCCCTTGGCGTTTGACTTTGGTTTAGGTCCCTCTTCGCACGATTCCTCTGCTGTGATGTGGACCGAGAACACTTTTGACACATTTCTCGAAACACACTTCTAATTTGTCCCCCAGGCTCTGGTTATGACGCGAGCTGACACTGAGGTCTGACAACATGACTTCTTTCCTCCTCTGGCCAAAACTGCCGCAAAGCTGCAGCCTCGCCCGCCTCCAGACCGGAGAATCGGGGTGTCTTACGATTGAGTTGTTCCCCTCCCTCCCCTTTTGGGACATCGGTTCAAATTAACGCCACCGCCATCTGACTCTAAAGGCATCGCCGCTGACAGCTGGAGCGCTCACACACACCAGGTGCTTCTGTCTCCGCCGAGGTGCCTATGACACCTACCTGTTTTTTAGCCCTCGACCTGTCAAGGGAGCCAGATTTAATTAACGTAATGATCAAAGCAGGAAAAGCAAGTTTAGCCCTGAGGTAGCAATCCCAGTGAGCCGCATGCTCGTTTGCTAATTATTTAGCATTAAGGTAGACGGCGCTTATGCATACATGACTACTTCAAAGATTTGATTGGGTTTGGTTCATTGCAACAGCAAAGCGCCCGGAGCAGCCGGTGGTGACATCAAAACATCAGTGTGGATAAATCTGCTGGTGTAAAGCATCTCAGCCACCAGGTAACCTTTCTTTATCCTCTCTGACAGCGCCTGTTCACAACAAACATCAGCTGTGTGAATGTAAATGAAGGGACGCGGGGGCAAGTTCAGGATGCGATGACGAGGGAGATGAAAGTTTTATTTTAGGGCGCCGAGAGGACAGGCTGAGCACCCTGACCGCGGTTTAAGGTGACCACAAGGGACGGAGTGCTGCTGCCAAAGCTCGTCAGCTGAGCCCCTCTGAGGGGAGGAGAAAAAAAAAAAAAAAAGTACATTTAAAAAAAAAAAAAATTACATAAATTAGGAGTGGAACCCATGTGGTTTTAGGCAACATGCATAATCACAGATCCTTTACATTTAGTTTTTAAAGCAGTGATTGCTTTGAGGTGACTTGTTTTATTCTCCAGCATCTAACTAATTAAACACAAGTAAGCCAAATAATGCAGATGAAGTCATGGACATGGAGTTTAATACACCACCTCCTCTGTTAACTGTCTCTGTGTTACAAGCGAAAACACTCTGCACCATCAATAAACGCAGATCGTCTCACTAAAAAAGCTCCTCTGAGACTAACTTTTGTTCAGTGCCCCCCATGATTTCATTACAGCTACATGTGTATGGACTTAACTCGCTTTAATTTTAACAAAAGCTCTGATTTAGAGACTTGTGGTCAAGCAAACACTAAAGATTTCAGTCAAGAAGCCTAATTTTTAACAGATACCAGATGTTTTAGATTGTAAACGGGGAGCTTTGTGTATGTAACAACGCTTTAGAACAGAGGTGTGCAGAGGAGGGACAGTGGGTATACTGGAGAAAAGATGCTAAATATGGAGCTGTGAGGAAGGAGGGAAAGAAGAAGACCATAGAGAAGATTCATGGATGCCGGAGGGAAGACATGCAGAGGGGTTGGTGTGCAGGAGAGGATGCTGGGATAGGGTGAGATGGAGCCAGTGTAGCGATCCCTAAAGGGAGCAGAAGAATAGAGGTGTCAAACTCATCTTAGGTTGTGGGCCACATACAGCTAATTTGAGAGTAAATGGGTTGGTCCAGTAAAACCTCTGCACAATAACTTATATTCACACCTTTGCAAAGTTTTTCTTTCATTAAATGTAAAAGAGCACATTGTGAAGATGGCTAAACCCATATGTACCCTACTACAGGGGTGTTTTTAAAATTTAACCTCCTTAAATTTAAAATTTAAGGAGGTCCAGTTAGAGAAAATTTCCTCAGACAAAGGTCCAAAATATCATGAAGTTCCACATGCATCATAATTCAATGGCATATGTTCTTTAGTAGCCTAACAGTTGTATCGGTGTCTGTGTGTCAACAGGCTGTCACAATTTTTAAAAAGTACAATTCAGCAGCATTTCAAACATTTTTATTATTAATTTTCACAATAAAATAAATTAATAATAAAATGCTCTCTTCTTGTTTCAAGTAGAATAAGTTTGCATTCATAAATTTAAAACTTTTTTTTTTAAGTTGTCTTCAAATTAAGTGCTTAATTTAAAACAATAAGGAGGTGCAGTTTGAATCCCCCCGCCCCCCCTTTTTACTACATTTCTGTTTCCCTGATGTACTTCTTCAGATCTCTGCATCTCATTTCCTCGCAGAGTGTCCTGCTTCCTCATGTGCTCTGAATAAGGGATTTCTATTGGCTGAGTAGCATCATGTGGGATGAGTTAAAAGCACGCGATTGGTCCTTGTGTTTCCTGTGTACATACACTCACTACAGTAAAGACTAAAGAAGAGGTTGCGCAGATTAAATGGCCTTACTGTAAATATGAAATCTGTAAAGAACATCGTCTGGATCTGGACCCGGACCGCTGCCTGTCTATTGGTGACCTAGACCCAACTCCCTTAAAGAGATCAAAGTTCTCCTTCAATTATTTTTCTCATTTAACAAGTGATTTTTTTTTTTTAATAAAAGACATGATGATCAGTCTGAAAGTCCAATATGTCCCAGCTTTTCCACAATAATTAAATCTACCATCACAACACGTACATTACAATTCACAGGTCACAGTGGAAAAGCAAAACAACTTCACACGTATGCTGACAACAAGAGCATTTTAATGACTTAACATCTATAAATATTATTCTATAATTGGAGACTTCACTGCTGGTAGGCCAAATCGGACCCTTTGTTGGAAAGCCAACAGTTTGATACCTTTAAAGGGTGGACTTTGGGCCCAAGTGATGCACATTTTGTTATCAGAGGGTGAGCACAAGGGTCCGTGCGAACATGCACCAGTTATTTGTGACCATGGGGACTCATCTGTCGAGACCTTACATAACAATGCACCAACTACACATGCGCCCCAGGCGGCGGACTTCAAAGAGGTATAACAAGAATGACTGCGTGGCCGTGGTGCCTGCATTAAAGTAAGAGTGATAACATGATATGGCAAAACCTCGCTCAGTCACATTAAACTACAACAGAAACTACAAAAGAAACCACTCGGATGTTTCATCAGCCGATTCTACCCATTAAAAACCTTTTAAACCAAAAGTCCAAAGGTAGGGCATCTGAATTTCTGCCAAGAACAGAACTAATGCATGTTTAAGGTGGCTACCGGCCTCCAAACTGTTCTTTACTCCTGCTTTAAAACAAAAATTTGTTCTACGGTAAAGAACATTGATTTTTATTTTCGTATTTTTTGTATCAGTTCTGTGTTCTAATACAGCTAAACAGCATTAAGAACTGCAGTTAGCAGCGATACAACAGGGCAGTCTGACACAGTATATTAAAAGCTGGATGTAACTTTTGGGAAAAGGGAATGGCCAGCAGGGGGATACTCCTTTGGCTGCCAACAGAAGTCTGATTATGTTAATGTCAATGAGAAAAAGTCCCTTTGGCTCACGTGATTTATGATCTCAGTAAACACTTTCTCTCAGTTTATGGGCTCAATTGCAAGCTTCAAGTCTTATTCTTAATGTTAGTTTAATAAATCGAGACCATGCATAGTGTTGAACAGACCATAAAGCAGGCTCTGCTGACAGGTCGTCACCATGTTACATCCTGTTCTCCTGGTTTTCCATCCGATTTCAAAAAAGCAAAGATGGCTGTGACCAAAATGCTGAGTTTGAAGCTTCAAATCGGGACTTTGTGAACTAATTGGTGGCATTGTGGTAGTGGTGTCCACCTTTTATGTAACCGAAGTTCAGATTTGGTGGAGAATAGTGGCAGAAAAAAAAGTCAAATGCTGGACTTTCACCCAGGAAAATGAGGTTTAGGTCCCACGCTGGATTGATATTTCTAGCCATTGGCTGGTTCAAGGTGCCAGAACTACTTGGTTAGGTTTAGGAAAATATCATGGCAGCCTTTCACATATAAGAGAGAGAGACAGGACAACTTGTGGGAAATAAATCCATTAACTCTCACTCAGCCTAAGCAATGTCTTCTTTGGTTCGCCTTTTGTTTTCAGTCACTCTTTGAAGATGTGTGGTTTGATCAGACAGAAACTTTGCTCTAAATCGAGCAGAATGGATATTAGAAGAGTCCCCGAGTGCCAGCAACCACCGTTTTTGTTCCTGCCAGCAGAAACAGTTTCTTTCCAAGGCTGTTTCAATGATAAATTCAACAATTCTCCCTCTAATTTTGGACAATATCAGCCCAAATTTGCATAAAACAAATTGTTGTCTGTTTCAGTCTAGCGCCAGATATGTGCTGGTGCTGCAATCCCAGAAGTTGCGAGTAGAGTTTGGATGAGTCGCATTTAATGCTGTGAATTTAACTAACTGCAATCCCTTTGTTTTTTGTTTTTCCCCTTCCAGCATTTTCCCATGTTGGTAGTTGACGCTGCACTCAAATTACGATTACTTATTCTAACTTGCTTCCTCTTATTTGGTGGTCAGGCTTCTGCTTTGCCTCAGGAGGATCTCGTCAAAGATTGTTGGGAAAAACCCCTTTCTGCCTGCAAGACATCCTCAGCTCACATTCATCTTTCATTTGTGAGGAGATGAGGTCTCTAAATCTGACCATGTGCCTGCCTCGGAATCCTCATCTTGAGCACAAAGACAAAAGACTTTATTTTATCTGTTCGTCTGGACAGTGGAGGTAATAAGGGTGATCTGGACGAAAAGATTTGGCTGCACATTTAAGACATTTCGAGGATTCGTGCGTGACCAATGTCCGTTTCAGACGATCTGGCTGAACTGAAGGGCCGTTCTGTGTGAAGAGCCGTGTAATTATGAGTTAAATGAATTCTGAGTTCTGCAGAGGTTGTTGTCTTGTCGGATGAGTAAAAGCAGGCCTTCAGCCGTCAGCATAGCCGGGTCTTTCCCTCCGGTGTACGACATGAATAGACAAGAAAAGAACAGCCCTCCGAGTGACACACAGGGCTCTCATTGAATCATGTGAACTAAGACAGGGGGAATTTCTGATAGCCCCCATTTCTGTTCGCAGACGTTGAGACAAAAGACCTCACTGTCTGCTGCCGTGGAGCTGTGACTTACCTCCAGGCACTGCCAAATTAAAAAAAAAAGAAATAAAAGAAAGGGAAAGAAACGACCTCCTGGTTTTGGGGACCTGTGCAGTTGCCCATTGTTCCACTTAAAATGAAAATCCCAGCTCCTCCGTTGGGGCCCCCAGTAACCTGTTCGCAAGCAGCTGGTGACCACCTGTGGAGCAAGTCAAATTAGGGAAGGATTCCTACTGTTTCTGTTTATTGTCTGCAGGTTTTTGTGTGCAGTACTGCGCTTTGGTCCTCCGTGGAGGCGGCAGTGGAGGTCGGTCGGCCAGCCGGCGGGACGGCCAGCGGCTCCCCCGAGGCTTTTGTTTTGTTGCTCAAATCGTCAGGTTTCTCCTTTTTTGCTAGATGTGCCGGACTGCTGATTGCGAGTCAAAATGAGGCAAATTATTGTCCCCGACTTCTGATTTTTCTTTTGTTCGTGCTGCTCGATCTTCTATTTCGAGGCCTACAAAAGGTGTGGAAACCTTAAATTGCTTGTGTGACTATCTTTAAGTTTTACCCCCTCTAAAAAGATGGAGATGAGCTCTGACCTCTGTCCATTTTCCCTCGCATTATCCAATTTGCCCTTTATGAGCTCCCATAGCCCGGGAGCCTAAAATTCCTTTTTTATCTGAACAAGAGATGCTCTTGTTTGTCGTTGGAACCATTCGGCACCGAGATAGAAAACAGATATTAATCATCGTTTGGACACACCAAGGGGGGGAGGAAAAAAAACATAAAAATCACTCATGGGTCACAGCAAAATGATTCAGAATTGCAAAACTGCAAAACACGGTGCCTCTTTGTGTCCACTTCCCGTTCCCAGGAATGCGGCTCGTCTTATGACTCGAGGTGGGGTTGGGGAGGTGAATGACATCACCGGTTGTGCTCACATTTGAATTCTGACACAGTGGCACCTTGTGTTTCTATCCACCCCCCACCCCCCACCACCACCTCTCCACCCCCCACCCCACCCCTCTCTGAAGCCTGGATTGTGCTCAGCTCTGCCTTTTCTTTCCCCCCTCAAAGAATACCTCCTTTTCTCTTCCTCCTCTTAAGCAGCTGCCTGCGTATGAAGTGGAGAAAATGACACTCCATCTCATGATGAATGGTACTTGACCCCTGGAACCCGTTCCTGTGGGGCTCACACGGCACGGCATTTACATAAAGCCAGGAGATCTCACGCGCTCGCCTGTTTACATCCGGGAAAAACAAGCGGCTGCGGACGCTCGCCGCTGCGAAGGTGCTGCAAATGAAGATTAAATATTTGTTAATCAACCTCAGCTGTAAATTGGACAACCTTTACTGATGCCTTTTCTCCCTCTTAGCTCTCGCTTCCCGGTTTGACACACATCCGCACTGGTGGGGTTGCCTCACTGAGAGCCCTTTTGTTACATGATTAATTACTCTGAGCAACAGTTATGGCGGGATTAACAATTAGCTAGACCTGTCAAACAGTCAGTCTAAGATGGCAGACTAATTGAGCGGCTGGTTGGCTATTGTGTCCCAGTATAAGGCCAAGGAAGTGGGGATGGTTCACAAGCCTTTCATCTCTTTTACAGGCCTAATACCATGGCAGAAAAGGGCCCGCTATCAGGGATGGCGAGCTGGGGTAATTTTTCATGAATATTCATATGCCTCCTCTATCCGCAGTGAACTTTACAAAGTTACCTTCATGGTGCATGTTCTGAAAGTCTGCAGCTCTCAGTTCAATCACTGTAAAAAGCTGTGCACACTACAAAAAAAAAAAAGGAAAGAAAAAAAGTGCATCCTTAGACCTGAAAGGCTTCTTTCTGGCCTTTTCTCGAAACCCTCATTTCTAGAAAACACCTGGAACACGAACAGTAGATCAAAAAGATTTCACTGGATTCACGATATGTCAAATCTGAATAAATATACAGTAAATGGTGAGAGCATATCTGGAAAGGAAAGGCAAAGACAAAAGGAAAAGAAAAAAAAAAAGGCTCACCCCGGTCCAACAAAGAAAAAACAACCCCAAACTTTCTAGTGAGCCAACATTTGATGGGGGGGAAAGAGAAACCTGCAAGGCCACACAACTGAAGTAGCTTCCTCAAAGAGTTTTTTATCCCCGGTGTCCATGGGAAGAACCCCAGCGGAACAGCTGCAACGGAAAGCCATGGCTCCTCATGAAAGGTTTCGCCTGGAGGCGGGGAGGCGAACGACTTGATCGTGAAGAAAGTCAATTGTTCCCCCGCTGAAAGGCAAAAAGCCCAGGAGGAGCTGCACCATGGTGTGTGGGACATATCAAAATATTTGACAGACTTCAGCATTATGAAAAACCTTCGCTTTTCTTTTTTTAGGAGGGGGTATGTTTTGTTTTTACACCCACCACCGACCTGTCACACTCCCATCAGGCCCCCTGACTGCCCCGTGTCATTGTTCGGGCCTTGAGAGTTCAAAGCGGGCCCTTTCGAAGCCGCTCAGTGTGCGCTGACACCATGTAATGAAATTAGCAGTTGTTACTAAACAGGTTTCAATCAAAGAGTCTGAGCCAAGACCTATTGCCCACTGTTCATGAATCACCTCTTTCACTGAATTATGGCAGACAGTCTGGGACATTGTTACTCCTTTCATGGACCCATCATTCAGCCAGGTAGTCCCACCGAGAATAAGAAAGTGTTTTCAAAGGGAGACCTGGCTCAGAGTGCAGCGACTGCAACAAACAATGCACGTCTCACAAGTTAATTAACGGGTCAGAGCAAAACCAATACAAAAACATTCTCTCACCTACCCATAGTAATAAACAGTCATTCAGATACTGTTTTTACATGGTAAAGTTTTAAGAAATTGTCTGCAGTACAAGATGCATTTGACAAAGTAAGAAGCAGCTGTAGTTTACAAAATTACCATTTTAGCAGTAAATCTTCACAATTAAGAATCGGAACATCTTAAACCACTAATTTTCCAGGGGTACAGGTACTGAAGAGGGTACTGCTGTAGATATTAGAAGCCAAACAGATGGCCAAAAGGCATGTACAACAGATTTAAATAAGCGAGAAAGGTCATTAATTTAATAAAAAGATGCTAAAACAGCAACCTGAAATTACTGCTAACTAAGATCATAGTATAGTTAAGTTGTTGAAACTTTTTTCTACAGTGTGGATAATTAGTTTGAATAGTTAATTAAAATAATTAATGAACATTTAAAATTGCTGGTTAAAGTTACTAATAAAATGATGGAAACTAAATCATTAGCAAAACGTACTAAATAAACATTTAAAATTCTCTAGCTAAAATTATGAGTAGAAAGTTAGACCTTATTCCTCCAAAAGCATAGCTAACAATTAAAACCTTTACACACCGGACGAGTAAATTTCGTGCGAACGTTTCGTGCGTTAAAAATATTTTTCGGACTCGCCCGTTCACACCGACCGCATCATTTCACAGGACGATTTGGCAGCATTTATTTTTTTGGATCAATTTTGATTTTTCTCACTTTCGCAAGTGAACAAACAGATCTGACCAATCAGAGCGCTGCATTTAGAAACATGTGAGCTCATAGCTCAAAATGCACACCGATGTACTGAATATACAGTGATGTGGGAACAGTAAAATCATACTATTTTAGCTCAGACACACACAGCTACACTCTGCTCTGGGTCAGTCGGCTCTCTGAAACTATTCTCTGCGTCCTCAGGTGGTCCCAACTCTGCCAACAAGAGCTCAAACTGTCCCACTGATATCATAAAATATACGCGCGAAAGCGGCCGTGATGCAACTTCAGCTGCGGGATCAAACCATGAACCATTAAGGCTGTGATCCTCACTATTTTTTTTCAAAAGAGCCATATTGACAGATCAAAGTCAAGAGGAGAGCCACAATATCACCCCAAGTCACTCAAATAAAGGAAAAAATATATATAAACAACCCATCGTACCTTTCGTTTTTTTACTCGAAACACCTGTCACTGATGTGCTTGTGTATTTTTGTTTTCTTCTTCAAATTCCTGATACTCACTATTTCTCACATCTGTTTTTTGTCTGTTTGATTATAAATCGCTCCATTTTGCGCGCTGAACATATTGCGCTAGCTAGCTTGTAGAATCACTGCTGCCGTGTAGCGCGCGCTGGTGTCTCAGTGCGGCTGCAGCGGCGTGCTGTTGGAAACAGCGCCTGTGTTGCCAGTTTCCACAGCACCCCCCATTTGGAACCAACTTTAATTGCGGCAAAATGTGAAATAGAATGCAAACGCTTGGAATGTAGAGCGCATTATATGTTTCTGTAGCATGTTTTAAAAATATATTGGCTGTGCTGGCGTATTGTCACGAGAGCCACCAATAAAGCATGGTGAGCCGTATGTATAAAAAGTTGGAGTTTATTCTCTAAAGCTATAGCTAGCACTTACCACTTAATTTGTTAGCTCAATTAACAATTAAAACTGTAGTTATTAGCTTAGTGTATGGCTTGTTAAATTGCTAGCCATAAATTAAGCAAGCGGATAGCATGAAATATAAAACTTTAAACTGCTAGCCTAAATGCTGAAGGAAGTGAACTAAGCATGACTGATAAATAGTACAGTATTGTTGATGGAGGCCTTTGGGAGGTTGGGAACCATCATATCAAGGTATAAGATTCAAGACCATTTAATTATTGCCCAGGACAAAGTTGTACATCCTACTAAACCAATAAATGACTCATTTAAAAAAATCTGTTTTAATGTGTTTCTTAAGTGAAGGGTGACTTTAGTGGCCCAACAGCCCGAGGAAACAAACGGTTCCCAAGTCTGGTGGTATAGCAGTGGATGCTTTAGTAGGCTATTGCTTGCCAGATGGCAGTAGAGGTGGGTACCTTACCAATATTAACCATTTTACTGACCTGTTGCAGAGCTTTCAACACATATCAGACCCCCATTCTGGACGTGTGGGGGTGCAGGACATGACATGAGAATTTAGCCTCTTTAGAGAAGAAAAAGAAAACCTTTACTTAAAATTTTTTAAATCCTATTTAGTGTGAAAATAAGTGTTACTTGAGTCTCTGCAGACCTGAAACATGCTGCTAACGCTGGCTGTTTTAAATACTGGCACCAGTGAACGTTTTTACCTGGTTCTCCTTCGAGCAGCAGGAAGGTGGCTTTATCCTTTAATGCACGACACATGTACAACTGCTGCTGCATTAACAATGGCCTCGACAGCACGCTGCTGCTTATCATTTGTGTGGAGGGAGAGGGAGCCTGTGATGCATGTGTTTACATGTGTGTATTCATGCGTCTGCGTGATGCATGTGTTTATTTACGCCTGTGTGTGTGCGCGCGTGTGTGTGTGTTTTGTGCTTCATGTGTGTGTTCTCGCCTCCAGGCCTGTCTCCTGAGCCCTCCTCCTCCTCTTCCTCCCACACACACACACACACACCTAAAACTGATGGCTTTGAATCACTGGCAACCCTGCTGCTAATTTATTTGTGCTGAGCATTATGGGAATTAATGTACCTGACATTCAATGACAACAGCCGGCGCTTTGTGGCCCTTTTTACATTTCAACACATTCCTGCCGCTGCCTATTGAAAAATGTCCATCTTCCCACCTAGCAGGAAAGAAAACACACACACACAGACACACACAGAGACACACGGCAGGCTCTGAACCTCTAGGTGCAGGAGGCTGTTAGCAGTGGCTGATGATAGTAGCAAAACATTAACATAATAATTAGTGTCTTGTAATTGTTTCATTAAAACCAGTTGTTCCATTTCTCCTCTTGTTCTCCCAGAAGACGCAAGACAGAGTTTGGACGTCAGCCAAAGGGAGGGTCGGTCCACGTTTGTACCCGCTCAAGATGTTTGCCTACTCACCGTGAAACCGGGGAGGCTGTCAGCGGCGGCAGCGGGCGGGCGGCAGGCGCGGCCGCTCTGGCCATATGTGGAGGCAAAACAAACACGGGGGGAGTGAGGGGAGCACGGGCAGGCGGGCATCTCAGCACTTACAAATTCATGTTAATGTGAGAAACTGCGCAGATTTGTAACTTCACCTGGGAGTTCAGCATGTTTGTGTGACGTTTCCTGGGATCTCACCTGTCAAATATAAAAGCACATGTCGCGCGGAGTTGCTCAGTAATGAACTGAATCCTGTACATTATGTCAGTCGCGTTAAAAGGTCACAAAGCATAATGGTATTGAAAGCTGGCAGTTCATTTGGAGCTGCAAATGCATACACAAGTACTCATGCATATACAGTGGCTGCCTGGCTGTGAAGTGCATTCATTCTCTCTCTCTCACTCACAAACACACACAGACACACACACGCTCAGATTTGATCCTGCACTCATTAGCATTTTAAAGAGGAATTCCACTCATTTACCGTTTAGTACCTGCCAGTCGGCATTTGTGAGCATGATCGCCTCTTCCTAAAGCCACTGACGGAGGTAGTGAAACCTGTGATGCATTAACATTTAAATTATAAAGCTGCTGCATGTTGTATGTATGCGTGTGTGTGCATGTGTGACAAAATGATTCTGTAGGCAGACAAAAGCTGATGAAGTTGTATTTTACATGTATGAATATATATAAACTTGTGCCTTTTGGTCACACTTTACGCTCCTCTCAGGTTAATCTCAAGAGAGTTTTGGTCAGTTTGGGTTGCAAGTAGCTGCTAAATTATGAATAAAAAGATTATTTCCTAAACTAAGAGCTGGCAGGTGAAACTATTAGCTACAGGTATAGATAAATAAATGAAATTGTTAACATGCTGGATAAATATCCACATGCCCAAACCATCTTAACCTCGCCTTTCTAACCCTGTCTCCTAACTACTCACCTTGAACAACTATACTAATATTACTACTGCTAACAATAATAACAATCATTTTTTAAAAGAAAAAAATGTTTTTTAAAAGACAGCTAGCCTAAACATAAACATCTAAACAGGATAAATAAAAACATTAAATTCTTAAAAAAAAAAAAACATGAAAAAATAAACTTAAATTATAATAAAATATATTAGCTAACAATAGTGTAACCTAACAATATAGATACACTGTTGAAATCGCCTTAGCTTTAAATATGGTTTAGAGTTGGAAATAGCTAGCAAAATGTAAGGCTAAATGTTAGCAAATAGCACTGGAAATTTTGCTTTAAGTAGCCTATAGTAAAAAGTTTTTAGATAACAATAGGCTACAGCTAAACTGTTGAAACTATTTGCTAAAAGTATAAATTCTTAAAAATATTTTATAAGAAGTGACAAATTGATAAAATAGCTAAAATTAAGAATAAAAAAGTAAAAAAAAATAATTAGCTAAAATTATATTATATTAAGTGTCGTTTCAGTTGTTTGTTAACATTACAGATAAACTGTGAAATTAGTTTAGATGCAACTAGTTATTATGGACCTAAACCAATGTTAATAAAAGTATGTTAGAAGGCTAATTTGTTAGTTAACAATGTAGACAAACATGAGCCATAACTGCTAGTAGAAATATTGCTAAAAGTACTGATAAACTGTTAAAAATGTTAGGTAAAAAATAGATGAACCCCCAAAAATAGCTAGCTAAAACTGTGAATTAAAAATTTAATGTAAATTATTAACTAAATGCATCACTTTCAGTTAAAATTTTATCTAGTATTACAGAACTGCTGGAATATTAAAATGTAGTTAACAGGTTAATTTGTTAGCTAAATTAAGTATAAACTGGTAAAACATTTAACTAAAAATAGATAAGTGGAAATGCCTACCTATTTTTTTTAAATTTAGAAGTATTTAAAATTAAATTAAAACTTATTATAAGTAAATTATGTGTATCTACCAACTAAAATTGTTAGCTAAGAGTATAGATTAACAGATTCACAGCAGGCTAATGGTATTGGTAAAGAGCTGATACTGTTAGCTAACAGTAATGGATGAAGTGTTGAATGCAGTCCTTTCAAAAGCTGTTTGCACCACTGTCACATTTGTTGAACCGCACCGATAGCTTGAAATCAAACTAAATAAATGCCTTCAGATGCACCGTGACAGACACACAGCTAACAAATGTTAACAATAAGCACACAAACAGCTCTGACAGCTTTGCAGCAAATGCCCTGGATTCGGTTTTCCTGCAGTGTTTTTGAGTCCCTGAACACGCGTGTTCTGCCAGATGACCTCACACATGTGAACACATGCACACACACTCCTCGCTGCCGCTGCTGCTGCTGTTGGTCTGCAGCTGCGTGCTCTCCACTCTGTCTCAGTGCAGTACAGTGAGGAGGCATGGGAGGCAATAAGAGGCATACGTCTCATTGGCCAAGGCTGCGAGGGGAGGAGGTGTGTGTGTGTGTGTGTGTGTGTGTGTGTGTGTGTGTGTGTGTGTGTGTGTGACAGGCTGTGTCACACCACCAGATAGTTAGATACCACCGCCGGGGATTTGACATTTAGTGTTTTTTGACAAACTTCTGACGACCGTCTCCCGCAGATCATTATCAAAGCATTTCTGTCTGTATAATCAAGATGAATGCTTCCGAACACAACGACAATCATTTTGTGGAGGAGCAACTCTCGAGGTTCCAACAAAAGGGAGGGGTGCTGGGAGGGTGGCGGCGGCGGCGGCAGCGGCGGGCCCCTCCTGCATCACTTGGGCGTGCTTAACACATACATTTCCATTTTCCCAAAGACAGATTTGTTGGCAGCGGCGATATAAAGCGACACCCCGGTGCTGACAATGTTTCTGTCAACTTATTGAATCTTCGACAGAAAAAAGGGGGCAATCTCGGAGGCAGAGTGCAATCTAAAACATTGATAAATAAATACGGGGGATATGAATATGTTTGTTTGTTTGTTTGTTTGTTTGTGCTGGGTGCCGATTTAATCCCCGCTCGCCTAAGAAATCTCCCCAAAGACTGATTGGTGTCGCGCACCGCAATTAACTCCGCGAGCACCGTCTATAAATCAACTTCCTGAACTCGGCGTGGAGGAGATGATGTTTTTGAAATTAGCACCATCCGCCGCTTGTGCTGCAGGAGAGGAGAGGGAGAAGAAGAGGAGGGGGAGGAGGAGGAAGGGAGGGCTGATTTTCAAAATAACGGCCCGGCTAATATGTGATATTCAGAAAGCACGCAGAAACAAGTTTCAGGAAATCACGTTCATTCTTCAGGGCGCCGCGGGGGGAGGCACGTGCGCACGCCCACGCTCATGCGCTCATTTTCCTGACGTTTCGAGTGGCGAGCGCACTTTTTTATTTTAACCGATCGCCTGTTTGGTTGCAATTGAAGCAACGGCGCCTCCCTCATATTCGCCTCCTGCGCTTTCATGCCATTATGAGCCATGAGTCGCTGTCACCGCGCTCAGAGAGGGGGAGCATTTAGGTCAATTATCGCTCCATTCAGAAATCATGCTCAACTACTTAGATTAAGAAGAACACTTATTTGTCCTCATGGTCCGAACGGGGTAATATTTCTCCGGCTGAGGCCGGAGTATCAAGAGGATGCGTCATCGCTTTACTTATTCATGTTTTGTTTGCAATTCCTTTTGTGAGAGTGTGCATTTGCAAATACATACAGGATGGATGTGTGTGTGTGTCTGTGTGCATGCGCGTGTCCCCTTGCAAGTGCGCTTGATAACGCTAATCCTGTTTACTTCTCTTTTCCCTCTCTCCTCAGTATTTCAAATACACCTAACGCCTTTCTCCACTTCAAGGCGTTTCCACAGAGGAGAGCGCGGCCCCTGCCCCGGCGATCCAGCGCACACACGTGCAAACACACACGCACACACCAGAACAAAGGGAGTCCCTCCATATTTGATTCCCTCTCTGAATATGTAAAAGCAGCGGCGGCAGCAGCAGTCAACGCTGGGAAATTACCAGAACTATCTGGGCCATTGACAGGCCTCCCCTGTGGTCAAATGGGCTGAGGCTGTGTTTGGTTGGTAAGCCCCCACTGCTCTGGTTTCTGTGGCTCTCCGTAGATAACCAGCAGGGAGGAGGAGATGCACTCGGGCAAGCTATGGCAATCGGGTGTGAGGAATTCGGACGAGTGTGCACTCTGCCCTTCAAGGCTTCATTTTAAAAAGTGTCCTCAGTTAAAGAGGCAGTGAGAGATCTTTTTATTGCCTCAGAAGAATAAAATGAGTACCTGTTACAAAATGACTAAAGGATGGGCAGCATGCAGTGCTGTGTAAAAGTATTTGCATCCTTCCTCATTTCTTAGTTTTTTTGCATTATTTGTCACACTTACATGTTTCATATCATCAAACACATTTTAATACTAGACAAAGATAACCTAAATACTAAATGCAATTTTTAAATGATGAAACCATGCCCCGTTGTTAAATCATGAATTAACTGTGATTAACCACAGTTTTTGGAAAGCTGAGTTCAATTTCACTATCAACACCCAGGCCTGAATATAGCAAAACCTGCTAAATAAAGAAATCACTCAGACAGAACCTGACAAAGTGAAGCGGGCTAAAAGATCCCAAAAAGCAACACATCATGCCACGATCTAAAGAAACAGCTGAGAAACAAAGTCACTGACATCTATCAGTCTGGAAAGGGTTCACTGCAGTCCCAAAGCCATTTCTAAGGCTTTGGGACTGCAGTGAACCACAGTGAGAGCCTGATCCACACATGGAGACAACTTGGAACAGTGGTGAACCTTCCCAGGAGAGGCCCGGCCTTCCAAAATTACTCCAAGAGCTCATCGACGACTCATCCAGGAGGTCACAGAAGAACCCAGAACAACATCTAAAGAACTGCAGG
>JAVDPK010001699.1:95078-116454 GCA_034780415.1 Cichlasoma orientale | reverse complement strand
GCTTTGCTGCTTCAGGACGACTTGCTGTAACTGATGGAACCATGAACTCTGCTCTCTACCAGAAAACCCTGAAGGAGGAAGTCCGACCATCAGTTCATGCCCTGAAGCTCAAGAGCACTCGGGTTATGCAGCAGGACAATGATCAGAAACACACCAGCAAGTAAAAAAAGAACACATTGAAGGTTTTGGAGAGGCCTAGTCAAAGTCTGGACTTAAATCAGATTAAGATGCTTTGGCATGACCTTAAACAGGCGGTTCATGCTGGAAAACCCTCCATTCATAAAGAGTCCTATAAGGCTCTAAGTCCTTTTGCAGTCACAGGTATGGAGGGATGCATATGACTCAGAAACCAGCAACACTGCTCAATCAGGACAGATGTAAAGTATATATTACCTTCCTGTCTAGTTTACTCCTGATAGGAACATAATTTACAACATAGGCATCAACTTGTAATAAATAAGACTTGAAACTAGTGATTTAGACCATACTCTAATCAGGAAAATGTTTACAAAGGTCGTAGATCAACTGAGAAATAGGGTCATTTTCCTATGAACTAGACAACCACGGCGGTCGCCCCCTGCTGGTAAGTAGAAAGAATGCAGGTTCAAGGCTGTCAGATCTGGCTTTACCTTATTAGGGAGTTCTTACCTCCAGGTTGGAAATCTTCTCTGCAATGCCCCGACACAGGGTCATATCAACTAAATGTGGACTTTTTTTAATGGTAGAAAACATTGAAATCTGTTGGGATTGTCACAGTGATGTCAAACATAATGTCTAAAGATGAAGGGTTTTTGTTTGTTGCATTTTAACAACTAAATTTTCATGTGCACTTAGTTTGTGAAAGATTTCTCCAAATCTGAAATGATCTGTATAGTCTGAGCCACAGTCCAGCAAACTGAGTGGGTAAGATGCAGTTATCCCTTTAAATTATGGTGTGTTATGAATAAAACAAATGTAATTTAGATTCCTTAAAAGTATGTCAAAGGGTCTCAATAATTCGGCCCTTTTAGGTGATGATATTTTGAACCATTTGTGATTCCCCTGACCCACTGGCACTCACGCGGCCCTTCTTGGCCCGCCACCGGCGTCAGGGGAGATCCTGATTCACAGAAGCCATGGCTGCTCCTCAAACCCGCGGGCAGATGCTCCCTCTCTCCTGCCTCGCCAGCCGGCATCATGCCTCCTCTGACATGCCTGTGTGTCTGTCTGCCTGACACAGTCTGTCCATTCGTCCATCCATCTGTCCGTCAAGCAAGAGAAGTCCGAAGCCTCGGTTATAAAACTGCACGCTGGCATTTAAAGGGGCAGTGAGGTATTTGTTCCCCAAAACAACATACAGTCTCCTACTATAGGAATAATGTCTAAAATTAAGAAGGAAAACGGTCCACGGAAGGCAATATGTTCCCATGAATCATTTATTGGGTGACGTGTTTCAGTGCCCACGTTGGCTGATGAATGATTGATGGCAACATGTTGCTGTTCTGAGCCTTTTTACGGTTTCTGGATATTTTAAGACCTGAATGTTCAGGTCAATTAGAAACCCCTTTAGGTCAATGAATTTTAAAGCTGCACTACTTCACGTGTTTTACATAAAGGGGTTAAAAGGGATTTAAGTAACATTTAATGGGTTGCATGTAGAGACAAATGCACAGAGTGTAGATTTTGGTGTCTGTCAGCTGATTGTTTTGGTTTCTGGCCTGTAAGTGGAGTGCTTTGATTCAGAATCAACACTTTCATTAGTATTGCTCCCAGTGGCAGCTTAGTTTACCCGCCCTGCTTCACATGGCAAACAGCCACTGTTAGTTACCAGCTGAAGCACATAAAGAATGTCTCAGTCACACTAGAGTAAAAATTGAATTGCAACCTGCTTGTGATCAAGAAAAATCAGTGGTTGCCCCATGAATGCACTGGTTTTTATTTGTTTATATTTTTGCTTTCAGGCAATGGTTGCATGCAGTTGCGGTGAACACTTGTGATCACTGAGGTCGTTGCACAGGTCACTTTCAGACAGACTGGCGAAGGTTTGCATATAACTGCCATGTAAATTAGAAACGCAGACAGATTGGCAACATGTTGCAAGAAAAGTAAGTAAGTCTGTCCAATGAGTGCAACTTGTCTGCAATGTGTCTCTTTGCAGTAGGGGACTCAAATCAGCTGGTTGCATTCTGGTTATATTGCTATATAAAAACGTTGCCAAGCACGTATGTCATTTTGCAGGTAAATTGCTGTCCTGCAGCAACTACGTCAATATTTGTGGAGGAATTTCTTTTTCAGATTTATGAAATTCCAGCTGGAGTCTGAATATAATCAGTTAATGTGACCTTCTGCGCCAGCAGACTGCAACAAATTTGCAATTTTCACCAATTAATCAGTTAGTCACCATATTATCACAAACACTGCATATAATTGCCAAATTTGTTCAATCGCAAACTGACAGCGGAATGGCTCGGATTTATTGCCATTTTGATGCAACTAAGTTGCTTTGAAGATGGCAGCTGACTGCGAGTGGTCACAGTCTCGGTCTCCATTTTTGAAGCAAACACTTCAAAGCTCCTTTTCCCTAGCATGACTGCAGCATTAATGAGTTGGTGGAGGCAAAAACTGAACTCAAGCTGGAAACATTACTGCTAAAATTGTCGACACGTTCACCGTATGACCGCTGACGGTCAGTGTTGAGTTGTTTCTGCTGCTAAATGTTAGCATTCTCGCCACTGCTGTGCTAGTTTTTTGTAGCAAAAACTGGAGCTCGAACTTCTTTGGCGGGCTGTACCACTCAGCAAGCTGTATTATTATTCAGATAATTCCATTAAAAATGCCCCTAAAAAGGCAGAGGTCCTGTCACTGACTCAAATTAATGGAGGCGAATGCCTAGCAAAGAGTTTGCTTTGACTTTAAGTCTTAATATAATTTAAACAGGTAAGATTCACCTTCTGTAAAACTGTCCCAAAGAGGGAAACTAACCATAGAGGCCAAAACTGTTTCTGTAGCAGACTGTAAGGACGCTGATTTGTGCTGTAAAGTTGGGGCTATGGTGATTGAATCGCTTTAGGTACAGCCTCAAGTGGACATTAGAAGAACTGCAGTTTTTTGGCAGCGCCTGAAACATTCATCCACTTACATGCACTCTGTAAGTAAACCGGGACAGTTCCCTGCCAAACCCTGTGGCCCGTTTCACAGTTTTAAGGACGTTTTAATGTATTCTTCCTTTGCCCGTGCTCCATGTCTCCACCAAGTCTGATGAAATTCAGCTTGGCAGTTTTTAGTTTTGCTGACAGATGGACTGACAGACATTAAATTCTTTTTTTTAAATGTCTGGATGCAAGTTTACTCGAGCTAACCATCAGTTTGTAACGTAGGAAAGAAAGAAACTTGTTCTTCGTGGCTTTTTAAATCCTTGACTAACAGCATTCTTATTTTTCAATAAAGATTTAAAGCGAAGCACTGTAACATCAGGGACTTCACAGTAAATGTACGCCTGATTCTGACACATGACTGTTTCTGCTTTCAGCAACATTTCTAAATACTGTCACAGATTTTACAAACTTTCTCGTCCGCACACACTTGTTAATGAATAAATCATACCGTTAATGACTGCAAGTTTTGTTTTTCTTGTGTTTTTTCTTCCTGTGGCTGATGAACCTTGGAATGGGGCACTGGCCATCTGTGGTCTTGTGTGTGTGTGTGTGTGTGTGTGAGAGCTGTGTGAGCTGTGGTCCAGCGTCCACTGGGGAGACTCGGCTGCTGCCCCACTTTCCTCGCTCTCATGTCGGACCGGGACCATCTGACGGGGCTAAAGACCAGTGTCACATGTCTATATTTGGCCGGCATCGCCGCCGCTGCCAGAGCTCAGCGCTGCAGTTGTTTTCCAAAATGCACGGGGCAATCGATGATAATGAGGAAGGACATTTTAATTAGGGCTGTCGCAACCTGGGGACGACATGCGGGCTCGCACGGTGGGAGGGCGAGAGAGAGGACGGGAGGGGGGGGGGGGTGGTCTGGTCACCATCACACCTCCTTCTGGGAGTTTGACTGGTGAAAGTCTCGCTGCATATTTAGGGGGAAATTAAATCTGCACAGAAGGCTTTTAATATGACGGATCACACATTGAACTTTTCTTAATAATTCCCTCTTTAAAATAAGAGCAGTGCAAAGCGAGCGAATGTTAAGTCATCACAACGCTCTTCGGGTATTTGGGGAGCACTCGCTCCGGTCCAGATTAGCCGAACGTGCTGAGTGGAAGCTCTCCAGTTCAAAAGCTACACACTGACCTGACTGGAGCGATTTCAGTCGTTAGCGAGGCGAGCCAATCAGGACGAAGTCCAGCTGTGATGCATTTCAGGCAGTTAACCTAGTTCCCAGTTTCTGCCATGTAAATACCACTCATTTCAACCATAAATATGACTGGACTTTTACACAAACTGGCCCTACAATAATGCCTAAAAAGACATTACGGGCAATACAGGTGCTTGAAGTCACACAGAGACTGCCTTCACCTAATAATAAGCAGCTTTGTTTCTTAACTGATGTCATAGAAATATTCAGGACTGTCCCAAACATCATCTTTTGGGCTCCAGGGATTCGATGGCAATCAACCGCGAGTGTCTGAAGGGTTGTAGAGGATCACATGATGCTGCAGCCATATGACCACATGCTCAGCTCATCACTGACGATGCCTCACTGATGAGTATATTTTGTTCTGCTCGTACCCATGCTATTTAAAATGTTGCCCGTAACACGTTGTTGTCTTTTGAAGTATTATTTATTACAGGCGTGTGTTTGAAGCAAGATTTAAGAAAAGCAGTACAGGTGTTACTATAGAAATACAGAGGTTATTGAAAGCAGCTGATTCACACTCTTATAGACATCCAGAATCTCAATAAACACGTTCATCAAAGCCTCATCACAATAAATTTGTACCAAATTAACAAATTCCAAATTCACATAATTGTTTCGGTTTAATTTTTTTTTCAAATATATAGCTTTTATTTTTTTATTTCAGCTCATTGAAATGTATGGAATCTTATTTCCAGCCCTGGAAAAATAACAAATAAATAACACTGCCATCCATAAGTCAAAAATTTGAGATAACCTGAAATTTTGACCTTTTTTTTCCAGTGGCAGAAACAATCTTTCATAAAAATATTTTTTCACATCTAATTTTAGTTTTTAATTTAGTTTTAGTCAATTATAATAAGGTGTAACTAACGAATATCTGACTTTTCATTGTTCAGGTACAGTTGTAGAAATAGTTCCACTGAAAGTTACTTTTGAACCCTTCAAAGTCCAGGACCTGCCTTTCCTTTCAGTGTCCTTCTCGACCATTGTACTCGATCTTTTGCTGGATAAATTTTCCGCAGTTACCTCGGTCGTTCGACTGTCCACAGTTTGGGATTTGCAGGGGAAAGCTCCTGCATCCTACCAGGGAAAACAAAAGCACCGTCCTCCCAGAAGATTTTACTGGCTAACAAGTGGGTTTCAGAGTCAGATCTTCCCCTCGTCACGCATGGTTTCAAAACATCAAAACAGGACTTCGCACACCAGTGGATGACGTCACAGCAGCTACGTTTATCCTTTATATCTTTTATACGGCATATGGTCGGTACAAAGTGACAGAGCAACAAGTTAAAACTGTCGGAGATGAGCCTGGTATCAAAATGTAGGTATAAAAGCAGACCTTTCACATACCGTAACTTTTTTTGACCAGGAACTGTTCCCACATGGTGACAGGATCCTTGGAAGTTTACCCAAAATGCACCTTTTGAAGTTTTCTTCAGAAAACAGAGCACACACCCAGAGTACCAATGCTTGTTTCTGTTTCTACAATGTAGACATTACATTAGTGCATTTTTTTCTACTTAAACTATAATATTTTCCATGATACTGATGCTCAAAGTTGGTCACAGAAACCAGATTTTTCTTGTGGATACCTCCTCTACTTATGAAGTTATGAGGACTCAAGAAATATTTGAAAAACAAGAATTAAAAAGCACCAAAGTACAATTTTGCTTGGCCTCATTAAAGTAATTGTACATAAAAAAACAAAACAAAAAAGCTGATTCTGAGGGGGTCAGATGGGAGGCAATAATTGATTTATTTTCCTGGAATGACCCCAGCGGTAGCACGAGGTGGAAAAATGGGACTACTTTGCACACAAGTGTAGAGGAGACGGCTAACATCTCTGAATGACAAGCGTGCACATTGCTGACATGCAGCATGTTCCAGACTTCAGAGTTTCCTGCCATGCCTGCAGGTTATTAGAAGCTATTTGCATATTGTGAAGTCAAGTGATTAAAAAACTATGAAAAGTGGGCAAAACTCATAAAATAACATGAGATCTGCCCTAAAATGGCACAGAGGAAAGGACGGAGAGTTTGGAAAATGGAACGTATAAGGTCCCTTTTTTTCTGTATCTAAACAAACTATGGACATCTATTAATTTCAAAAACACGGCTGTTTAAAATTAAACATTCATTATTATATAAACCATCTAATGAGATCAAGAGAAAAATAAACTCTGGCTTTAAGATGACCAGGATCAGCTGCAAGTAAGAAAAACAAGTACTCCCCTCTGTCCTGAAAATGTTTATGTATATCAGAGACATGCATGAAAAATGAATGTTTCATGAATGTGAAATGTGGCTATATGTGTGTGCTAGATGAAAACAAAGCAATAAACCCACTGCCATTGTATTTAATATTCATCCTACGTCCCCAAGCAAGAACTGTGCAAGGTGTGAGAAGAAAGGCCCGCCACAGAATCACACCACAAGTGCAAAAGTTGGGAATAACTGCATAAATTATCGTCTGCGCCGGTAATATAAGCGTGTGCACAAACAAAAGCAGAAACAAATCAGATCCGAGCTCCTCTTCACCTTATGAAAAATGAAAACGGGCTGAAAACCTGGAAAAAGCCAATGGCGAGTGGCGCGCGCCGCTTGCTAATCAACTAAAGGCAACATCAGAAAGAATAGGTAATTTGAGACACAAAAAGAATAAGTAATTTGGGAGGCACATACCCAAGTGGCCAAATTATTTATGCCTAATGGAACGGGGGTGTGTGCGCTCATTTGCAATTAACCGATGTGCTTTATTACCTGTCACTGCTCGCTATTGCGGCTGAAAGCCCCCGCGCCGCAACGTCTTTAATTACAGCAAGAGAGGTGTCGAGGCACTTCCTGCTGGAAGGAGAGGGGTTTCCTACCTTTCATCCGGTGTCTGTCTTCCTAAGAAGTTCGGATCTGAACCAACTCTCCGCTGAGTTTAAAGGTGAAAAGGGAAAACAGTAAAACTCACATGAAGCTGCATATTAGAACTAATTCTACCACAAGTTGAGCTGAGATTCTTAGGATGTTTAATTTATATTAAAACAAATGCAATTTGGGGCGACTGCTTGGTTCTAATGTATGATCTGTAGAGGCTGCTGTGTTATCACTGCATTCACCTGCATTTTGGCGAGCCGCTTAAATCCTAAACTCCTTCCCCATGTCCCGTTTCGCTCCGAAATGTGTCACAATACTCATTTTGATAAAGACAAAGATGGTCTAACTATCTTTGTGACTTTCAACACATCAAAGTGGGTCAGAACAGGATGTCTGGGTTTTTTGTCGCCAGGACGTTTGCGTTCCAGTCTCCCTGGTATTATGTTGGTGCCAAACTGGGAACCCAGATCGTCTGATGACTTGGCCTCTGGGGGCGACAGCCAATATTTCCAGGCTTCCAGCCTCACCAGCTGATATCCAGTTCAGTTAAATTTGACTTGTACAGCTAAAAATCCCAACACCAGTCATGTCAAGGTGCTCTATATTGTAAAGTTAAAACCGTGAAATATCAGTGATAGAAACCTAACAATCCATTGATCCACTATGAGCGGCACTTGGTGACAGTGGGGAGGAAAAACTCCCTTTTAACAGGAAGAAACCTCAGACCATCTCCTAAGGCTGGCTGGGATGAGACAAAAAGAGAATATTTTGGTCACTTAAAATCTGAGTTTTTGAATTTCTGTTGAGCTGATGTCCTGTTTTGTACATGAATGCCGAAGCTAACAAAAAGCTAAATATTTGTCGCATGATAGCCAATAGCTTTATTTCACTGCCACAGGTGTGTAAAATCAAGCCATGCAGTCTGCATTTCCAAAAATTTGTAAATGGGGCCTTCTAAAGACCTCAATGAATTTGAGTATGCCAATGTAATAGGATGCCACCGCTGCAACAAGCCAGCTCATAAAATTTCTTCCCTCCTAGATTTTCCATGATCAGCTGTAAGAGGTTTTATTGCAAAGTGGAAATGTTTAGGAACCACAGCAAATCAGCCAAGAGGTGTATCGTACGTAAATGTTCCCAAAGCTCGGCTGACGTGAAACTAGGGCTGGGCGATATGGACCAAAAGTGATATCTCGATATATTTTAGCTGAATGGCGATATACAATATATATCGCGATATTTTTTCTTCCCATTTTTATTAACATTCAGTTGTAGATATACATGAGAAATTGCTCAAAAATCAACTATTGGCATATTTAAATAATAATGCTCCTCAATAAATTAATGCTTTTTTTCCCTCTATAAAAAGACTCACAGCTGTGCTATTAAAATGTAAATAGAAAAGATACAGAGCAAAAACAGGAAAAGGCTGACTTATTCTTTAAAAAGCCAGTCTGGTGAAGTCTACTTCACTGGAAAGTGCTTCCTCCTGTACAGCCAGTACTGTGACAGACTGAATGAACAAAATTCCATCTGCAGGATTTTAGCCATCTCAGTAAATCCGAAGACATATGCGCTGACGTATCACAGCAACGGGCCCACCTGCCCAATGCAGTGTCTGCAAGCAAAAAGACCCACTTCTGCTATTAAGATCACGTGACTTACGGTGCAAACCAACTTCTGCCGCATATGGCGGCGCCCTCTTACCTGCAGCCAGGGGCTCTTTCCGGGCGATGCCAAAGCGTACGAATGGATGCAGTACGAAGGCTGTATGTACACAAAACACAGCGACAGCGGAGGATTTCAGATTTCCAAAACTCTCCGACCTCACCGGAAAAAGTCAGTAAATTTCTCGCTAGTTGCTTTTGGGAATAACAGTCGTCAGCAGGTTCTGAAAAGCCTCTAAATCCAGCAACAAAGTTACTAAGTTGGGAACACTGCCATGCGGTCACTTCCTGCATGATAACGGGTGAAGCGGAGAGAGGCGGGGCAGTGCGAAGCTGTGCAGAGAAACTGGGAGAAGAGAAAGGTGAACTAGCTACAGTACAAGCATGATTGCAACGCGACCTAGACTATATTGATATAAACTATATGGTCTCATTTTATATCGCGTATGAAAATATATCGATATTTTAAAAAATTAAAAAATAATCGATATATCACCAAGGTATGCAGAAGAGCATCTCTGAACCTTGAAGCAGATGAGCTACAGCAGAAGACCACACCGGGTGCCACTCCTGACAGCTAAGAACAGGAAACTGACCTCCAAAGCCACAACAAAGCACACAGTGTAGGCTCTGCTTATTATTCCCAACAGTTTCAGATATTTCTCAAGTAAAATTCTAAATAAAAAGACTTTGAAACACTGCTGACGGAACTCGTGTTTGGTGTAATATCCCAAATGTGCAGCAGAAGTCAGGGTAATCTCATCTGCAAAGCTTCAAGTCAACTGGCAAGTTGAATTTACACCACATCTCTAACATATTGTGAATTTTTTTAAAAAATAATTTGGCCAGTAGCCAAGTCAGACTCATTTGGCGAGTGGCAGCTTTTAAAGTGTATTCAGAAGTACTGAATGCCACCCTTAAAGTAATGAACACCTCAAACCGATCATATTTTTTTGGCATTTTAGCAATTCAAATAGTAATTTGTCCTCCGCTCCCTTGAATGTTAACAGAAAGCTCTCTCTGCACATCTGCAGAAGTCGCTCTTCAAATATATGTAATGAGCCTGAGTGGTGGGGCGGCGTTGGCACAGTGTAGCGGCACTGGGGTTGTGATTGGCTTTTTGCAGCCTGCATACCCAGAGGAGGCTCCCTTAAGAGCAGATCTCCTGTTAAGTATGAGATCCCTGAGAGGAGAAGTGTTGGAAGGACTCTGGTTTCTTTAAATATACCGGGCCATCTGGGGAATATAATGGCTTCCATATATAATTAAGAAGAATACAACGTTAGAGGCTTTATGTGTCTTTGTGCTGCACCTTAATGGCTGTGGTAGCGGCGGTTTGGCGTACGGCGCACGGGGAAAGAGGAGGCTTTATTTAGAAGTGCTCAACATGGGCAACATTTACATTTTAGATTGTATTCTCAGAGGATGAGAGCACAGAGGGAAGCTTGAGTTCACAGATAGATGAGATAAAAAGTGCCAGTGGAGAATACAGCAAAGGTCAAAGGTCATGGAGAGCACAAGAAGGTTTCAGACAGAAAAAAAGACAAAAAAAAAAAAAGAGAAAAAATACCAAAGCAAAAAAATTGAATTAGTAAGGCAGAGAAGTTTTTTTTTGGTTGTTGTTTTTGTGTTTAGCTAAATTGGACCTGTTATGCTTTTCCTTATTTTCTGTCCAGTCACGGAAGCTCTTACTAACCATGGCCACAAACGGGTTGAATGTATATGCAATAATCACTGCAAACCAAAAGTTCAGCTCTAAATACTCAGTTTCAGGCATTATTTTCCTACTCTTGGCTCTGCGAAATGTACACCATGCTTCTTGAAGGCCTCCAGGACCATACCTCGCAAGGATGACTCAAACTCACAACCTCTTAGTTACTTCACAGTCAGTCAGTCGCATCACAGGTTTATGATGACGACATCGGGGGGGCAGAAAGGTGACCGCTGCAATGGTTCAACATGTTATGCCACAGTCACAGTAGTGAGAACAGTGCTTGGAAATCACGGCATGACCAAAATTATTGTGATTGCGTGCGATAAACTTGTGATCTCATTGCCTTTGAAATGGCTGCTTCAAAGTCTGATAGCCGGTCTGCAACCACGCACAATCAGTTGCCGTCTTCAAAGCGACTTTGGTGTAAAAGAATGCAATTCTCCATCTATTCTTTAAGATGGATTCAGTCTGTAACTGAATGGGGTAAAGTTAGTGATTATTTGCAATCTGTTTGTGATAATATGGCAATTAATTGTGATAAATCTGTAAAAATCATAACTTTGTTGCATATCAGAGTTTTCTTGGCTGTCAGCTACAGCTAATCCACACACTTTATGACTCTCTAAAATAAGATGAATACCACAAATTGTAACTTTTTTGCAGCTGCAACTGCATAACAGCAAACTTTAAAAAGGGTACATTTCAGACCTGGAACATTAAAAGCAGAGGAGCCAACATGATGATTGATAATGATTGAGTCAGTTGAATCACTTCTGATTAACTCTGATTTGATGTAGTCCAATTAGGCTAAGCCTGCCTGTCTGGAAATACTCCAACATTCAAAGCAAAGCCAATAAATACACCAACAGAACACATGTAAATACCACTTGACCCAAACACACTGCCATTAAATTAAAATATCCTCCAAACTCTTCAAGATCACATATCTGTGGCTTGTAAAATCAGTGGCTCATCACTCCTCCCCGGCCCTCCGCCTCGTCAAACTTTAGGAGAGCTCCAGGGGTCCATCGGCAGGAAACAAGCGCTAATTGTGCTAATGAGTTTGTTTGGATAAGCCCTTATTCCTCCCTCCGTTACCCCTCAGCGACACGAGCGGCCATCTGACTTCCAGAGACGCCGGGGTGGACGCACTCAGGATGGGCCGGCTCTGACAGCGACAGGGCCCGGTCGAATTTTGGTGTGCGGCATGCCCAGCGCATCCATCACCAGCAATAAAGCTCTCTGACACAGAGGCCTGTTCTCATCCATCATCGCTCATTTAAGATACAAGTTTGGCTCCGGAGTGACAGCAGTGAGGGATTATTGCCATTAGAGGCAGATCTTTTGTTTTGATGGCCCCTCTTAATGGGGTTGCATTAGGGGAAGTCCTAGGGGCCAGTTTTTGGGTGATTAAGCAAGCAACACATTTACAAGTCTCTAATTGAGAGAACAATGCCAGGAACCTAGAGAGTGCAGAGCTGTAATGAACTGAGGCTCCCTGAACTAGCTTCATGATTAGCTAACGTTGCGGCTCGTGAATACGCAACAAAACACTTTGACTGCCAAGGAAGAGGGACTCCTTGAGATACAGATGTGCTCATGTTGATTTACAGAGGATTATGGAAAGCAGACAGCAGCAGGCTGAAGTGAAGGGCTGAAGGAAACTGCTGTAGATTCCAGTTAAGTGGTTCTATTCAAGCAGCTGAAACAGGATGTGTCATTTTCAGTCTAATTTGGCAGAATGTGCTTAATAATGTCACTCTGTATGTTGAAGAATTAACACATCAGATGCTACAGGATGCACGTTTAATACTCTGATGTAAATTGTTTAAATTGATGCTTTGTGACTCACATTTTTGTCAGCTCATAAATTTTGACACAAAGCCAGAGTGCTGAAAATGAAAACTTACCAGAATGTAGAGCATCTTTATGGAGGGAAGCATAGCCTGTATATAAAAGATCATCATAGTCACCGTGATGTCACAGCTGACATAAAGACGTGATGATATCAAACTTGTGATTGAGGTCATAAACTAATCAGGAAAGCATTTACAGAGATCATAAATTAAGCAGGAAGTAGGCACAGTTTCATCATAGACATTATGCAACTGTGTTTATAAATGTCTCCTTTTTTGCGGCCAGAGGAGTCGCCCCCTGCTGGCCAATACACAGAATGCAGGTTTAAGGCACTTCTACAAATATCCAGTCTTGGCATTATTAGATGTAAGAGAATATTATATTAGAAATACTAGATAACTAAGTGGATTTTTGCATGGTGAAATGCAAAAAAATAAAAATTACAAGTGGAATTCCACAAGGCTCTATTCTCGGGGCTCTTGCTTTTTCAGCCTGTCAAAACTACTTTAGACAGAAAACAACAAACTAAGCAGGTTCATCAAACAAATCTGCAGTTAGACGTGTCCTCTAGCTAAACAGAGATGAGCTAGAAATAACTTTTTTCTAGCTAAAGGTGCATGATCGATGGTTGGATAAAGAACACGTTTTTCTCAAGTTAGTGTCAGTGTTGCAACTTTTATACTGAAGCAAAAACAGGATATTGTATTCAGTAACACTTGAAACCAGAAACTGAGATCACAAACTCATCCGGAAAGTTTTCCCATAGACGTCTGTACAACAAAAAGTCATTTTGCAACCACGGGAGTCGCGCTCTGCTGGCTATTAGAAAGAATACAGGTTCAACGCACTTATTAGTTGGCTTCACTTCTCCTGGATCTCCCAAAGATCAATTCCTGTTAAAAGGGAGTTCTATCTCCCCACTGTTGCCAAGTGAATGAAGTATAACATACCCAGGATATCTTTATGGCTCAGTCACACCAGAGAAAATCAACAGGACGGCAGCCCAACCTCCCGAACCTGAATTTTTCACATTCGTAGAGTGACCTACAAGAAGAGAATTCAAACGCTGGAAATTTGATTTAAGGTCAACTAGAAAAAATAGGTGCCCTGTTTTAGGATCATACATTGAGATCATATGTTAGAACAATAAAATATGTTTTTTAATTGTTTGCAGCCAGCAGGTAATCAGGAATTAAGTTCCATTAGGGAAAGACTTTAGAGTCTCTTACAATCTGCACGCTGAGCTCTGAGGGATATTCCAGGGATGGTGGCGCTATTTTCCAGAGAACTGATTGGTTAGTAGACTGTGGTTATACATGTGTTGATATCTCAGGATAGTTTAGGTCTGCAGCATAAGAGGTGAACCACCTTCAAGAACACACCTAGCTAAACCTCTACAGGCCTCTGATCACTGGGGATCCTTACTCCACAAAGCTTTTGCCATTGTGAGAATATCACTCCTTCCTATCATGGTATTAAATGTTTCTAGTACCTTGGCTGTCAGCTTAACTTGAGTAAGTTTTACTACAAAATCAGGGGTTACTTTTCCAAATCACTCACACTGTGTAATAAAGTAATTCTGAAGCGCTTTCAAGAAAAAGAAAATGGCCTGAAAATGTGTTTTTATTTGTGTCACTTCCCGGCAATGAATGAAACATGCTCTGTTCCTCCTGCGTGTCCTTGTCTTTGTTCACACTGAAGAGAAATCAGGTTAAGTGGATCATGTTTCTGCTCTGTGATCCATACTTCTGTATCTCAGGTTGTTGTGTGCCGTCTCGTGTCCTAATTAGAGAAAAAAAAGAGAGACAGCCAAATGAAGTAGTAGTCACCTGAGATGAAGGACACATCCTCTGTGCCAGGAGACGCTTCACATTTTGATTTTTTATTTATATTTCTGCGCCATGTGATACTCGGGGAGAAAAAGAAGTGGGTCAATGAACAGACTTGCAGAAACCAACTTTGAAACATCCGTGTTGTCTGCGCGTCTCTAGTTAAACATAGTTTTGTATCCGATTCCCCAGTGCCAATTACTCATTAAAAATGTTTAACAACATTTTAATTGAAGAATTAATTACCTTCGGCTGGGCAAAATCCTCCTAAATTTCATCTAGGGAGTCATCAAATGTGCAGAGGAGCAGCCGTCGATGAAGTGTCAGCGAGTAGGTGGTGGCGGTTGGTGGCGCAGGAAAATTACATCAGCAGCAAAAAGCAGTCCACTGAGTGAGTCAACGGCGAGACGCACGTGATAATTCATGAGTAAACACGTCGGTGAGTAAACCGCTACGATGTTCCTCGCAACGTGTGAATTCATCCTGAAGAACTGTGGCTCGCAAAGTCCCTGCCAAAACAAACACCATTCATAGCCGCCGCCGCCGCATTATTCATAGCATTTGACATGAAACACAAGGACAGGAGGGAAAAAAGTCAAGATTTACTTTCTCCTCTTGAATAAATGCCATAATCATCCTTTAATCTGTGCAAATAATCCCCAACATAACACAAGAGTCCTTACAGCAGCAGATTTAATGCCTCCGTTTTCTGTCATGTTGCCAGCTTAAAGGACAGACCTTTAAGGGGTTAGTTCACCAAAATAATTACTCTAACTATATTCCTACTTAAATGTGTATGCACACTTATCTTATTAAAGGAATCTTTTTTTAAACACAGGTGAACTGACCCTTTAAGATCAGTCAGAATAAAGACTACTTCATTAGGTACACCTCACTAGTATCACTAGCCCCTATTTACCTTCAAAGCTGCCTTAATTCTTCATGGCACAGATTCAACAAGGTGCTGGAAACATTCCTCAGAGATCTTTGGTCCAGGTTGACACGACAGCATCACACAGCTGCTGCAGATTTGCCTGCTGCACATCCATGATGTGAGTCTCCTGTTCCACCACATCCCAAACACGCCTTTGCATTGACATCTGGTGACTGTGGAGGCCATTTGAGTACAGTAAACTCACTGTCATGTGCATGAAACAAGAGGTGATCTGAGCTCAGTGACATGGTGAGTTATTCTGCTGGAAGCAGCCATCAGAAGATGGGCACACTGTGGTCATAAAGGGATGGACATGGTCAGCAATAATACTCAGGTACTGTAGGCATTTAAAACATGCTCAGTTTGTACTAAAGGGCTCAAAGTGTGCTATGAAAATATCCCCCACACGACCAACAGCCGGAACTGTTGATTCAAGGCAGGATGATCCATGCTTTCATGTTCTGACCGTACCAACGTCAAATGTCAAAGCAGAAATCGAGACTCATCAGACCAGGCAACATTGTCTATTGTCCATTTTTCATGAATCCTTGTGAACTGTAGTCTCAGTTTCCTGCTCCTAGCTGACAGGAGGGGCACCTTGTGTGGTCTTCTGCTGCTGCTGAGATGCTCTTCTGCATACACTGGTTGTAACAAGCAGTTTGCGATTGCCTTCCTATCAGCTTAAAGTAGTTTGGGCATTCTCATCTGAGCTCAAAAAGGTATTCTTACCCAGAGAACTGCTGCTCACCATTTTCTCTTTTTCAGACCATTCTCACCCTGGAGATGGTTGTGTGGGAAAAGCAGAACAGAGTCTAGAGTCCCATGTCCTTGTCCATATACATGAATTTAGTGTCTTGTCTTCCTTAATGATGAGAAAAATTCAAGTTTGACCACTTTTGGCCTACTACAGTTAAGAAAATGCTGCTTTATTCAACATTTTAATGACCTCCCTATAGGTAAACTCTGGCTGGTCATGATTAATTGCTCCACCAGCCTTGATCAAGGTGGAACATTAACCTCACACATCCACAACAACAAAAGTATAAAACACAACATAACTGAAACATCCATCACAAGACTAAATGAATGGTTTGAACAGCATATTGCATCTACTATTTTCCCACAGCTGAGTTATTAGACATGATGTAACTGAAAAAGAGAAATACTGTACTGTATCCATATTATGATTGCCATATTATAAGTGATTGTTCATATTTTCTCCTCAGAAACTGCAGTATTTAGAGTATTTAACTACATTCCCAGAAAAACTGTATTACTGTTCAGTATTTACTCTTTATTTTTGAAGCAGTCAGCTACAGCTCTGGTAATGACAGGATGCAGATATAACTTACAGAACAAGAGTTCAAGACATGTTTAAAGTCAAAATACATGCGCAATCCTCACAAGCCTTCGAAACGGTCAAATATGGCTGTTAAGATTTCAAAGGACACATAAAGAGTGGTATTCAAAGGCGTTCACATGCACGCTTCAAGCAGACCTTACATGGCGACTTCATAAACTTTGGGTCATGTTGAGCCCTGTGATGCTTCTGTTAATAAAGTGATTCTGTGCTGAAACACTCCCATTAGGGAAAAAAGTGGTTGGAGACTGCGGCACTACCAAAATGACTGCGGCCATGTGCAAAGAACTTACGATTTTGTTGCCTTTGAAATGGCTGCTTGTGGTCTGCAACCACTCGCAGCCAGTTGCTGCCCTCAAAGTGACTTTGGTGCATCAAGATGACAATAACAGAGTCAGTCTGTGAATAAATGCTGACGTAGCTGCTGCAGGATGACAATTTAACTTGAAAATGAATAACTTAAGAATACAACCACTCGGCAACCAGCTGTGGTGAGTCTCCTGTTGCAAAGAGACACGTTGCAAGAGAGCCGTGCTCATTTGCACATTCTGACTCAGAGTGATTGCAGTGTGTTAGCAATCTCTCTGCATTTGAAGAATTCAGAACCCTCTAAATCCACCGGGACACTTTTCTTTTAAAAGAGCATTATTTTATCTGGCTTCTTTTTATCTGGCTCTTATGTTAAAGTTCAGTCATTTCATTTTATAGGCAATGGTGAGGCTATTATTTAGAGAACAAACTGCCACAAGTTCTTTTTTTTTTTTTTGCAAAAACCTCTAAATCCACTTCTTTCACATAGAGTGACTAAATCACCTTTGATTGAACTGGAAACATTGAAAGTGATGAAAGAACACAGCATGAATGAGAACTTCACCATTTCTGGGGATTAAGGAGGTGGGTAGATTAATCCATTTTCATACCTATGTGCCATACATTTTCAGATGAGACATGCAACTATTCTCTTCAGTCCGCCCTCTGCCCAGTGTTAATGAAGGCAAAATGCCCTAATATTAGACTATGATATGAAGATTTCTACATAGATTCACACAGTACAACCGCAATAGCACAAAAAGGCAGCACATCTGTTTTAACAATAACAGAATAGTAGATACTAACCCGTGTTGGTGACAACGGAGGGACGCTGTAACCGGCACCGACCCGTCCGGTTTGCTCCATTGCCTGGTCCCCCGCTGTGTGCGACTGTGCGGGAGACCCTCGGCCGCTGGCTCTGCGCTGGCTGGCGCATACACTCGGCAGCCAGTAATGATCCTTCCGCATGTTCACCTACGGAAATCGCATTACGACTTTTACTTCCTCAAGTTTGATTGCCAAACATTTCATTTTTTCTACACACAAAACAACCCCAGACTCACCTACAGCTGTGTTTACAATCTGATCACCACCAAGAAAAGCCAGCTCCGTGCAGGCAGTGCTGAAAAACACTTGAAGTCACATGATCCGATCTTGCGTTCTGATTGGTTCGAGGGATATAGCGGCTTTTGCGGACAATGGGAAGTGGCGTTTAGAGGCTTTTGACAACACACGGATATTTCAGGCTAGGCGGAGATAGTATTTAGTGAGTTATTATGTGAAATGATTCGATTGGCGTATAGTGCATGTGGTAAGGATTCCGTAAATATCCTTATTTCATTTTTGACGGAGTTGGCGTTTAGTGGCTTTTGCATTTGAACTCTTCATTTATGAATTAGATCTGTTTGTCTGAGAGTGACTGCACAGAGTCCAAGAGGGGCTGTGATGGTTTGCACAGGTTACCTCCCACCAGGCAACCTTGTGGTTCCTAGAGTTTCTAAAAGTAGAATGGGAGGCAGAGCCTTCAGCTCTCATGCCCCCCTCTCCTGTGGAATCAGCTCCCAGCTTGGATTTGGGAAACAGACACCCTCTACTTTTAAGTGTATGCTTAAAACTTTCCTTTTGGTGACCCCAAGTGCTTGCTCATAGATTTTTTTTCTCTAATATTGTGTCTTTACCTTACATTATAAAGCACCTTGAGATAACTATTGTTGTAATTTGGTGCTATATAAATAAAACTGAATTGAACCAGTTGGCTACTGCAGCTACTTGCAATCACTGGGCAACCACAGAATCTTTTTTCCTGGAAATATACTGCTATAATCTCAAAGATTACTCAAATCGTTCCTTGTACAACTCTTCTTTTCTCTTCTTAAATTTAGAATTTTAATCTTGGCAATTTCTGTTTTTTCCCCCTCTAAATATTGCAACCCTCTCCCACCTACTTTACTTTATTTTCTTTTGAATAGCACTATTGCACTGTCGTGGTTTCAGCTGCTTCGAAAGGTAAGCACACCTACTGAATGTGTCCATCCTAGCGGAGGATTCCTTCTCCTTTTTCCTTATCTGACTTTTGGGTTTAACAATAGATGTGTACTGTAGAGTCTGTGGAGCTGAGCGCTGAGTCTGAGGGAAGTTTGGGATTTTAAGAAAGCTATAAAGCTGACTTAACTGATTATGTCATTTACCAAAACACGGGACGCTACAGTGGTCTGACAGCTCATATTAAAAGTCTAGTTTTTAAAGTAAAACAGTCCATTGTTCACTCACACAGAGTTCATACTTTAAATGTTTAGATTGACATCAATTTCCTACTAATCAACATCCTTTGTGCTCCTCAGTGCTCGAACAAAACCAGCGAGGCTAAACCTTCTGACTCACACCTCTCTCCCCCCTCCTCCCTTTGTCTGTCTCCTCTTTTCTCTCCTTGCCTCCTATTTAGCCCATGCATTTGATTAGTTAATCGCCCCCCTTTCTACCCCCCCACCTCCCAGTCCTCAGGTGGAGGCAGAGCGCTCGGGCTTCTCATCCAGCCAAGCTGTTCTTTTGGAAGGGAAAGGAGGCAGCTGTGTTTACAGCCCGGGTCCTGGCGTACATTTAGCAGAATCTATTATTCATATCGCTCAGTATCAGAGCGAGATCTCCAGCCACCTGTCTCGCTGACAAGCTCGCCCCCTTTTGTGGCGCTTTCCGTTCGGAGCAAATTACACTCGTCTTGATGAATTGAGTTTTTATGAGCGTTGCTGTAGCGCCTGGGCATCCTCACACTGAGCCAGGGACCATCAGGGGCCCGGGGAGATTTTTCTAGTCAATGGGCAAATGTTTGGAAGAATGTCGATTTGGGGAGGGGGGAGAGGAAGACAAGGGAAATCGGTGGTTTTTACCTAGAGCTCATGTCTTCTGTCAGGCTGATTTTTGCCCACTTTTGTCCAGTGATGGTCTTTAACCCGTCAGCATCTCGCTCTCTCTCCCCGTCCTGCATCCTTGTTGTTGTTTACCTCTCTCGGCCCGACGCTGGCCCTGATCTGAGATTGGAAAAGCGAGCAGCAAGAACAAAGACTTCCTTCAGAATTGGTTTTCTGGGAGACGGAGCTACCTGATGAGTCTGCCGGCAAACTATCTCCCTCCTTTGACTCTGTGTGAACATTTTTAATTAACAGGGAGGTGCGTTAACTCAATGATAAGCACCCCTGATAAGTTATAACATGATTCATAATTTATAAAGATTTTTGCTTTCATCTTCACTAGTTTGCATAAAACTAATTACTCCGTAAATGGTATTCATTACAAAATATATTTTTTTCCTCTCTTTCCACACAGACACGTAAATCGTGGCGCCCAGCTACCAAGTGTTGCTCTGGGACTGGTTTGCATGCAGAGAAGAAAGGTAATGATGAGTTGTTGGAGGCGGTGTCGGTGCCAGACCTGACTGTCTCTGTTTGTACTCGACGAGCGTGCTACTCAGCTTAGATTTATTATTCTAACTGCTACAAGCTGCTGAGTGTGGACTTACATTTCAACTCATCAGAATCAGATGCAGCTACCTGACAAACGTAAGGAAAGGTCAACAGCGCAGAACCGGGAGGTTGTGAATCTGGTACGAGAAACCATAATAACGGCTTCTATAGGCTGCTGTGATGTGTCTACATGCACAACCACACAAAATAAGGTACTCCAAACGCACAGCAGTCATCAGGATGCCATTTATGATACTCTGTGAGGCAAAGGGTTGGATTTCCAAATAAAAACCATGCAAAAGGCTGCCTGGAAGTGCACATGAGCCAAAAGATGTCCATGTAAATGGGAGTTATCACAGTAAAAGAGTGAAACATTGCAATGTGGCTATTCCTGATTTCTTTGAGAAACAACACATACACACTTAGATGGACATAGCTACTGTGCAAGTGCGCTTAAAGCACTTTTATACAAATAAAATACTTCAATTTCACTCAGCCTAACTGGAACCCAGACTTCTTGGACTGCCTATTAACACAATTAACTGCACTACAATCCATGTTAATTGTCAAATAACTGGATTAAAAAAATGCTCCAAAAGGAGCCAGCAGCTCAACAAATGGGCATTAATTAGCTAAGGTAAAGCCTAGCCGAGAAGTGGTGGCTACAGCCGCACCCCTAATCATGCAACTTTTAAGTCTTAATAAAACTTCAGATGGTTTATTTAGAGAAACATTCACCCCTGTGCAGCTATTACGAAGGAGAAAACCATCCGTAGAGGCCAAAACTATATATTTTTTATAGCAGACAAACATTTTAACACGGGTGTCTATAAGGACTGACTTGTTTTTGGAGTCAGCTTCAAGTGGACATTAGAGGAACTGCAGCTTTTGGCATTTACGCATCATCAGAAAAATAATAAATATATTTTTGATTCACTGAAGCCTGTTTTTTCCAGATGTGGGTTTGGTGGGTGTGGGGGCTCTTTAGGGCCATGAAATTGCTTGGCATGGCCTTGGAAGTGAAGTGCATTAGAATCTTTATATATATA